>MU224233.1:1535863-1578230 GCA_018584345.1 Thuja plicata | reverse complement strand
ACAATAATAAGTTAATCTACCGAGTAACAACAGTATATATTAAAGACATCTAAGGGACTTATGGATTTATTTTTGTGGTAACTGATTCACCCCTCCCCTCTCAGTTACTCCATCCATATTTCCAACAGGATAAAACCTCTGAAAACACTGCATTTGGGCATGAATGAAAATGTTTGAAAATACTGCATCTAGGCATGAATGAAAATGTCTGAAAATACTGTCGAGAAATACTTGTTGTTCTTTATGCTTTGATTTTATTTTGAAAATTTGCATTGGCTTGGATGAAGAAGTGATTATGTTTAAAGAAAATATTCCTCTTGAATATCTAAAACATGAGTATGAAAGAAACTACTCCATTTCTATTCTGTTGTAAAAAACTTTACTGTATCATTATGTCATTGATTTTCTGAAAGAGAATACAGATTTTGAATCCTACCATGACATCCATAAAATATTGATTCTATAAAGACTTATAGTAGTGGATTTATTGAAAGAAAAACATCCTCCCTTGAAAAATTCATGTTGTTGTTTTCTCTAGAAAAATTTATTGATTATGTCCTGAACATGCAATTCTAATAATTTTGAAATTAAAGACAAAACCTCCTACAACACTACAAAAACTACAACATGAGACTTCTCAAACCTTGCAAAAATCTCCTTTGGTCCAGCTTCCTCTGGTTTATTTTTTCTCTGTCTCTTTCCTGTTGATATATATGACTCTTGTTATTATTAGCTTTTGTTCATTCTACTCTGTATCCCTGTAGCTTTTCCTTTCAATACATATTTGCATCAGAATATATATAATTTTGGTATTTTGGGCCCAAACCCTTGTGGGAGCCCATTTCCACCACATATTAGCAATAGAAGTATTCAGACTTGCACATGAAACAAATAGTTAGCAATAAAGATTGGCCTTTTGATAAAATACATTTGATTTCCCTCTGATATTGATGTTTATATTCCTAATCAAATAAGGACCATAATGTGGGTATAAGCATGCTTTAGGAGTGGTTTAGCTATTTCTTAAATCCCTTGGATGTAACCTTTGTCTTTTAGATCTACAGGATCAGGAGACACTAGGAAGGATAGACCTACACCAGCAAAGGTAGAGCTATACCATCCATAAAACCCTAGGCAATGGTTGGTTCTCTTCTATCCCATGCTTTTTGCATTTAAATTCTTGTATTCTTCTTATTTTCATAGGAAATAAATATCAATCTCATGGTCTTGTGTGAGGGAAACATTTATTCAATAGTTTACAATTTCAAATTATCTCTTTTGATTAAAAGATATGAATCCTTTACTGAATACATTTGAGAAATTGAAATTTAGTCCATGTAGTTGTAATCCCATAACTGAAAATAATGAATAAGGATTTCCTCAAGACACATACCCTATGCTTGATCCGCTTGATTTTAAACTCTAAATTGCAATCAGAGTGAAAATTTAGTAATAGTACCTTTTCCCCTTGAGCTGCCTATGGCTCTACTTGAATTGAACTGGGGTTGAAATTTGGGCAACATTTTTGGCAATTTCTATTGTACGTCTCTCTACTAGACATAGAATCCAGTACTTGTAACTATCAATTGGGTGTAGAGTCACAAAAACTAGAGAACTAAACTCCTAGAATGTGTTGAAAAAACTTAGGGAAAGCAAGCTCACTAGACTACTAACAACCTTTCAGTTGATCTAAAGTACAAAAAATTAGCATAATGTCCTTTGGTATGCACCTTACAGTGTTCTTGAACATTCAAATTCATGGATCTATATGATGCATATTGGAGTTGAATCTCATGATAGCTTTCTGTATATCTGATTGAGTATTCTAACATGATTTAGTACAACATGTTGTAGAAGATGTTTATGATGTGCTACAGGACTTGAGATACATGTCCTATTCCTCATGATAAATCTCTTCTTCTTAGGATTGGATTATGTTATACAAAAATATTCTATTAATGAATCTATTGAAAAGGTTGCAAACTAACTGTGCCAAGCACTTAGGGAAAATTGAAAAATTCTAACCTGCCCTAAACTAACCAATCTAGAAACTTGTCAAACAAAACCATCCACTGGATAGTTGAAATAGCTGCCTTTCCTCCTTAGGATACAATGCATTATATGCATGAGGATAAATAAAGGGGAATGAGACACAGAAAAACATGAAACAATATAAAGAACTACCCCTTGAAAAAGTTGACAAAACCTACTAACCCCCTCAAATATATCATAAGAGACATTACTCTAGAGACGAGGATAAAGTTGGACACACTCTAGATGAGAAAGATCCTTCCTAGTACCATCCTTTACACCATCCTCAAATTGATCATAGGTGGATGATTCATTAGAACCATTCTGAGCTAGGTATCTGATAGGACAACCCCTCGTAAGAACATGAATACTAGATTGGTCAAAATGATCGGCATGATGCTTTTGGTTTAATTTTTCTAAACTTAAATTCTCAAGTGTAAAATTCAGACCTTTTCTATTGATTTCGGGCTGATGAAATACTTTCCTGACTACATTATGCCATATAATACCAGTTATCTAAGTTATCTCCTTTGTACAAAGTAACTTGATTTTAGAGTAGTTACTTTTCTGATCAAAAAATTTAGGTTCATGTAGCTTAAATAGAGACATCTCTGATTTAGTTTTCTCATCCACTTTCTGTTGTATTTCTGACTCAACAAAAATTGATTTTTCATCAAGGTTTGAGAAAAAAAGTTCCATTTGATTCCAAAAACTATCTTCTTCAATGTCTTCTTTGGTCTTTTGCAATAAGAGATCAGTTTCTACCTTAAGACAACTTTCTTGTATTAGGGGAACTTCAGGATATTGAATATCCTCTTGTTGTCCTAGGATTGGTGTCTCTACACTCTGATTCTCAGGATCTTCTTCATCCTCTTGCATGAGGATTGGCTTCAATTCTTCATCCAATTGGCCATAATCTAATAATGGTGTTTGTTCCAGTATGTTGTCCTCTTCAAAAAACATAGGAAGCTCATAAAAATGTCTGCTACCAATTCATTATTCTAATCAACAAAGGTATGAAGCTTAGATACAACCTCTTTCTCCACATATTCTTTATTATTTTGAGCTTCTTCATAGTGGATTTTACATGACTCTCTATACTTAACTACTATAGAAATCAAGAGCCTTATTTTCTCTTTGTGCTCAAGTAGCTCTTTGTCATGAAACTCATCATGACCTACTAATTTTCTTTGGAAATATTCCTCACATTTCTACTTTTGTGCCTCCAACACTTTCTCATGATGTAGATTTTGCACTTCCATCTCCTTTTTAAGGCTTGACTCCTGTCGCCTATATTGTTTCACCAAATACTTCTTATGGCATTGTACTTGATGAGATAACATTTCCTACTATTGCATATGGGCTTGATATGACCATTCCTCATGTTGCAACTTCAATTCTTGATGGAAATATATTTCTTGTTTCTTCCTAATATCTTCTATCTATTTGGCTAGGTCCTGCAACATTTTTTTAGTATCTAGAATGTGAAAATCATGACCATTTAGAGGATGATGAAAAGATTGAACAGGGAAGGGTTCACTGTAAGTATTTTGTGATTGTTGGGTGGTAGGGTGGTAAGCATGATATGAATGTTTTCCTTCAAATTTTGGCATGAAAACAACAACACAGTTGTTTTGATATGTCAGATATTCACAGAATGGAGGAACACTTTCATTAAATGGAGGATGGTAATCCATTTTAGGTACTAAATGTGCCTAAAACTAGTAAAAAAGAAATCAGAGTCATCAGATATGCAAAATATTGACCTCTCAAAGGTGTGCAACTTGGTGGATGAATATGAGAACGAGCAAGAACTATGAAAACTATGACCTCTTGGTCCCATCAAGCATGCCAAAAATATTAGCTCCAAACTTTTACACCCAAATGTTAAGTCCTCAAACTTAACCAATTTTAGAGTAACATGAGAACAATCATGAGCTTGTGGGTAAACTATAAGTGTGACTGAACCTCTGGGTTCGAGGCCATCTCCTATTAAATGTAACTTGGTATTTTACCTATTCTAAGAAAATGGGAAACTTTATGGAAAAGGGATAAGAAGGACTTAAAGTAAACAATCTTTAAGGAAGATGAAAAATGAGGTGATACACCAGATGAGAATGAGGAATAATGTCCTATCTTTGCATAATAAACAACTGAAACTAATATAATTTAGACACAAATATTTGAATGAATTTCTACTCATATAAATATTTCATGAGAAAAATCTTAAAGGATAAAAGTGAAAGGACTTTGGCCACATTGAGAATTTATCAATAAGGTGTATAACTCACAACCTATGAATAGAATAACTATTGCTTAGAAATGCAGAAAATGAGAGAGAACATGAGGTCAAAAAATAACACATCAAATAACATCAATCACTGAATCTATAAATGAATAGCTCTCTGAAATAGGTCCTCTATATATGTATTATGCTCAAAGGCAACAAAACAATGCTCAAAACATGAATAGATTAGAAAATGAGGAGAATAATGCCAAGGACAAAAAGTTAGAAGTGCATAAGTATCTCCTCCCAAAAATCCACTAACTCCACAATGAACAAGGAGAAAGGATATAAAGGAAAACTCCCACCTACCACCCCTAAAAAGTGGAAACTGCATTTCAAAATGCAGGGTTCATATGTGAAAAAAATCCCTAAAAAAGTGGACTAAAAACCTCCACCTAAGAAGTCCAAATTGTCAAAAAGACTTATTTGTCCATACACTATGAGTGACTACTCAAGTCTAGCCATAATAGTCCTTGAAAATACTCAAATGACTCATAACAAGAGTCCATATAAATAACCACAATAATAGCAAGTTAAAATGCCACCTCTCCCTCCTTCCATGAATCACTATTTGACTTTTCAATCCCTTACATGTCCAAATCCGAAAATGGACCTCTACACTTCATTTCAAACTTGCATTTTTTAAATAATAATCAATTGATTTATAAAACATCAACTAATTACTTATTTAAAAAATTTCAAAAATAAAATAATTCATTTATTAAATATCATAATTAATCTAATAATATATTACCTGATTTAAGTAATATATTACTATATTACTTAAGATACTTATTAACATAATGAATGGCTTATTTTATTTAATAAAAGTTTTAAGAAAAACCCGGTACAAATGCTAAAGTCTACAGATTTCAAATAAAAAATGCAAAATGACTTAGAACTTCACTCTAAAATTAAAAAAAAAACATTTTTCTTTTCCATTTGTTATTCGATGGCTTTTGGGAAAAACATGGCAACCACTCTTGAATAGGGCTTTGAAACCCTAAGATGCCGCCATTGAAGGATTTTTTTACACTGTTCAACCACCATTTGAGGAGATAATATAGAATTTTATTAAGGACTTTGACTCCAGATGATACCTCTTGTTGATGTGTGGCATCTATGGAAGAAAATTTGGGATTGACTGCAAGAAAAATGGGTATAAAAACACTTCGCTCTTTAAGAAAAAATTATTATTTTTGGATGAAAAAAATTTCATGTAACACTATCTTGTTGAAGTATTTTTCTCACTATATGGCCACCATTTGAAAAAGTAAGAGAGAAAGTTTATTGTTTCCCTTATAATTTGCTATTTTTAAAGGATTTTTGACACTTGAAATACTTTGAAAGTCTGGCCGCCATGGAAGAATTTTTTTTTACCATAAATATGTTTCAAAGAAAATGCCATCTTTTACTAGAAAACCTTTTGAAAAAACATCTTTTCTTTATGCTGTAAAATCGTAGACTCCATTAAAGAACCTCTGGCTAAGAGTAAAGTTGACCACCATTCTTGGAAAATACACCTGCTATTAATTCTAATATTTTTTTTTTAAAATGTGACCCCACATGAAAGAAATCTATTTTTCCTTTAATGTCTTTTGGCTCCTTTAAAAAAAATGTGGCCTTTCTTATTGAATAAAACCTCTGAAAATGCTGCATCTAGGCATGAATGAAAATGTCTAAAAATTCTACATCTAGGCATGAATGAAAATGTCTGAAAATACTACCCAGAAATACTTGTTTTTCTTTATGCTTTGATTTTATTTTGAAAATTTGCATTGGCTTGGATGAAGAAGTGATTTTTTTTAAAGAAAATTTTCCTCTTGAAAATCTGAAACATGAGTATGAAAGAAACTACTCCATTGTTGTTCTATTGTAAAAAATGTTACTGTATCATTAGGTCATTGATTTTATGAAAGAGAATACATATTTCAAATCCTACCATGACATCCATACAATAACGATTCAAAAAAAACTTATAGTGGTGGATTCCTTGAAAGAAAAACTTCCTCCCTTGAAAAATTCATGTTGTTGTTTTCTGTAGAAAAAAATATTTATTTTGTCCAGAACATGTAATTATGAGAATTTTGAAATAAAAGACAAAACCTCCTACAACACTACAAAAATTACAACATGAGACTTCTAAAAGCTTGCAAAAATCTCCTCTTGTTTATTTGTTCTCTGTCTCTTTCTAGTTGCTATACATGACTCTTGTTATTATCAACTTTTGTTCATTCTGCTTTGTAGCTGTGTATCTTTTCCTTTCAGTAACTTTTTGCACTAGAATCTATATAATTTTTGTTTTCTAGGCTCAAAACCCTCATGGGGTCCCATTTCCATCCACATACGAGTAATAGAAGTATTCAGACCTACACATGAAACAAATAGTTAGCAATAAAGATTGTATTTTCGATGCAATATATTTGATTTCCCTCTAATATTGATGTTTAGCTTCCTATTCAAATGACCATAATGTGTGTATAAGCATGCTTTAGGAGTGATTCAGCTATTGCTTAGATCCCTTGGAGCTAACCTTTGTCTTTTAAATCTATAGGATCAGGAGACACCAGGAAGGATAGACCTACACCAGCAAAGGCAGACCTATACCAGCCATTAACCCCCAGGAAATGGTTCTTTCCCTTCTATCCCATGCTTATTGCATTTACATTCTTGTATGCTTCTTATTTGCATAGGGAATAAAGATCAGTCTCATGGTCTTGATTGAGATAAACATTTATTCAATTGTTTACAATTTCAAATTATCTCTTTTGATTAAAAGCTATGAATCCTTTATTGAATGCATTTGAGAAATTGAAATTTATTCCATGTAGTTGTAATCCCAAAACTAAAAATAATGAATAAGTCATTCCGCAAGACACATACGTTATGCCTGATCCACTAGCCTTTAAACTCTAAATTGCAATTAGAGTGAAAGTTTAGTAACAATACCTTTTCCCCTTGAGATGCCTATGGCTCTACCTAAATTGAAGTGGGGGTGAAATTTGGGCAACAATACCCTTAAATAGAAACAAAAGAAACTTACAAACTATGAAGCATATAATTGTAATTATAAAGTAAATATGCAATGAATTAAATGAAAACACATGAAAACACATAACACTCAATTTTTATCTTGGAAACCCTTGGTTAGAGGGAAAAACCACGGTGGGGATGAAACCCACAATCTTCTGACTACGGTAGAAAAGAGTGCTCTGTTAGGAGCTTACAATCTGTCACTTTCTAGGTGAATCACCCTGTTAGGAGTGACCGATACCTTATTAGAAGTATCAAAGTTCCTATCAAAAAATACTTTGTTAGAGGATTTTAAACCCCCTTATACAATGTTCACCCTATTAAGAGATTTACAATAAAGTCTTGCTAGTTACTGCCCTGCTAGGGGATTTAGACACGTTGAAACTATTTGGAAAACAACATGAAAATTTGACTTATTATATGCACTACTCAATTCTCATTAGATCCTTGATGCTCTATACTTTTTCTAAATCCAATCATGTAGCTTCTTTGAAAATAGCTCTATAATCAGAGCTTAAGATCTGTCTGACAATAACACTTCATCAACATTGCAACAACACTTCAACTATTTCTCAACAACAAAAACTATCATCTTATAACCTTATATAGTATCTTTACCTTCTACTATAAACCTAATTAGGGTGTGCAATTCCCTCAAACATTTCTTTCTCAATGTTAACTAACTCATAGAAACTTGAGATCCTTACCGCATCAACCATAACAAACTTTAAGTTGTTATTCCCAATGTGAAATATTTCTTCACTTTTATTGGTAAAAACACACCTTGGATTCATACTCAAATATATACATGATTCCCTAAGAATTTAATTAATCAATTCCTTGAGCAATGTACTACATTTTTCATGTTGTACAAATTCACTGAATTGTCCACCGACATAACCAATTTAGCCAATTAATCAAAATTGATCAATAACCTATAGCTTTTACCTTTTTATTGCACTGACTGGTTAAGAGTATCTTCATAGTTCACCTGTTGTCTTTACACTAAATTTTTGTTCACTAATTATCTTACTCACTTAACTTCTTTTTACCAATTGGATATAACTATATACCGCCTGGTATAACTTTGTATATTAACACAAAAAAATTTCACCTATGTGATGGGTTACCAACAATGATAACCATACTCCATAAAATCATTAACAATCTTATCTACCAACATTCTACAATCAACAAATTTCTCCATTATGAGGGAATTTAATGCATTTATGAATAGGACATACCATAGATCACATGGATGTAAGCCAAGAAAGTCCAAGTTTGACTTGAAATAGATCTAACATTGGGATAATAGTAAAGGTAGGTCATTTAAAGATTTACCACCAACTTCAACATGAAATAGTATGAAACCATGAGAAGGATAAAGGAAACCATTTCATGTTTGAATCATCATGGGGGATTCATCATAAACATCATGATGCAATCATCTACTAAAAATATGTTCTCTAGTTATCTCATTCACCATGAAATTAGGATAAATGAGGACACCACAGGAAGGAATACCATCGATATTTGCAACTATGTATAAAGGAAAATTAGGAGCTTTGATTATTTCTGAAGGATCAAGGTTAATGCAAGGATGAAGGTGTGGTTTGGGTTGGACTTGTTCAACAAGACCGAGAACATGAATAGCATCATCAGTTTCAATATGATTCTCAACAAGTTGAGAAGACGATGAAGGTTTGGTTGACTCAATAATGTTGGTGGTATGAGATGGAAAAGGATTAGTATAAATTTTTAAATTTTGGTTGGGAGGTGATACAGACCTTTTTCCTTGATCATTAACACCTTAAATATATAAAACACTAGAATCAATAAGGTCTTGTATCTCAGATTTCAGAACAAAACATTTTTTCAGTATTATGTCTAGACTGACGATGGTATTGGAAAAAGGCTTTGTGGTCAAAATAATTTGGGAAAGGTTTTGAAGGATCAATAGGTTTTATTGGAGGAAGTGTTAACATTTTATCATTAATCAAAATCAACATCACATTATGTAAATATTTATAAAGTTGTGTAAAATTCCGAGATGACTTAAAATCATATGACAACGGAGCCACACCTTTGGATGTTGCTACCACACATTCGTCAACATTGTTGGATGTGTTTATTTTTATGAAGTTATTTTATTTGTAAAATTTGTGGAAATTGTTGGAGGTGGTATCACTCTTATCAACATGAGCCATTGTAGCGTCACTTACAAATTGACTCACTTTAATTTGATAATTATGAAACACTGCACAAAGTTGAGTAAAGGAAGAAACTTTAGAAAGAAGAATCTTATCTCTAATGTATTTTTGTAAATTATAAATAAAAATGTGGTGAAGATGATTATTAGGAACATGATAAGAAATATGAGCATGCAAATTCTTAAATCTACAAATAAAATTAGTCACTTTTTCTTTAACACCTTATTTACAATGCATTAAATCAGTTAAGGAGATTTGAGGACCAATGTTGTTTTGAAATTGTTGGATAAAATCATTAGCATGCTTGTGAAAAGAATCAATGGAATAGGGGGTACTGAAGAAAAAAATTATAATTCCTTATCTTGAAATGTTCTAGTGAATTTGTTTTCATAAACCTTTGATCATGAGACAAATCACTACACAATGTTTATAATGTTTTGATATAATTCGAAGGATCACCCTTGTCATTATAAGTTTCAAGATGAGGAATCTCCATGTAGTCTGGTATAATAAAAAATATGATGTCTAAAGACAATGGAATAGAAATGTCACATGTAGAAATGTTGAATTTGGATTGTGTTAAAGAAGCAAGTTGTTCTTGCAAAGAACACACAATTTGAGCTAGATTGTTAATGGTTGGATCATTAGAATATGAAAAGGGTACACTATGATTAGTGGGCATGGTTGTAGGAAATGAAACATTTGGTATACTTGAAGGAAAAATAGAAGCACTAGGATTAGGAAGGCTCCCATGAATAGGATTGGAAGGTTGAAAGGAAGATGTGATGATAGGTGGAGCATAAGTATAAATGGAAGAAATTGAAGTGGGACTAGGATTGGAAATTTCAACACTATGAGGAGGTTGTTGGAATTTTCCCAAGGGATAACTGAGAGGGGGGGGGTGAAATAGTTATCAGCTAATTTAATTCTTTCTTCTAATTAAGTAAATATTATCATTGAACATATGCACATTAAGATAACACAAAATAGAACACCACAATTTTGGTTACGGGGAAACCAAAATAGGTAAAAACCCCAATAGGAATTAGCACCCACAAAGAACTCTACTTGAGTATAATAATCCATGTTAGAAGATCTTACAACCATGTTAGGAGTTTATCTTTACAATGCAATAAGTATAGTGACCTGGTTAAGGGTCGGACCCTATTAGGATTCTTTTACAAATAACCCTATTAAGGGTGAGGACTCACTATCCAAAAGCACACTGCTAAAATGATGAAGGCTGCAACCTTCAGTAAAACAAATATACACTATATTTGATAATGAACTATTTGAGTAGACCTGTTGTCTTGATCAATTCCAATGAATTGTATACACTTCTTCTTCTTCACATAGATCTTTAACTGATGAATGAAATGACTTTACTATCCCAAAACAATAAGCATTATGTTCTATTCTTTTTTTGTCTCTTGTCTTATCATTCACACTTAGTGATCACAAATGAACTACTATATGTATTTTATCCAAAAGATATGATCTTCATTGGTTGTAGGAATACCTTTAATGCTTCTCTTGTCAGCTAAACTAAGCACGCAACATAATTAGAACCGTGCAACTCAAAATGAATAGACACATCGCTTCACATAGTCAGCTCCACCAAAAATACTCAAATGTCATGCTTCAAATGAAACATGATTAGTGCCTTTAGTTAATTATCTTTGACTCGTAACTAAAAATTAATCTAAACATGCATATCCCATAGATAGGCGCAACTAAAGAATTATTAAAATTACTATCGACTTTCTAAAAATAATCCTCTGAAACTGTGGCTGGTAAATAGAGTAACATAACTCAATTGTTACTAAACTTCTGAATCTACGTGTATGAACATGGTATAGTAAATATGTCTAAAACATAAAAACAACCACGCAAGGCTTCCACATATCCATACTGAAAAGTGAATACAGTTCACTATTGTATACTATATGTTGTCATCAATGACAAACATATAGTCAACTATTTGTGCAAAGGCCAATCTCCAAAAATCTCCCCCTTTGACATTGATGGAAACATATGATTAAAAACACCATCAATCCAACAATGTCTTCTTTCTTTTTACAATCTTATCAATATCCTCATCCAAGTTTCCTCTTCACTGCTACATCTCCTTTGATTGTGTTTTTATTTTCATGACTATATACTCCCCCAGAGTATATGCTCTCCCTTACTATATACTCTCCCTTTGACATCAATGGAAAAGGATGCCAAATACACATAAGCATAGGTACTACTCCAGAGGTATACTAGTCAACCACTCATCTGTCACCAAGGACTGATACATTTTATATGAGTTCTAACCAAACTTAGGAAAGGAAATTACTCCTAGCTTCTTCCTGAGATACTCAAAAGTATCTTTTGATAATGGTTTCATGAATATATCTGCCAACTAATCTTTGGTGCTCACATAATCCAGCTTCACTTCTCTTTCTGCAACTTTTTCTCTTAGAAAATGATATTTTATTTCTGTGTTTTGTCTTTGCGTGCATCACAGGGTTCTTTGACATATTAATGGTGTTTGTGTTGTCACAATGGATGACAATGGGATAATCAATCTGAATTCCCAAGTCTTTAATCATCTGTTTGATCCATACCATTGTTGAATAATTCAATGCGGCTGCTACATACTCAGCTTCTGCTGTTGACTGCGAAATACAGTTATGCTTCTTGCTTGTCCAAGTAACCAACCTATCTCCAATAAATACTGCTCCTCCTGAGGTACTCTTTCTGTCATCAACACAACCTACCCAATCTGCATCTATGTATACATGAAGTTATACATTTCTTGAATTAGGGTACCATAAACCATAGTATATAGTTCCCTTTAGATATCTAAATATTCTTTTTATTGCCATTAGGTGATTCTGTTTAGGTTCAGCTGCAAATCTCCCAACAATGCCAACTACATTAGATATATATGGTCTAGATTGAGTGAGATATATGAGTTTTCCTATCATGGACTTGTAAAGTGTTTTCTCAACTATTGTGGAGTCATAATTTTTAGAAAGCTTGCTTCTTGTTATCGTAGGAGTGCTTACTGGCTTGCAATCTTCCATTTTGAATGTCTTCAATATCTCCTTCACTTATTTAGACTGATTTATGAATATACCTCTATCTGTCTGCTTTACATTTAATCCCAAAAATTATTTTATAGGTCCAATCATGATCATTTCAAATTCACTTTGCATCTGTTTGGAAAATTCTACACTAATCTTGTCATTACCTCCAAAAATAATGTCATCAACAAAGATAGCAACAAGTAATAATCTTTCAGGTGTCTCTCTGATGAATATGTTGCAATTTTTTGCTCCCTTTTTGAATCAATTTTTTGTTAAGTAGCCATCAAGTCTCTCATACCATGCTCCTGGTTCCTGTTTAAGTCCATAGAGGGATTTCTTTAGTCTGCATACCATGTCTGGTTTGTCTAAAATTTTGAATCCTTCAGGCTTCTCTATGTAGAATTCTTCCTTCAAGTCACCATTCTGGAAAACTGACTTGCCATCCATCTGATATACTTTGAAGTTCTTGAATGTTGCATAGGCCAAAAACAACTTTATAGCTTCCAGTCTGCTCAGAGGGGAAAATGTATCAAAATAGTCAATTCCTTCTCTTTACGCATATCCTTTACATACCAATATTGCTTTATTTCTTATCACTGTACCATCTTCATTCATTTTGTTTCTTAATATCTACTTAGTTCCAATCATGTTCTTGTCACAAGGTCTACGGACCAATTCCCATGTGTCATTCTTAATTATTTGATCTAATTCTTCTTGCATTGCATTTTTCCAATCTGAATCATTTCATGCATCTTCAACACTTAAGGGTTCAATTTGTGAGAGTAAACATACCTCTTCATCAATGGTTGAACCTTTTTCTCTCAATCTTGTCAAAAATTTACTGCTCTGATCTCCAATGATATCTTCTTTTGAATGGTATCTAGATGTAGATTTTGAAATTTTAGGTGTAACACTCATCTATGATCTGTGATTCTTCTTGACTTAGTTCAGGGTTATTGCATGATACATCAATACAGTCAAACATTTCTTCTATAACTATTTCTTTATTGATAGGTCTAGGTTCATCTTCAATCATAGGTGCATATTCATAATATCTTTCTTGAATCATGAACTTCTCATTAATATTCACATGTTCACTTTCAATGATTTTCTTCAACCTTAAATTAAAACATCTATAAGCTTTTCTCTTAGTAGAGTAACCGAGAAAAATACCTTAATCACTTCTAGCATCAAATTTACCAACACCATCATGATCTCTCTTGATGTAGTACTTGCTTCCAAAGATTCTAAAGTATTTTTCCTTAGGTACATTACCAAACCAAAGTTCATAAGGTGTTTTGTCTGCGCTTGGTCTTAGTTGAATTATGTTGATAGAATAGACTGTTGTATTGACTGCATCTCTCCAATAGGTGTGCACAACTTTCCCTTCAATGATGATAATGCATGATGTGTCAAGTATTATCCTATTTCTCCTTTCTACAATTTCATTTTTTTGAGGGGTTATGGGTGCACTTAGTTGTCTTTTGATCCCATGTTCTTTGCAGTACTTAAGAAACTTGTCAGAGGTGAATTCTACTCCTCTATCAGATCTTAGACAATTTATCTTTAATCCAGACTCATTTTCAAGCTTAGATTTGAATATTTTGAAGTTCTCAAAGGCTTCATATTTTTCTTTCAAAAAAACAACCCACATCATTCTAGAGAAATCATCAACAAACAAAATGAAATACCTTTCACCATAGTATGATCTTGTTTGAGTAGGTCCACATAAGTCTGTATGCACTAGATCTAATTTGTTCTCTATAGAGTTATGTTTTCTTCTGAATGAGGTCCTCACATGCTTTCCCATCACACATTCCCTACACATAGTATCAACTAGTCTTGCAATACTAGGAAGGTCTCTTACTACTTTTCCATTGCTTATCTTTACTATGTTGTCAAAATTGATATGAAAAAGTGTTTTGTGCCATAACCAACTGTCATCAACTTTTGCAAAAAAACAACTTACTTCGAAGTTAAGCTGAAAAACATTACCTTTGGTCTTTGAACCTAATGCAATAATGTCTCCTTCTTTGTTGTTAATAATGCACCTGCTATTTTTGAATTCTAACTGATATCCTTTATCAAGCAATTGTCCAACACTTAGTAGGTTATGATGTAAACCATCAACATATAGAACATCATCTATCTTGTTCTTCCCATCTAAGGTCATAGATCCTCTACCTATGATAGGTTTGGGAGTGTTATCTCCAAATCTAACCATGCCACCTTTGTACTTATCTATATGTACAAATCTATCTTTGTCTCCTGTCATGTGATGTGAACACCCGCTATCTATGATCCAGTATGTTCTAATGTCTTCTTGTTAAACTAAAGCCAATTCTTGTGCTTTCTTTTCATCTTCAATTTCTGTTATTTCAATCATTTTTTTATTATCTTTAATTGCAATGAATCCAATTTCATCTTCCCTTGAATCATCACCAGTCACACAATCTTCAGCATGATAGCACTCCTTAGTATATTTGGGTTTGTAATATGATCTAAACTTCTTGACACTTGTAGGACACTTGGATGCAAAGTGGCCAACTTTGTTGCATGAAAAAAATTTGAATGTTAGTTGTCCTTCATATTTTACTTTACCTTTCCTTTCTTTCTTAGCAATCATGGCAATGATTTCTTCTAGTTCTGTATCAACTTCTTCTTTCTCAATATTACTAGAGATAGTCAAGGATTTTTTGCCATGGACTGAGGCTTTGAAAGCTATTTCCATTTTAGGTTTTGTCTTCAATAT
This sequence comes from Thuja plicata, assembly GCA_018584345.1. Lineage (NCBI taxonomy): Eukaryota > Viridiplantae > Streptophyta > Pinopsida > Cupressales > Cupressaceae > Thuja > Thuja plicata. The sequence continues at coordinate 1,562,840 of MU224233.1, read as the reverse complement.
TGATATCTCAAATGCAGATATTTTGGTGATCAAGGTTTCTCTTTTGAAGTCCTTTGAGAATTGTATGGTTTCATCCAAGATGTTTATCTTGCTTTCATAATCTACTGTCAATGTAGTCATCAGTTTGTCCATTATATCTTCCTCTGATATTTCTCCACCATTGTTCCTAATTGTTGAGACTGCTTCATTAATCCTCTAATTGTAAGCTCTGATGTTTTGTTCATATAGCATCTCTAAATTGTTGTATCTTTTCTTCCATGTCTTTCTATGCGCATTCTTGGCCATGATGTCTCCTTCAAACATGTCTTCTAGGAATTTTCAAATTGAATATGCTTTGTCTTCCTTCTTGATCTCATAAAATTCATTGTCAGATAGGGGACAGATTAAGGCTTCTTTGGAAATTGCATTTTGGGTGTATGCTTCCTTGTTTTTATTAGTAGAGTCTTCTTCTACAAGGTCTTTCAAGGTAGGAACATCAATTGCGTGAGTAGCCACCTCATAGATCACAAAATCAACACACTGAAGATGTGTTATCATTTTTTCTTCAATTCAAGATAATTCTCTCCATCAAACTTAGGAATCTCTTTCCTAAAGTACACCATTTGATCTACCTTAAGATGTTAGGATTTCTGTCCAAGGCACTTGGCTTTGATACCAATTTTTGGAATTATCCCAATGGATAACTGAGAGGGGGGGGGGGGGTTGAATCAATTATCAGCTAATTTAATTATTTATTCTAATTAAGTACAAAATATCATTGAGCATATGCACATTAAGATGACACAAAATAGAACACCACAATTTTGGTTATGGAGAAACCAAAATAGGTAAAACCCCCAGTGGGAATTAGCACCCACAAAGAAATGTACTTGAGTATAATAATCCCTATTAGAAGATCTTACAACCCTATTAGGAGTTTATCTTTACAATGCAATAAGTACAGTGAACTGGTTAAGCGTCGGACCCTATTAGGAGTCTTTTACAAATAACCCTGTTAGGGGTGAGGACTCACTTTCCAAAAGCACACTGCTAAAATGATGAAGGTTGCAACCTTCAGTAAAAAAAAATATACACTATATCTGATAATGAATTGTTTGAGTAGACCTGCTGTCTTGATCAATTCCAATGAATTGTATACACTTTCTGCTTCTTCACATAGATCCTTAATTGATGAATCAAATGGCTTTACTGTCCCAAAACAATCAACATTCTATTTTGTTTTTTTTCTGTCTCTTGTCTTATCATTCACACTTAGTGATCACAAATGAACTGCTATATATATCTTCTCCAAAAGATATGATCTGCATCGGCTCTAGGAATCCCTTCAATTCTTCTCTTGTCGGCTAAACTAAGAACGCAACATAATTAGAACCGCACAACTCAAAATGAATAGACGCATCGCTTCACATAGTCGGCTCCACCAAAAATACCCAAACGTCATACTTCAGATGAAACATGATTAGTGCCTTTAGTTAATTAGATTTGACTCATAACTAAACATTAATATGAATACACATATCCCATAGATAGGTGCAACTGAAGAATTAATAAAATTACTGTCGACTTTTTGAAAACAATCCTCTAAAACTATGGCTGGTAAATAGAGTAACATAACTCAACTGTTACTAAACTTCTGAATCTGCGTGTATGAACATGGTATAGTAAGTATGTATGAAACATAAAAAGAAATGCGCAAGGCTTCCACATATCCATACTAAAAAGTGAATACAGTTCACTGCTATATACTATATGTTGTCATTAATGACAAACATACAGTCAAATATTTGCACAAAAGCAAATCTCCAATAGAGGTCGAGTGTATGCTATCTCTTGAATGGGCTTAACATTGTTATGAACAATTTGGGATAAGGAACAAAGTAAATCAATATCATGTTCATCATTTTGGATGTATTTCCTTAAATTATCAATCAAGGCTAAAGCTTCAGGATTACGATTAGAATGTTTTTGGATGTATTTTGTATGTTCATTGAGAGCTTTGGGATTTTATTGGGAGAAAATATTAAGGCGTACTCTTCATCATGAGAAGAGTGTGAATAGATATTCTCAAGAGATGGTGGAATTTCATGGTTATACATGTTGGTATCACCAAGATTCAGAAAGAGAGAAGGCTTGGGATTAAAGGAACCCATATTTCTATAGCTTCTCCTAACCGAAATACTATATGAATGACTTAAAGTAACAATGCTCATGTGAGAAATAAATGAAAGAGAAATTCACAAGATGTGTGATTAAAAATAGGAGATCTAATGTTATTTAAAACACAATAGTATTGTAGATCCAACCCAATTTTAAGATTAAAATGATTAATGTGTTGTTTAATTAAGGAGATATCCATATGCATAAATTGTAGCACTATGATGTGAACACATACAACCCAGATCTAGATATCAAATGCATAAATAATTACCACAAAAGGGGAACCTAATAATCAAATTAAAACATAATAAGCATGAAAGCGACAGGTTCACCAAAATGTATGGGGGGAAATGGTGAGCAATGCTAAGGTAGATATCACTCACCAAATTCATTTTATTTTATTTTTCTGTGTGGGTAAGGGGGGCTATACATTGGGAAATAGATAAACCCAACCTTTGTGTATCCAAGTTTGATTAGCACAACCCAATATGAAGGGTGAAAATGAGAAATCTAGATGCAATGGGAGGAGGATGAGACCTATTTCTGCTATTAAGGAATTAATGGATTTAACTAATTTTTTAATGAACAATTTTAGATCTGAAAAGTAACTGAAATGATTGATGCAATAAAAGATATTAAATAGGAGGTTATGTGCCTTGAAAATGGAAGAAGGGAGAAGGATTTGTGCACCTTGAAATGAAATAGGAGGTTATATGCCTTGAAACTACATTTTCCAGTCATAGTGATGTTGCAGGCTGAAATCATTTTGGATCTGGGACCCTGGTACCTATAACTTCTAATTGTGAAAATATGAGGCCTCTAGGAATAAGTCAACTTTTAGGTACAAGTCAAATTTCAACTACACCGCTTTGTTTGCGATTGTGCACTTTCTGATTCTAAACTCTAAGATAACACAAAAATACCAAAATCTAGTTCCATAGATCCTGAAACTTGTTCTTGCATGCAGAAAAGGGAAATAGTTGGGTGGAAAGGGGCTTGCCTTGGTCAAGCCCTGGTTTAGGAATTAAGCTTGAAATTGATATGTAAATGAAAGTTTGAAAAGGAAAAGAAGGTAAATGTTTTATTCACCTTGTGTAAAACCCTTATGAACAGATGTATAAATTGCAAAAAATTGTGAAGATGCTTGTGTTTTAACTTGGAATGGAGATGTAGGAACATCAAGGATGTCCTAACCAATCTATGAGATCCATAATCACCATCTCTATATCATGAATGAAATTATGCTACTTAAAGAAGAATGGATTGAACCTCCTTGTGCCACTTGAGAAGCTCTCTACTTAGCCATCATGGGAGAGAAATCTTGAATCAAAGGAAGGATATTGAATTGCTTGAATGGATCTATGAAGAAGAATTGGAGACCTTGGATAGATGTCTTTCCTTCACCACTTGAATGCTTCAATGCTTGGATGCTTATGCTTGCATAATCTTGGCACAATGTATGTATGCTTCTATATATTTTATGAGTTGGAAAATGAGGGGATAGAGAATCCTTTTATACTAATTTTGAGATTCAAATGTGGGCAAGCTGACATAGAAAATAAATGGGAAAGACATAGGAAAAAGGGTCCAAAAATCGGGATCCAAGCCTAATTAAGACAAACCCACAAGGGGTGAAGTCAAAGTTTGAATTCATCCATGGGGGTGTAGTTAAAATTTGACTATGGTAGTAGGTAAAAATTCCTAGGATAGGGTGGAGACCCATTGGGAGGTGTGAGAAAGGAGCTGGGAAAAAGGGACAAATCGGCATAATCGATAGTTATATCTTGAAATCACCAAAATGAGGTCAATAGGTCCTATGAGGCATCCAATTATGGGTGCTAAATTTTAGGAGTATACAAATGTAATGGATAGTGAGAATATCATAATAGAATAATGGATCCACCCGATTAATGTAAATTGAGATTAATAAGAGGACAATTTTATGTCTACTTTTTTTCCCTCTTTGAGACAATTCAACTTATCACATTATTTCAAAGAAAAATTGTTCTTGGGAAAATTTTATGATTATTAATTTATGCCCTAGTTGACTACACATAGATGATACGCATGCCCCCTTGAGAGATTGTGTAATATTTCTGAGGACAATCACTTGATAGAATATGAAGAAGATTTTTTTTGATGTTGCATGACTGATTAAGCTATAAGAAATGATAAGATACTACATTGAGTAGATGATAATCTAGACATTTGATAAGTGTAACCCACCAATTAAAAGAAATGATCAGGATAACTAGATGGAATGAGCTGATTGGCCTAGTTGATAGGTGAGTGAGCTGGTTGGACTAGTTGATAGCCAATAAAGTTGATTAAAATAGTTAATAGTTGATTGATTAGATTAGGATTGATTTGCAGCAATTTTATTGATTACAGGAAGAGAAGATGAGATTAATGTTGATTGATAAGCTAGTGCAAGAATGATTGGTTGTACAAAGATGAGCTAGTAATGATGATGATTGCAAGGTATTGCCCCAATATTGATGTTGGTTGATAAGATGATTAGGATTGGTGTGAGCATAAGACAAGTTGATACTAGGATTGATTGATTGATCGAGGGGTGATGAGATTCCATGAAGAAAGCTTACTGATTTTAAATTTGATTCAAGAGACATATATCTGATGCATAAAGTGATTGAATGATCTCAATGCAACAAGGAAGAGGAAAAGAATGAAGATTGCGTGATGATAGAAGATACTATTGATGAGAGAACATGAAAGGTGATAGAAATGATAAAAGAGGAGATGCAAGTGATGATAATTCATGTACTTTTTAAGTGCTAGTATCATCATCAAGCTTATTTTGGCAAATGGATGAATTCATCTAGATACGTATGAGACCCAAATGAATTGATATACCAATTGTGTAAAAGAAAACATATTAGATAGTAAAGGAATGCCTTCATTTTTATTAGACCTTAGTTTCGTTAATGATCTTAGATGATCATGTCCTGGGACTAGTCATCATATTACTAAGGAACATTCCACAAGAAGCAATCGAGTGAACATGCCACATCATTGCCTCTCTATTCACAGGCATCCTGGAGATAAAATCTCTACTTAGAGACATCCCAAAAAAGATAAAAGATATGTTACCAAAGACAAAATTAGAAATAATCAAAGACATCAAGCCAACAACCATCCTATTTCATGCAAAAGTGATTCTTGTCATAGTTCATTGGTGTAGTCTAAAAGAATGATTGAGATGTATGGTTTCAAGAAGGATGCATCTTCAATAAGTTAACAAATGTGTGCTGAAAAATTGACACACTTCTATGAGTCATTATATTCAAGGTTGCTCAAGAATGAGGTCTCAAATGGCAACTCATACCTCCCTATTCATGGAGTGCAAGGGTTTGTAATGAAGGCCCTCAATTTAGACCTAGTTATGCCCATGCAAGTACACCATTAAATGAGAAATTCAAAGAGGCAGAGCAAGAATGCTAGTCTCCCAGATCATCAAATATGCATTGCAAATGAGAATGAAAACTATTCTATATGATAACAATGCATGGAAATAAATTAATCTATGAAAGGAAAATATGCAAGATTAATCTATGAAAGAAAATGTGCAAGATTAATCTATGAAAGGAAATATGCATCTAAACTAATATCAATCTGATCTAAATGGATTGCCATGGATGCATGAGAGAAGAAGACAAGAAGAAGAGAAGTTGCATGGTTCAAGCTCAAATGCTCAAACTCTCTTCCAAAATTGCTCTCCAAACCTGCAACATAAAAACTCTATCTCTAAATGAGAAGGAGAGGGCTCCTTATAAAGGAAAGTGTGGAGAGGAAAGAATCCTCAAGAGCAATGTGGGATAAATCCCTAAAAGGCAAGTAAGAGGGAAAAGCCCACCACTTAGGAATATGTGTGAAGAAAAAGGAGTTTTATTTATTTTTATTTGATTTATTTTCTTTTTTCATCACAAAGAGGGATTTAAGTGGGGATTTTATTTATTTAATTAAAAGAGGGATTTTCTTTTAATTAAATAAGATTATTTTATTTAATTAAAAGGGATGATTTTAATTAAATAAGATAAGATTATTTAATTAAGAGAGATTTTAATTAAATAAGATAAGATCATTTAATTAAAAGAGACATTTTAATTAAATAAGATTATTTTATTTAATAAAAAGGAAATTTTCTTTTAATTAAATAAGATAAGATTGTTTAATTAAAAAAGAGATTTTAATTTTAAATAAGATTATTTTATTTAATAAAAAGGAAATTTTATTTTAATTAAATAAGATAAGATTATTTAATTAAAAGAGAGATTTTCTTTTAATTAAATAAGATTATTTTATTTAATTAAAAGGGATGTTTTCTTTTAATTAAATAAGATTATTGATGAAATGATCAAACCTTAGGAAATATTGAAATAATTGAATTAATTATGATTTGATCAAGGAAGTTGATTTGTATTGAAAATGCTACAAAGCATTGATTCTAGAAATTGATAAATTGATTCCATCATTTGATAAGTTGAAGAATGGGGGCCCATAGTCTAGGCGACCATTTTAGGGTGCATACATTTTCCCCTCTTTTACTAATGTGTAATCTTTATGGGAACACATGTAGTCAAAGAATGCAGTTGAAGTGTGAGACCAATTTGGTATCACAAAACAACCCACACATGTGATCAACAGACGGGAACACATCAGGACAAAGATAAGTTGTTTGAAAAGACAAGGTCAAAGCCCTTGTAAATAGGTAATTGACATGTCCAAGATAAGAATCTCAAGAAAGGTTGCCCCAAGTAGAGAAATTGATATGATTGATAAATCTGAATCAAGAATTGAACTTTGATAGCTACTGCCCCCTCGTGATTGAAATCAAAATGAGATAGAGGAGAAACAAAAAATTGATAAATTTGATCAAATCAAACTAAAGATAAGGTTCTTGAAGTAAGATGAAAGATGTAAGGATCACAGAACCAAGGTAGATCATCAAGCATGAAAGATTATGCCCCAAAGTTGAATTAGAAGAAAATAAGTGGGGTGAAAGCGAATGGAGGATAGAAGTTTGGAAGAGGTGGAAAGAAATGGAGAGAAGAAAGAGAATTGGCTTTTGGTTTTTTTTTTTTTTTGTATTTTTGGAATATTTAATTTGTTTGGTGATACATAAAAGTGCCTATTGCTAGGTTTTCACTAAGATGATCATTTTTTCAGGACATTTTCTAATTTTTAGCATTTTTGACAATATATCATTTTTTTGGATTTTTTCAGGATTAATAAGTATGTACAAAGGATGCCTCCAGACAGAATGGGCATCATGGATAGAACTTCTTTAGGTGCAAGACATTGATAGGATCAGGGAGCTTCTCTCCTTCTACTGTAGATAGTAAATAAGCACCTGACCCAAAAGTTGTGATTATGTAAGGTCCAATCCAATTAGGTTCAAATTTTCCCTTTTGATCTCTATGTTGTTGATTCTTAGGATTTTCACGTAGGACAAGATCCCCCACTTGGGATTCTCTAGGGCGAACCTTTTTGATGAAGGCTTTAGACATGTGCTTTTGATAAACCCTTATATGGTCAAATGATGCTTGACATTTTTCATCTAGAAATTCTAACTCTTGAAGTCTCATGGCGCGATAGTCTTCATCTGTAACTAGACCTTTGAGGGAAACTCTAAGTGAAGGAATCTCAACCTCCAAATGTAACACTGCTTTAGCGCCATATGCAAGGGAAAAAGGAGTAGCCCCAGGAGGAGTACGAATACTTGTTCTATAGGCCCACAAAGTGAGATTTATCTATAAGTCCCAATCTCTACCATTATTAAAGACTGTTCTATGTAAGATTTTAAGATTGGTTTTGTTTGATGCCTTTGCTTGACCATTTCCTTGTGGGAATCAAATGGAGGACCAATGTTGTTTAATCTTGAATTTCTTGCAGAGTTATTTAAGGTCCTTATTTTTGATCTGTCCTCCATTGTCAGATATATTATTGGAAGGCACTCCATTTCGAAAGATGATATGGTTCAAAATGAATAGAGATACTGTCTTACCCAAGCCAATAGAAAGTGGGACAACTTCTACCCATTTAGTGAAGTAATCAGTAACTTAGTGATAATAAAATTGTGTCCACCTGATGAGTTGGGATGAATCTGCCCAACAAGATCAAAGGCCTAGCTTTGAAATGGCCAATGAGATATAGAAGGAATGAGCTTCCTCCCTAGAGCATGTACCAAGTTGCCATGTTTTTGACACTTTTCACATAACTTTGCAAAATCTACTGCGTTAATCTGCATTGTAGGCCAATAGTACCTTGCCCTAAGAAACCTTCGGGCCATGGAAAGACCATTGGAATGTCCCCCACATATACCCTCATGGATGTCAACTAACACTTTGTTAGATTCTTCCTTTTCTAAGCATCTAAGAAGTGTTCCATCTAGATCCCTCCTATACAAATCACCAGAGATAAGGGAATGGCGAGAGGCGTTTCGGGTAAGGTTTTCACAATCAAATCAGTTAAAGGTTTCAATAATAATACCATCACAAAGGTATGAGTAAATGGCACCGTAATAGGATGACTCATGACCAAAGAGTGTATAAATGATATGAATTTCTTGGGAGTCATAGATAGGGCAGTGTAGCTCTTTCACCAGGAATTCAAATCTTGATTCATGTTGCTCTAACTAAAGGAGTGAAGCAAGTGTATCCATTGCATCAGCTACTTTGTTTTATTCTCTAGGGATTTGTTGAAACATGATAAAGGTGAAGTATCCTTCCAAGGAATCAACCATTTTCTTGTAAGGTACCAGTTTCTCATTTTTTGTTTGATATTCATCATTAAATTGGCTGATTATCAGCTGTGAATCCCCATAGATGTGTAACTCTATGATTCTCCATTCTATGGCCATCTTAAGTCCATTTTTTAAAGCTTCATACTTAGCAATTTTTTTTTAACATGGGAACAATAACTTGTAAGACTTAGGATATGTGTACCCATGAGGAGAAACAAACAACACACCAGCTCTTGAACCATTTTGCATAAAGGATCCACCAAAAAACATCTTCCATGTTCTTTTAGTCATATATATGAGGTTCTCATCTAGGAAGTCAACATGAATAGGTGCATAATCTTGTATTGGGAAATCAGCCAATTGATCTGCTATGGCTTGTCTTTTGATTGCTTTTTGCTCAATGTTCTCTATGTCAAACTCTGAAAGGATCATCATCCATTTAGCAAGTCTACCTGTGTGGGTAGCCTTACCTAGCAAATACTTGAGTGGATCTATTTTATCTATGAGGTGTATAGTGTGCACAAGCATGTAATGTCACAACTTTTGGGAAGCAAACACAAATGCAAGGCAAGCTTTCTCAATGCTGGTGTAGTTAACCTCATATGAAACAAGAGTGCAGATAATGTAGTATATTTCTCTTTCTTTCCCATGTTCATCAAATTGAGCTATTAATGCCCCCAAGGAAGATTCTATCGCTGAAATGTATAGAATAAGTGGTTTCCCTAGGATTAGAGGCATTAAAATGGGAGGATTTTCCAAGTATTTCTTGATTTGATCTATGCTCTTTTGACAATCCTCATTCCAAACACATTTGACTCCTTTGTGTAAGTTCTTGTTGAAAGGTTGAGCTCTATCTGCCAACTGTGAAATGAATCTCCTTATGGATTGAATATGCCCTTTAATACTCCTCATTTGAATAATGTTTCTAGGAGGTGGCATATCTATGATTGCTTGGAACTTTTTGGGGTCTACCTCTATTCCTGTTGCTGAAATGATGAATCCTTGTAGTTTGCCAGAGGTAACTCCAAATGCACACTTTTTAGGATTTAACCTTAGTTGAAATTGCTCCATGCAATCTAGAATGACTTCTAAATCATCTAAGTGTGTGTCTCTCTTCTTAGACTTGGCCAAGGTGTCATCCACATAATCTTCCATGTTTTTATGCATCATGTCATGAAAAATGGTTGTCATAGCTCATTGATAGGTGGATCCTATATTTTTCAATCCAAAAGGCATAATGTTACAATAATAGGTACCCCATGCACAAGTGAATGTAGTCATTTCTTGATCTTTAGGAGCTATCTTAATCTGATTGTACCCAAAAAAACCATCCATCAAGGAATAAATTTCATAACCCGCATTCATATCCGCTATCATGTCTGTATTGGGAAGTGGAAAGTCATCCTTTAGGAATTCTTTATTAACATCTCTAAAATCTGTGCAAACTTAAATGCATTTTTCATGTTTGGAAACTGGGACAATGTTTGATATCCATTTAACATAGGCAATAGCTCTTATGAATCCTACACCAAGGAGTTTCTCCAATTCTACTTTGACTAGGAGAGCTATGTGAGGATGCATCTTTCTCATTTTTTGTTTAACTAGTTTGACACCCAGAGCTATGGACAAGTGATCCATGATAAGATTAATGGCCAACCTTGGCATATCTAAATAAGTCCATGCACAGTTGATCTTCTTTTTCTATAAGAACTTAGTGTAAGCCTCTTTTTCTTGTGGTGACAAAGACTCAGCCAAGTGTATGATCTGTGGAGCCTCATCTGTACCCAAATTGACTGCTTGTGTCGGTTCAATAAGAATAGAATATATATCTTGAAAGTACCTAGGGAAATGATCAAGTAAATCATCCTTAGGCACCTTAGAGAGGTTTTCACCCTTGGATACAACATTTATTTTTACTTTTTTCTGTTCTGACACCATCACATAGTGGTTTTTGCCATTGGAACTCCTATTCTTTTGATTTTCTTTTCTTTTTATTTTGAGACTAAGGTACTTGATGTCTATCTTTGTCATGCTAGTAGTTGATTCACTGGTGGAGGAGAATATGGTTTCAATGGAATTTAGGTAACAAGCTATCTCATAATCATTTTGAAATTTTAAGAGCTCAGGTTCTTGATAGCGTTGGAACCAATCAATGAGGTCAAGATGAGCCAGAGTTAAGTCAACAACTAGTTCAAGGTTATAAATGTGAATGATATTATCACTGGTGACCAAAGAGTCAAACTTCATCAAATATCCTTCTAGTCAACAACTGGTTCAAGGTACCTCTATCATGCTGGTAGTAGGTTAACTGGTGGAAGAGACTATGGGTTCAATGGTATTTAGGTAACAGGATATCTCATAATCATTTTTAAATGTTTAGAGCTTAGGTTCTTGATAGCATTGGGATCAATGAATGAGGTCAGGATGAACAAGAGGTAAGTCAACAACTGGTTCAAGGTTATAAATGTGAATGATATTATTGCTGGTGACCAAAGAGTTAGAGTCTGTCAAATATCCTTCTAAGCTACCCAAATAGGGGTTCGTCCTAATAAGTGAATAATTTTCCACTAAGGCAACACATGGGTTTAAATCCTCTAATCCTACACGTGACTCATCGGCTACCTTAGGTTGAGAACTATAAGTATGGATGACATCAAGATCCATGTCAACTGTGGAAGGCTCTGAGAAGGAGTCTCATTCATAATTATAATAAATTGTAACTGAACTATGACTAGGATGTTTATACCATGAAGGTTTGGGACCTCTTGATGTGGAAGGTCTAGTGTCATCAAGGTTAACACCTTCTCTTTCCATTAAATGAACAAGATTATTTCATTGACATTCTCTGAAAGGATCTTCTACATTTGATTCATCTTGTTCTAAATTTGCTACTGACGCATGTGTGACCGAAATATTTGAATCTCCCCAAAGGAGATTAGTGGAAGGAACCGAATCATCACACATGTCCTACTGATTTGTCAAATTAGGTACATATTCTAGTTCATCTTCACTATTTGACTTATTAAGGATATGAGTAGTGTGCTTGTTGTGATTCGCAAATCCTAGGTAGATCTTTGTCTTAGACTTGCGTCCAAAAAGAGGATGATCAAGAGGTTCATCCCTAGCATCCAATCTATGATTAAGAGGGGTATGTCCAAGATATACCTTCTATTTGAAAAAAGTATACCCTCTTCCATAAGCCTTAAGAGAGGGAGAGAGGTTCTGATTGTGCATGTATTTCTCTTCTCTATAAATCCACTTTCTAACAAACATCACTTCTTTCTCATCTCGAATAGGTAGTGAGAACTCTACAAACATGCCAAATAAAGTCATAGTTGAAGAGGGAGTTGAGCTAATAGCCCCCCATTCCAAGGTCTACTGTCTTAAGCTTGTCTTTACATTCAGCTAAGGTTACATCAAAATCTTATGCTTCTCTATTGAGGTGAACATGAGTTCCTACTGAAATTGATTTGACAGATAAAGTGTTATCCCCAGGTATACAAATCTCTATTCCATTGTAATGGAACTTAACACACTGATGATGGGTACACAAAACTACTTGTATATCATGAATGCACAATCTACCAAGTAAGATATTATATGCAATGGGGCCAACATCAACTATTTGAAATAAAATATCTTTTTCAATAGGGCCAATCCTAAAAGGAAGGACAACCAACCCCTTGGAACTTCTTTCCACCTCATCATAGGTTTTAATGGTGATATTTTTCATGGTATCTATGACTTGTTCATAATAACCCAACTTTTTCAAAAGACTAAAGGAACAAGTATTAAGCCCAACACCCCCATCTATTGACACACACCTAACACAGGTTTTTTGGTTCATGACCTTAATATAAAGAGAGAGATTGTGTAGGTGGCTCAAGGCTTTATCATCATCATTTGAAAAATTAAGGTAATGAGGGCTAGAAATATGGCTAACCATATTCTATAATTTTGATCAATGTCTAAGTTGTTGGGGACGTTTGTTGCGCGCAAAGCATCCTCAAGGACTTTTTTGTATCTTGGGGACAACTCTAAGAGCTCAAAGATCAAAATCTAAGCTGGAGTTCTTTGCAAGTGATCGACAAGATTATAGCTCAACTTTGGATTGACTACTAGTTTTGAGGTGGCATTCTTGGAAGCCACTTGTTTTAGTTTACTTGATTGACTTGAATTGGGTCCTCTAATGACAATGGGACCTTGACTTTGTGTGACAACATTGAGAGTTTGCGATGATGCTCTAGAGCTAGGACCCCTTAGCACCACAATGGGTTCTTCATCAAAGATAGGAGGAGAGTCCATGCCGAGATTGTAACCATAGGGATCTTTACCCCTCATCATGTTGACATTTTCTTCTACAACTTCAAGTATGTTGACAACATTCTCTTCATCTGTGTAAGTGTAATTGATCTCAACCTTTCCATTCTTAGCTTTAGAGGTTTCCCCCTTCTCATACTTGCGAAACAACCCTTTGAATGCCTTATGATCCACAATGGTGTTCAATCCATTTATCTTATGTTTTCCATTCTCAATGAGATCTTGGATGATATGTTTGAGTTTCCAATCATTTTCAATGTCATGTCCAATGCCATTATGAAACTTGAATAAGGCTTTCTCATCCCTACAATTTGGCTTAACATTAGGTATATAATGCTTCACGGGATCTTGGGGATGTGCAAGGTTGTTGGAAATGAGTATTTTCAAGACATCATCATATGAATCACCAAGTTTTGAAAACTAACGTCTCTCTTTCTTAGGCTTATCTTGGTATCTTGGCTTGTTCTCTTGTTGATTAGATGCATTGAGTTTCATGTCTTGGAAAACACTAGAAAAGTGGAGCATAGTTTGATCTTTGGGTTGGGAGGAGTCCACAAATCCATCATTGACCACTTGTTTGTTCCTATTCTAGTGTGAGTTCTTTCTTTTATCCTTGTTAGAGTTGTTTTTGTTTTGACCATTGTTGTTTTTGTTGTTTCCATATTTGGTCAGAATTCCTTCTTCTTTCAAAACATCCTCAATCCTACATGCGGTTTCAACCATGCTGTCAAAGGAATGAAAAACTATTTTCTTAACTTCATACCACATTTCGGGAACCAAGTTGCTAACAAGAATGTCAATCTTCTCATTTTTCAAGGATGGTTCTAGAGTAGCGAGAGCATTGTCATCTCCACCTTTGCAAGAAAGTGGCAAAGGATTCCCCTTGATTTTTCTTTAAGTTGCATAAGTCTAACATGGTGATAGATCTTGAAAGGTTGTATGCAAAGTGTTGAATGAATCTATGGATGAGCTCTTTAAAAGTCTTAATGGGGAGAGTTATGTTGGTGAACCATTCCATTGCTTGACCCTTAATACTCCTTGGGAACAATCTCATGAGGTGCAAGTCATCTTGATGGAACTCAAAACTTGTGGTATAAAATTGGCGCACGTGATCATGTGGATCCCCATTCCCATCATACTTGTCATATTGAGGGATCTCAACCTTTCTAGGGAAGTCTTTCATGTTAACAATTCTGTCAAAAGGATTAGGACAAATTGAATCAAGTGAGAATGAATTTTTGGGTTATAACATCTTTTCCATCATACTCTTAAGTTGTTTGATCTCCTCTTCTTAAGATGGACCTTGCTTCTTAATCTTCTTGTCCACATCAAAGTTGTAGGGGACTCTATCACCCTTGTTTATTAAACTCTCTAGGAACTTGTCTTTGTTTTTCTCTAAATATTTCTCTGCATACTGCTAGAAGAGTAGTTCTTGTTGCATTTTCATGAAGTCCTGGGAGCTGAGGTCAAAACTTGAGCTACTACTCTCATATTGTGAACCATGGTGAGAATGTTGTGAAGGTTGTCTTGAGTTCCTAAGAGGTGTTCATCTCCTATAATGATCATGTCTTGAAGCCCTTCTTCCTCTAGGGCTAGGAGATTTTTATGGTGTCCTTGAACATCTTCCACTTCATGGATTCTTAGGAGTGGATGGAGGAGAGTTATTTCCACCACTAATATGAATTTTATTAATTTGGTCATTAAGTTACTGAGCCAAGAGTCTATCTTTCTCTTCTTGGAAGGATTTCTTTTCTATTTCCAACAAGGTTTGTCTCTCCAACTCTAGGAGTCTAAATTGCTCTTCCTTTTTAGCTTGTTCATTTAGGAAGGCTTTCTTTTCATGCTCAATTCTCTTAAGTCTTTCACTTGTGTATCTTGAAGATGTTTTGAGCCGTGAACTTGGTCTTGAATGTCTAAACAAATTATTGGTGTATGCTTCATTTATGTGAGTTTTGTAAGGTTCATCATCTTGGTTTTCATGTAGTGATTTCTCATCTTGATAGGCTTGCCTCTTACCTCTCTTAGACCTTTGGTGTGCATCTAGATATCTAGTTGAGATAAGGGGTGAAGCTAGTTCACTGCTACGAGAGGAACCACCAAAAAAAATGGTATCTCTATGTTTTTCAAATATGTCATCAAAGCGTTTATCCATGTCTTCCCTCTCTCATCGAGTCATTGTGTAACTCATATCCATATCTGAGTGAGAAGATGCTAAGGGTGTACCCAACTCACTAAGGTGACTCTTGGAATCAAACCAAACTTTTGAGTTATTCCTAGGTGATTTATCAAATACAGGTTCTTTCCCTTACATTTTTGGCGAGTTTGAACTAAGGGTAATTGGTTAAAGACTACTTAAGGTTGCTTTCCTTGATTTACTTGATATATTGTTGTAACTGACATGAAAGAAGAGTTGCTAGGTGATAGGATGAACCTAAGAAATGTTGGTACCAAACCAAGATAGTAAAGGCATTCACTTGTCCAAAAGATAGGTGATAAGATAGAATTTCGCAAGTGGCATAAACCAACACTGCCGCAAAGGTGCCCACTAAATGGGTGAATACCCTAACACATATGGATCAGGAGAATGATTTACCCAAGTTATATTGATTGAAATTGCATTTTTATGAAAGTAAATGGACAAGAGATTACCAAAAATTTCCAAGTGTGTTATCAAAGAATCTAAATGTTTATCTTCTCAACAAGAACAGTTTCTAGCTCACCAACTCCAAGCAAGGTCACTTGTGAAATCAAAGATTACTAGTTAAAGAGGTCAAAATGCAAGAATCAAAAGTGTAAACAAGCTTCTAACAGTGGGGTAAGTGACCTAATGTAATCTGGATCAACCAAGGAAGACTGAAAATGACAGGATAGAAAACTAGGCAAGTTGACAGTTTGACACTTAAGAATACAGATTTGTTGATCATTTTGATGTTTGTCTTGATGTTTGGTGTATGTTTTGATGTTTCACTCATGCAAGACACATCAAGAAGATTGTTTGTTGTAAATAGAATAGTCACTCAACAACCTAGGTAAGCCATGGAAATATCTATTGAATTCCCACTTGAACTGAAGTTCAACCACATCTACTCATAGCGGATAACTTTGAAGCTTGGAGGCACGGGCTCCTCCTTACAGTGCACTCACTTCTTAGGCACACCAAGCTTCGAATCCTAAGGGTAATTACTTCCCAAGGGACCGTTGTCTCTACTAAGAGCCATGAAAATGTGGGATGTCTTAGTCGGTCTCTGACCTTTCGTGCCAATAGATAGAGGGTTTTTGGTCACTAAAACAAAGTTTGTATTCAAGGCATCCGTTTAGGTGGTTATACTTGTGGCAGATTAGCTCCATTATGGAGGCCTCCCAACCTACATAAGTTATGTTCTGTAGGTTTTAATGCACCACAAGGGTACTGAGGGAGATCTTCTTCCCAGTATAATGCATTAAACACCTGTTCACTATGAGATTAATTACAATGACATTTTTATATATTGGTTTGGAAGGGCTTGGCTTTAGCCTATTACCGGTTGCAAAATCCACTCTCACTAGCTCTATTAAAGCACTTGGGAGGTAGCCACACTAAAATAATTATATGAGTTTCTCTTACACCCAAGATCCACAAAGGCAAGGGGAGAGGATACATTCATATAATTCTTAGGATTACAATCTAAAAGACACTTCAAACACATAAGAAGATGAAAATCATGCTTCTGGATTTTTGATCGTCCCAAAAGGGTGAGAGCATAGTTTCCTAACATCATTGCCATTCCTAAAATACCAAAATAGAATTTCATTTTAGAAGTCTTGCATGTGGGTTCCTATTGTAATAAAACAAAAAAAATGTAAGGACAATGTTTAGCATGCATCGATCATGGCAACTTGCAAGATAATTCGTTAGTAGTCCATGTTTGAGTCTTCTTTTCAACGTCCTGCAAACCACATGTTAAGCTATTTTAGAAATAAAAATCAGAAAAACACAACAACAAAAAAAACAACAAACATTAGTGGCTAGAAAATAGAATAATAAATCTAGAAATTTTAAACTTTCTACTGTCAAAGTCTATGTGAAGATTCTCTGCAGCCCGCGCAAAGATTCCCTACAGGCCACGCGAAGAACTACTGAAGATTTTGCGTGAAGATTCTCCATAGGGCGCGCGAAGATTCTATATGGGTTGCGCAAAGAAATGCCAAAAGACCCACGAGGAACTAAAAAGTTCATGTGAGTCTACCAACAACAGATATAAAAATAGAAAAATAAAAATTTCCCTCTAATGCCAAAGTCCGCCCAAGGATATACCAGTAGTCGTGCGACAAAATACCCTGAATCGTGTGAAGTATTGCAAAACTTTGCGCAGGTAAGTGAGAAATTTCGTGCAAAAAAACACTGCAGAGCTGTACAGACGAAAAACAAATTAATTAAAAGAAATAGAAAATGAGGCTGAAATTAATTTTTTGCCCCATGGTGACCGCCAAAAATGTGTGCTGAAAAGTTGACACACTTCTATGAGTCATTATATTCAAGATTTCTCAAGAATGAGGTCTCAAATGGTGACTCATAGCTCCCTATTCATGGAGTGCAAGGATTTGTAATGAAGGCCCTCAGTTTAGACCTAGTTATGCCCATGCAAGTACACCATGAAATGAGAGATTTAAAAAGGAAGAGAAAGAATTCTAGTCTCGATGATCATCAAATATGCATTGCAAATGAGAAATAAAACTATTCTATATGATAAAAATGCATGGAAGTAAATTAATCTATGAAAGGAAAATATGCAAGATTAATCTATGAAAGGAAATGTGCAAGCTTAATCTATGAAAGGAAATATGCATCTAAACTAATATGAATCTAATCTAAATGGATTTCCATGGATGCATGAGAGAAGAAGACAAGAAGAAGAGAAGTTGCGTGGTTCAAGCTCAAATGCTCAAAATATCCTCTAAAATTGCTCTCCAAACCTATAGCATAACGATAACATAAAAACTCTATCTCTAAATGAGAAGGAGAGGGCTCCTTATAAAGGAAAGTGTGGAGAGGAAAGCATCCTCAAGAGAAATGTGGGATAAATCCGTAAAAGGAAAGTAAGAGGGAAAATCCCACCACTTAGGAATGTGTGAAGAAAAAGGAGTTTTATTTATTTTTTATTTGATTTATTTCATTTTTGCATCACAAAGAGGGATTTAAGTGGGGATTTTATTTATTTAATTAAAAGATGGATTTTCTTTTAATTAAATAAGATTATTTTATTTAATTAAAAGAGATGATTTTAATTAAATAAGATAAGATTATTTAATTAAAAGAAAGATTTTAGTTAAATAAGATTATTTTATTTAATAAAAAAGAAAATTTTCTTTTAATTAAATAAGATTATTGATGAAATGATCAAACCTTAAGAAATATTGAAATAATTGAATTAATTACGATTTGATCAAGGAAATTGATTTTAATTGAAAATGCTGCAAAGCATTGATTCAAAAAATTGATAAATTGATTCCATCATTTGATAAATTGAAGAATGGGGGTCCATAGTCTAGGTGACCATTTTAGGGTGCATACAACTAATACATCATGATATTGTCTATTGAAGACACACAATAGAAGGTTAATGATTGCATGATTACAAGCTATTTGGGTAGGTTGTTGATTGATTTTGATTTTAATTAGTATAATGCTACGATGGTATTTATTGCATATTTTTTGATCTTTCTTATATTTTATAATTTTTGTTTGGATTTTTAGAGATTTTACATTTTTTTTTGGATTATTGATAATATTTGATTTTTTTGAATTTTAAATATTTTATGATTTTTTAGATTTTCAGAAATTTTTATGTTTTTTTGGAATTTTAATGGATATTTTATGACTTTTAGGATTTTTTCAAGACATTTTATGATTATTTTTGGATTTTTACAGGGTATTTTAGTATTTTTATATTTTTAATATTATTTGACAACTGATTCTAAAGCAAGATTATATTTTTTTTCCCCTGATGTCCAACATGACATAAAGCATTATGAGGGGGGTGAGTAAAATGATCGACAAGAGATAGATAAGAAAATCATAGAGGAAGCATAAGTGATTTTCAAGGACCATCTAGTCAAGATTACCCAAGCTAAGGGATTAGATATGATAATGTAAAGAAATGAAAAGGTGCATTAATGTAAGGATATGTGATGGCATGAAGAGCATGTGGTCCAAAGGATTGGATATGCCAAGAGGCTTTTGAAAATACATTTTTCCATTTTAATGTCCTTAGTTTTGATCAAGATCAAGGGTCAGCATAGGATGGGGACAAGATATTGATAGGATAAGTGAGATCAAATGTGGTAAGGGACAATGGAGGAAGGCAAATATAAGATAAGTGATAGGGACCAAGTGTGAAAACAAGGATAAATAGATAGGATGTGTGATACTCAATAAGATCCTTAACTTTGTAAAGATCAAAGGTGGAAAACAGGATATGGATGTAGATAGGATAAACGAGGGAGGATGGTGGATGAGGGATATAAAAAGAATATGGAGGATAAGATAGTAGTCCTGAAAGTTTCCCCCAATGTAGAGTGTAAAATGATAATGGATTATGCTTGACACCTATTGTCCTATTTTTCAATATGGTACTTTCTTAAGGCACCACCAAGGTGGTTTTCACACATGGATAAATTTATTTCTCTTTACTTTTTTTATTTATTTTTTCTTTTTTGACTTTTTTTTTTCATTTCTATTTTTTTTTTGACTTTTTTTTCTCTAGAAGATAACCTATGGATGATAGGAAATAGAGTGACTAAAAAATATTATTCTTTGGATAGTACCTTTGAAATATCTTCTAATATAGACCATGGCCATTTAAGATATGCTCAATGGTGTTGATAGGGTAAAGGAAGATGAAATGAATGAATATAATAGATTGTAAGGCTTTATGCAAAGGATTGAATAAGGGGGATGAAAGGATAGACCATAGGAGTTGAATAATTAATGGGGTATTGGAATAATTTTTTAAGATTACAAGGAAAGGGTGACAAGATCAACGTTGGCACACACCTTGAAGGGTGGTGGAGTGATGTAGGAAAAATGGATTTCAAAGTGTGATATTTTGATAGAGAAAAGGATGTCTATTTTGCAAAGGACAACGAATGTTTAGATGGAGGATTTAAGGAATCCTTAGGAATATTGAAGATGAAATGAACTAAAAAAATCTAATTCAAAAATCAAGATCATAAATATTTTCACTGGGTGTACCAGATGAAGATGCAAAAATCTAATAAAAAATCTTATGGAGTCACGATTCATATAGATTTCACATCAAACAATAAATTACCTATAAGAAAAAATACATGAAAAACTTTAAAAAAAACACATGCATGCATTAATAGTAATTTTCCTTCACTTCTCTCCTATTAATCGTGGGCTCATATCTTAAGAATTTTGAATGCCATATGTGATTTTTCCTTAGTGTGAAATTCTTGTATGAGTGACTTGGGAATCTACATAACTCTTGATTTTTATTTTCTTGTAGCTCTTTAGAGAACATTTACTCAACAAGTGATTTAGGAATCCACACAATTTTTCATTCGTCTTTATCTTCTGCTTTAGAATGCAAATCTTTAATGAAAGATTTTTGAATCCACATAGCTTTTGATTTTTCTTCTTCTTTGATGGGATTTTGTGTCCTTTTGGATATTTATTTTTTCTTTGTATCCACATGTCGATTATATTAGAAATTTTGATCCTTGAATGCATGTGGATTTTTAGACTTATAAGTTTTATGCTTGGCATCGAAATTGCTTCCAAAAAAATTAGGGTTCATGGATGGATATGGATGATATAGATGTCTTTTGAATGAGTTCGTGTAGATAGATGGTTTGAAGGTACTCAAGGATGTGTTCCTTTATAGATCCTAATATAGGGTAAGATAGGTGGATGGAGGTACATAAGAACCTAATGGAAGGGATAAAGGCTTAGCTTTGGGGGTATAAGGACTCAAAATGGATCTGGAGGATGAGGAGAGTATATGATTTTATTTGAATGGAGGAATATAATGCATTGAAGGGATATCAACATCTTGAGTTTGATATATGTGTCCAAAGCCATCATCATTAAGATTTTATTTTATATAAGGGGGTTTATTACTAGCTTCTATAGGAGCAATGGTAACTTGAGGAGGATTAGGATCATGAGGGGAACTAGGGAATGGTAGGTTCTTTAGGTGAACATGGAGGATTAAATGACAAGGAGATGATGGGATTATTTGATCTTTACATGGAGGAAAATCATTGGATTGACTTGAATAGGTTCTTGATATTGCATTTTCAATAGGCTCACTGGATATTATGGAACATATATTATGATCTTTCTTAGGTGGTATATTAGGAATAGAAATTGGAAGGATTTTTTTGTCTTACGATGGAAAGGAATCATCTTGGAATAAGTGAAAAGGTATGAAAGGATCATCATGATGTTCTAGGGATAAGGGATCCTGATCAAATTTTGGAGGAAGTTGGAGTGTTTTAGTATCTTGATCTTGATCTTTAGAAATTTTATTTCATAATTGTTTGGATTATCCTCTTGGTATGGAGACACTTGTAAGGATGAGGTAGGAGTCTGGATATGCATGGTGAATTATTGGAGGGGGTCCATGTTTGAGTGTTACAAAAAATTTTTTTGAATAGGAATCTTTAGAGTGGGTATGATTGAAATTGAAGAGAATAGTGGTTTAGGTTCTAGGAATTTGAAAGCATGGGAAGTATTTGCATCAATATTGGGATTTCCTTGTATTTTTGGAGTAGATAGTCCTTGAGGGTCAACATGAAAAATTTCGTCATTGAGTTCCATCTTTGAGGCAGATGATATGTATTTTTTGGGGGGAGATTTAGGAGATGAAGAAATGGTGGAAGATGTGGAGGTTACATGTGGGCTATTGATAGAAATAGGGTCATGATTTTGATTATGCTTCGAAGTAGTTTTTCCTTTCTCTTTAGATGAGGCATTAGGTTCTTCAACTTTAATTATACCCTCATCAAGGAGATCTTGGATTTTATATTTCAACTCCACATAATTTGAGGTTTTTTTTATAAAAGCACATTCAAGTACAAAACCTAAGCTGGATGAGAAAATATTTGCTAGATTCATGTTGCGGATAAATCCAAGAAACATTTATTCTGAGTGGACATCTTAGAAATGTGGTGGTACATGCTTCCCCTTATAGTGCACTCTCTTCTCAAAGATGCCAAAATTTTAATTCCTTCCATCGTCACCTCTCAAGGAAGTAATATCTCCACTTTAAACTACAAGAACATGGGATCGCTTCAGAGGTCCAGTCTCTAATGGAAGAAAATTAAAGGATTTTGGGCAATTACAATAATTACCTTCTTAGGAAGGAAATTTGTTTAGGTGACCATACTCAAGATGGTTCACCCAACTAAGGGGCTGTTAGGGGGTTAAGAGTCACCTTTATTTGAACTTTATAAGTTCACTTGTTTATAATAGTCAAAGTCTCACTCCGTTCAATTCCCTACCTTGCTATTTCCTCCAAAGCCTTTTTTTCATCCGAGTCTGTCAAATCTAAGCCTTTGGCATCATCAGGTTCAATTCCAGTCTGTTAAAAGTCGGTCACTCAAGATTTCAAGTCATTTGAACCTCTTTGAGCATCTTTGAACTCCAGTTTGAAGTAGTTAAAAGTAGTTCAATAGCGGTCCAAGTCTTTTTATCGCTAACGATGTGTTCCTGCAGGAAAGCACGTGACATTTCCCTTTTGTGATGTGTTGAACCTCTTTGAACCCTTTTGAACCCAGGTTCAAAGTAGTTCAAAGTAGTTCAGAAAGGTATGCAGGCAGGATTATTAATGACAAGATGTCTGACAAGACAGGCCGATTGAGATGGCACAATTCTATTTGCTGAGTTAGTGTATGGAAATCAGGGAAATCACTTACATGGGTAAAAATATTTGATTTCAGAGTAAATAATGATGATTGGGGAAGGTGGTGGGTCTCGAAGATATATTTTGATTTTAAAGCATTCATTTCCACGTCACTTGGCATTGAAGGCTTGATTAATTCCCACATGAAGCTATCTCTTCTGCACTTCAAACTGCAAATAAAAGAAGCTTTGTAAGTTTTTTCTTCCTTATTATGCATTCACGGACTTTCAGCGCTGGAAAGGCGGTTTGTTCAGATTCAGCTCTTATAGGTAGCTTTTTCAAGCTCTGCTCCTTGTTTCTGGTTGTTTCTTAAAGTTTAATATTTCGAGCAGTGAGCTGGTAAACTCTTCATTTTCTTGTCCAAATATGAAGTCTATTATGCACTTCTTTGGAAATGTAAAGAACTTAGAATGTAGGGCTCCAGTCATAGTGGACACAGATTTATTAGGGGTTTTAGTTGACATCATGGCTTTGAATCTCTCTTCTCATGTTGATGAAGAGTCTGTTATAGAATTTTTAGCCAGTGGCTTACTAGAAGCAGCCACATTCCCACCTTCTACTGTTTGCCCAGAGTTAATACAGGAGTGCATTAAAAGATATGATGTCAAATTGAAGTGTATTTTAAATGCATAAGGTCAAACCCTAATACCAGTAAATCATGGAACCATTGTAGTAGATTTTAAGATACCTGATGAGAGTCTAGTGGACTTCACCCCTACCCAGTCTTTGGCTCAATTCAGAGAAAATATTGATAAGAACAGAAGCCATATAGCGAGAAAATGGACCAAAACCAACTACAAAGGCGGGTTGCGGTTACCAAAGTCCCTTACTAAAGATCACATGAACCCTCTGGTACATGATATTGTTGTCCTTCTTCACCATTTAAAGGGTTCAGAACAAGCTTTGTACTTTGACGAATAGATGTTCTATTTTGTGGAAATTGTTCTAGAGGGAAGTCAGCACATAGACTGGGCCGAGATCATAGCTTTATCCCTTAGGGATCAAATCAAGCAAACTCAAATGACCAAAAAATAGTTCTATATGTCCTCATACTTAATGTATTGCTTGGCCTGCACTCAAAACTTATCTCCTATTCAAAAAATTCCTTGGAATGAAAGTTTGCTTATTCATGAATATTGCCCCTTGTTAAGAAAAGATAAAGTTTTAGAAGACTAAAGGAAAGTACACGATGTGTTTTGGGGGAAACTATGCCAAGAACTTGCAGGTGCACTGAACCAGAGAATTTCAGAGAATGCTCAAAAATTGGTCTATATATTTGGTAGTTTCTACATTCAATTTCCTTGCTTCACATATATTCGGGTAGGTGGATTTGAAGAGGAACCCCTGAAGTTGCCCCGGTATGATTTTGATTTTTTTGTACTGCCAGAGGTTTGCAGATAGTTATTTGTTGTTATTCAAAGTGCTCTCCCTGAAGGCAAGTGGAATTCTTTGTTTCTGGTGAAGCTAGGCAATTTCGTCTGTAATAGTATGTTGGATGTATCCATTATTGGGAGTAATTTGCTGAATTTTTACATGACCTTTTATAAATCAAGGATAGGGTTTGATAGTAAGGGTTTTTCCAGGCAGACTGTAGGGATGAGCAAATACCCCTCCCCAAGTTATCATCTTGAAGATTTATGGGAAAATCTCAATAATGAGAAAATGGTCTGGGAGCGGGATCAAACTAGACTCACTTTGTCTCAGATCAAGTTATTACAGTTGAGGTTCGATATCAGAGGTGTGGAAGAGGATAGTCCAGAGATTCTATTCCCAACTGCCACCTGTTCAGAAGCAGAAAGTGTCCCAATTATCGATTGGGGCAGGAAAGAATCCAGCGATATTAAGCTCAGAGCCTGCCGTATTTTTGAAGTGACTGAGAGTTGGATTACAGCAAAGAATAAAGGAGTTCAACTCCCTACTAACACATGCCTTGATACAGAATCACCTACTGAATGTGTTAAGCAAGTTCATGCTAATGTTTCTCCCTTGTTACCAAATGCAGGTGAAATAACATCATTGAAGGAGAAAACAACTTTAGTAAAACACCCTATAGCACCAAGATCGAGGGTAAGAACGAGGTCAGAAAAGAAGAACTAGTTGGCTTCAGGAGAACCTGACTATTTAGATTTTGATGTTGAGATCAACGAAGAAGACCTCTTATTCATCCCTGATCATCAAGAGAAGGTTCAAGAGGTTCTCATGCAGAATCAAGAGCTATCCCAGGTTGCAAACACACCGGTAAAAACTCCTGATAATCAAATTATGTCTAGTTTGATTCCACCATGGCTCATTGAATCTGTTAGTAAGAGAAAAAGTTTCAAACCACTTGCTTTGCCAGTGAAAGAAATTGTCACAAGGTATGCTGCCCGCACCCCAAAGGCTAAGAGAATGAAAAGTGACGCAAGGTTGACAATAGATCCATCAATGGGGAAGATTATTGCTAAAATTGCCACATTAAAGCCTATGGAAGAGGCGCAGGATCCTGAACCTAAAGATTATGAAATAACAAAAATGGAGTTGGGAGTTCTGAAGAGGGATTCTCATGATCACATCTTTAAATTTTCCGCTGACCATATGTTAAGGCAGTCATAGAAAGATGGCAGGGAGAAATGCAAATTAAAGCAAATAGTTTCAACGATGGCATAATTTCTCTCATCACTGACTGAAGATGGTGTGCTACCTATGGCACAGGCCTCCCAAGGGTTTGACCCCAACTTGGCGGAGAACCAAAAATTGGTCAAACAGGTACAACAAGGAAGAACTTGGACATAAATGATCAAGGCATGGATTGATGGTATAATAGCAGAAGGAAGCACCTTCATATGGGAGTTCATGAGCACCCGCGTGGATGGAAAAATACTGTTAGAGGAGATTCACACCTTAATCCCAATATGGGAAAATGACACAGAAAATTGTGCAACCATTGTGATGCGAGTACAAGAGATTGAGGATTATGGAGTAGAGCAGTTTTAAAGTGAAAATCCCATGAAATTGGTTGATCCTTGTATGCTATTTGTCTTGAAGAAAAACTTTGGCTGGAAGAATGCATTGTTTGAAGCAGCTATTTCTCAGATGAAAGCTATGGAAAAAGAAGTATAGGAAATTCACTCTGATACCTTAAAGGACATAAAAGTAGTGAACCCCTCAGGCATCTTATAATTTGATGATGGAAATTAGGATGTTGATGCGATGGTTAAGTCTTTTTTTTATGTAATGAACGCCTTCAAAGAAAATGAGATGCCAATAGTTTGCGACCTCACCCAAACTACCAACATCAAAGCTATGTTAATCTTGAACCGGGGACAACTACCGAAACAAGCTAAAAAAATCTAGAAGATGCGATGGGAAAAGAATGCGATGCACGCCAAGTTGGCCACACTAAAGAATTTGCATGCCCCGCCTACACAGGAACTGCTCTGTGTTTTTCGGTCGTGGAAGCTGGTGAAGATGGCCACGTCAGAAGATACCAAAGAAATCTGAACAGGATTCATTTTTATTTTCTTAAATTATCTTTCTTTTAAAGCCTTATTTTGAGAACTCTGTTATAACTGGTAACTGTTTCTTTCCATGTTTGTGCCTGATAAGCTGGGTTTTTTGGGAGGCTTTCTCAGACTGCTAAACTATATAAGCTAGAGCTTAAAACTCTTGAAGGGTTAGAATAGAAAAGAGAGGACAGAATTTAGAATAGCATAAAAGATTTTTTTTTTCGATAGTTTAAGTGGCTGATAATGTCTAGACTTTGAGCTAGTTATACCTGGATGCTCATGCTGAGATGAATTTTGATTTTTGAAAATCAGATAGTAATATATATTCCTACTTTGTGAGAGTT
>MU224233.1:1507151-1535813 GCA_018584345.1 Thuja plicata | reverse complement strand
TGTGTTATTCCTTTTCAGTCATTTAATTTTAGATTTATAAGTTTTAGATCTCTGTAGATGAATACTTAATAGTTTTGAGTCTCTTGGTTATTAAGTTAGTTTAAGCCTCTTTCTGCAAAATAGTTTCCAATTCTTTCAAGGTTTTTCAAGTTTCAATGCTATACCTCATCTATCCAAGAATAGTTGGGAGATCTTTTTCCTTCTTTTTAGTTAAAAGCTTGTATGTTTAAATTGCAAGTATCCATTCGTTGCAAATCTTTGAAAGGGAGTTGTACCTTTGTAAAATTCAGAGGGAAGCAAAGTAAATGCTTACCCAACTGTTGTTTAAGGATTTGTTTTCAAGAGCATAGAGTTATAAAGTGAACATCAAGATTTAGGGAGAACAAATCTGTTAACCAACAGATTTTGGCGACTCTACTAGGGAAAGACCAGTCAAGTGCGCTAGTCTTATTCTTGTTATAATGCCACATAATGGTGCTACCCAATAACAATGTGTTCCCCGTGCTCCAAAAAAATTTGGGTTTTGAAGACACACAGGAGGATTTAATCTCAGATCTTGCTTCAGCTATCTGGAGGTTCAGACGAAGCAACCAAGAGTTCCATTGGGTTCAAGAAGTGCTTGAGAGAGAGGAAGAAATTGGTGAACGTCTAAGAGGTATTCCTATTGCTAGAGAAGCTGCCATAGTTAACAGACTTGCACAAGGTCAACAACAGAACTAAGGTTTGAATAGACACTTGAACTAGCAACCAGAAGGTACACAAGGGGGGAGCATAGCAAAGGATTGGTGGATGAGGATTTTGAATTGTTGGAAAGCTTAAATTTCAAACCATATTTAAATCTTCACAGAAAAAGAAAGGCTCAAACTGTCAGCCGACCCTCATCTCCCCCATGAAGCCTAGCTGTTCCATTGACTGTTCAAGCCATTGTTTTTCCAGGTGCTATAATTCTCACTACTTTAAATATTCATCCTTTGAATCTCCAACTCCCAACCATGGCCGAAAACCAGCCTTGGGGCCAACACATTGGGCCTCTGAACCTGGGAGTTAACCAACCTGCCAATTTACCCAAAGGGGCCAATCAAATTTTACCCAAGTTCAGTGGAGAAAACAAGATCTCTTTAGATGATCATCTCAATTCTTTCCAAACCACTTGTGGGATCATGAGTGTTGCTACCGAAGATGTGGCGGTGAGACTTTTTGTCAGGACTCTTGTAGATGCTGCCACTGATTGGTTCAGTCATTTGCCAAATGGATCCATTACAAATTGGGATACTATGAAGCGGGCTTTCGAAAAAAGGTTCAAAACCCTTGATAATGAAGTCTCTTTATTATTACAACTCATTCAGCTAAAAAAAGAGATCCACGAACCAATGAGAGAGTTTGTTGCTAAATTCAATAGAACTCTGCAAAGAATTCCTGCAACCACCACCCCAAGTGACGAAAACAAAAAGATTTTCTTTCTTAATGCAGTCCCACCAGACATAAGCTTCCATTTGTTGAAAGACGGGGTGCCCAATCTTGAAGATGCCCAAACTAGAGTGATTGAACTTGAAGACACCCTAATAACTGCTGGCAAGTGGAAAAGAGAAGCGCAAGCCCCAAGCAGTTCTTCAGCAGCTACAACTACAGATCCAATGGTATAGAGGCTTATGAATGACATAGCAATGCTAAAAAGGTAGAAGAACAGGGTCACCACTTCCTATCAACCCCCTTATCAAGACATAAGTCGAAGGAAATTTCCCCAACAACAAATTAAAGCTCAACAATTACCTGGCCCTCAACAGAGGTTGCAAATAGAGTCTGCTCCCAAGGAAACTATGTGCTTGTTCCACCTAACCAACGACCATGATGGGGATACATGTACCGACTGGTTAAGATGCTTACAACTCAATGCAGCTAGAGATGAGATGAGTAACGAACAACTTCATGAGGAAAAGAATTTTCCAGACATTGGTTCATCAGGTTCTTTCTACTCAGAATATAAATCAGGTGCAGAGGAAGGTGGAAGTGTATTAGTAACCTACAAGATCCAGCCTGCACTATCTTAACAAGAAATCAACAAACTCAGAAGTTTGTTCCAGGTGCAACTACTACAAGCGCATACACCAAAAGAAAGGAATTTGCCGGCGTAGAAACACGCACAAGTTCAAGAGGTCTGGAGGTAAAAATTCTTTCCAGAAATACAACTACTCCTCCATCTCCTTTCGATTTTGTTGAGTTCTGTAAGTCTTCAACGGTTTCTATCTCTTCTCTTGATTTCTTGAAGATGAACCCTAGAGAACTGGATAGGTTGGTGAAACATGTCAAAGGGGAAACCTATACAAGTCCTCAAACAGATAAACCCTTCATAGGGGAAACCACCACTATTCAAGAAACTTTTGTTTTCTAGCCTCAAGACACTCCCCAAATTCCAAAAGGATGTCATTCTATAAATTCCACCGAAGATGAGTACGAAGAGAAAAAGCCAAATCCATTTTATGTCTCTGCTATTGAATGGTCAAAAATTGAGTAATTGTATTATTGATTCTGGTGCCTCTGACAACATAATGCCCACCCCCGTAGCTAAGGCTTTAGACTTACCCATAACCAAAACTTTTTGTCATTGTTACTCTATGGACGGTAAGGAAGTACCATTAAAGGGTCAGATCAAAGATTGTCAAGCTGTCCTAGCTGCATACCTTGACAAACGATTAAAACTCACTATTTTAGTAGCTAATATCCTAGCTAGTTATAGAATGTTACTCAGCAGAACCTTCTGTAAGGACTTAGGCGGAGATATTAAAATGGATTGGTCTGAAGCCACGATTCCTGTGGGCAAAAAGAAAGTAAAGCTAGAACCTGAACTTAAGAATAAGTATACCGTGATACCCTCAGATGAACCCAGAGCCCAAATCTTGTATGAGGAATGTAATTTTGGGAATTATGTCATCCTAACTGATTCAGATAAAGATATCCAAATCAATCCTCAAAAAGAAGAAGACATTTGGAAAATGGAATTTGGCAGAAGTTATTCCAACTCAGGTTCAGGTGTCGGAGTGGTCCTTTTTCCCCCCCATGGAGAGTGTATTCCCTTCTCTTTCAAATCAGATTTCAAAAACACTAACAACGCCGTAGAATATGAAGCTTTGTTGTTGGGTCTGGAGGAATGCAAGTTTAGAGGAATCAAAAAGCTGATTGTGAAAGGAGATGTCGAATTGATTGTGAAACAGGTTTGGGGGCAGTTTTCTGTAAAGAATGAGAAATTAAAGCACTATAGAAATCTAGTGTGGGATAACATAGAATTTTTTTATGCCTTTTCCATTGAGTATATTCCTAGAAATCAGAATACTAGAGCAGATGCTTTGGCTATATCGGCCTCCTTACTTTTGCCACATCCTAATTTTAAAATTAAAAAATACTAGATTGAAATGATATACAAGCCGAGGGTACCAGACAATGTTCAGAACTGGCAAGTGTTTGATGATGATACGTAGCTTAAAGAATTTCTAGAGTGTGTTGCTGGATTTACTAAAGTATATTTTGAAGGTTCAAAAAATGAATGTAAAGAAATTTACCAAGATGAGGTTGGTAGTGCAGGGGTGATTCAGCTGAAAAGTAATAAAATCCCTCAGGGCCTAGTCTCTCTGGAGCATCTGTTCAGAAGAAGAGATGACAGCACAGTAAAGGAAAAGGTCTCACATGTTCCAAATTCAAAGGAATATGACAAAATTGATATAGGTGACCAGGGTTATCCTAGGTGGATTTCCATTGGTCGAAATTGTACTGAATCTGAAAAGGAAGACTTGAAAAGGTTATTGAAGGAGTACAGAGATGTTTTCGCCTGGGACTATGAAGATCTAAAACTATGCAAGCTCTAGGAATTGAGGTCCATTCCCTTTGTACATATTAGTTAGTTTTCAGTGTTTTCAGTTTTGGTGGTGCCTCTAGTTTCTTCTCTTTTCCTTTTGTCTAGTTCGGTCTGCGAAACCAGTATTTTGAGTTCTTTGCATATTGGGCAATCTACAGTCCCCAGTCAGAGCCAATGTTAGGGGGTTAATAGTCACCTTTATTTGAACTTTATAAGTTCACTTGTTTATAATAGTCAAAGTCTCACTCCGTTGAATTCCCTACCTTGTTGTTTCCTCCAAAGCCTTTTTTTTATCCGAGTCTGTCAAATCTAAGCCTTTGGCATCATTAGGTTCAATTCTGTTCTGTTAAAAGTCGGTCACTCAAGATTTCAAGTCATTTTAACCTCTTTGAACTCCAGTTTGAAGTAGTTTGAAGTAGTTCAATAGCGGTCCAAGTCTTTTTATCACTAACGATGTGTTCCTGCAGGAAAGCACGTGACATTTCCCTTTTGTGATGTGTTGAACCTCTTTGAACCCTTTTGAACCCAAGTTCAAAGTAGTTCAAAGTATTTCATAAAGGTATGCAGAAAGGATTATTAATGACGAGATGTCTGACAAGACAGGCTGATTGAGATGGCACGATTCTATTTGCTGAGTTAGTGTACGGAAATCACTTACATGGGTGAAAATATTTGATTTGAGAGTAAATAATGATGATTGGGGAAGGTGGTAGGTCTTGAAGATATATTTTGATTTGAAAGAATTCATTTCCACATCACTTGGCATTCAAGGCTTGATTAATGCCCACATGAAGCTATCTCTTCCGCACTTCAAACTGCAAATAAAAGAAGCTTTGTAAGGTTTTTCTTCCTTATTATGCATCCACATACTTTTTCCGCTAGAAAGGTGGTTTGTTTGGATTCAGCTCTTACAGGTAGCTTTTTCAATCTCTGCTCCTCATTTATGGTTGTTGCTTAAAGTTTAATATTTCAAGCAGTGAGCTGGTAAACTCTTCATTTTCTTGTGCAAATATGAAGTCTGTTATGCACTTCTTTAGAAATGTAAAGAACTTAGAATGTAGGGCTCCAGTCATAGCAGACATAGATTTATTAGGGGTTTCAGTTGACATCATGGCTTTGAAGCTCTCTTCTCATGTTGATGCAGAGTCTGTTATAGAATTTTTAGCCAGTGGCTTACTAGAAGCAGTCGCATTCCCACCTTCCGCTGTTTTCCCAAAGTTAATACAGGAGTGCATTAACAGATATGATGTCAAATCAAAGTGTATTTTAAATGCAAAAGGTCAAATCCTAATACCAGTAAATTGTGGAACCATTGCAGCAGTTTTTAAGATACTTGATGAGAGTCTAGTGGACTTCACCCATACCCAGTCTTTGGCTCAATTCAGAGAAAATATTGATAAGAACAAAAGCCATATAGCAAGAAAATGGACCAAAACCAACTATAGATATGGGTCGCAGTTACCGAAGTCCCTTACTAAAGATCACACGAACCCTCTGGTACATGATATTGTTGTCCTTCTTCACCATTTAAAGGGTTCAGAACAAGCTTTATACTTTGACGAATGGATGTTCTATTTTGTGGAAATTGTTCTAGAGGGAAGTCAGCACATAGACTGGGCCGAGATCATAGCTTTATCCCTTAGGGATCAACTCAAGAAAACTCAAATGACCAAAAAAGAGTTCTATATGTCCTCATACTTAATGTATTGCTTGGCCTGCACTCAAAAATTATATCCTATTCAGAAAATTCCTTGGAGTGAAAGTTTGCTTATTCATGAATATTGCCCCTTGTTAAGAAAAGATAAAGTTTTAGAAGACTACAGGAAAGTACACGATGTGTTTTGGGGGAAACTACGCCAAGAACTTGTAGGCACGTCGAACAAGAGAATTTCAAAGAATGCTTAGAAATTGGTCCAGATATTTGGTAGTTTCTACATTCAATTTCCTTGCTTCACATATATTCGGGTAGGTGGATTTGAAGAGGAACCCTTGAAGTTGCCCCGGTATGCTTTTGATTATTTTGTATTGGCGGAGGTTTGCAGACAGTTATTTGTTGTTATTACAAGAACTCTCCGTATAGACAAGTGGAATTCTTTGTTTTCGGTGAAGCTAGGCAATTTGGTTTGTAATAGTATGTTGGATGCATCCATTATTGGGAGTAATTTGCTGAATTTTCACATGACCTTTTATAAATCAAGGACAGGGTTTTACAGTAAGGGTTTTTCCAGGAAAACTCTAGGGATGAGAAAATACCCCTCCCGAAGTTATCATCTTGAATATTTATGGGAAAATCTCACTAATGAGAAAATGGTCTGGGAGCGGGATCAAACCAGACTCACTTTGTATCAGATCAAGTTATTACAATTGAGGTTTGATATCAGAGGTGTGGAAGAGGATAGTTTAGAGATTCTATTCCCAACCGCCACCTGTTCAGAAGTAGAAAGTGTCCCAATTATCGATTGGGGTAGGAAAGAATCCAGTGATATTAAGCTCAGAGCCCACCGTATTTTTGAAGTGACTGAGAGTTGGATTATAGAAAAGAAGAAAGGATTTCAACTCCCTACCGACACATGCCTTGATACAGAATCACCTATTGAAAGTGTTAAGCAAGTTCATGCTAATGTTTCTCCCTTGTTACCAAATGCAGGTGAAATAACATCATTGAAGGAGAAAACAACTTCAGTAAAACACCCTACTACACCAAGATCAAGGGTAAGAACGAGGTCAACAAAGAAGAACCAGATGGCTTTAGGAGAACCTGACTATTTAGATGTTGATGTTGAGATCAACGAAGAAGACCTCTCATTCATCACTGATCATCAAGAGAAGGTTCAAGAGGTTCTCACGTAGAATCAAGAGCTATCCCAGGTTGCAAACACACTGGTAAAAACTCTTGATAATCGAATTATGTCTAGTTTGATTCCACCATGGCTCACTGAATCTGTTAGTAAGAGAAAAAGTTTCAAACCACTTGCTTTTCCAGTCAAAGAAATTGTCACAAGGTATGCTGCCCGCACCCCAAAGGCTAAGAGAATGAAAAATGATGCAAGGTTGACAATAGATCCGTCAACGGGGAAGATTATTACTGAAATTGCCACATTAAAGCCTATGGAAGAGGTGCAGGATCCTGAACCTGAAGATTATGAAATAACAAAAATGGAGTTGGGAGTTTTGAACAGGGATTCTTGTGATCACATCTTCAAATTTTCCGCTGACCATATGTTGGGGCAATCACAGAAAGATGGCAGGGAGAAACGCGAATTAAAGAAAATAGTTTCAACGATGGCAGAATTTCTCTCATCACTGACTGAAGATGGTGTGCTACCTATGGTATAGGCCTCCCAAGGGTTTGACCCCAACTCGGTGGAGAACCAAAA
Organism: Thuja plicata; assembly: GCA_018584345.1. Lineage (NCBI taxonomy): Eukaryota > Viridiplantae > Streptophyta > Pinopsida > Cupressales > Cupressaceae > Thuja > Thuja plicata. The sequence continues at coordinate 1,528,589 of MU224233.1, read as the reverse complement.
ATTGGTCAAACAGGTACAACAAGGAAGAACTTGGACATAAATGATCAAGGCATAGATTGATGGTATAATAGCAGAAGGAAGCACCTTCATACGGGAGTTCATGAGCACCCGCGCGAATGGCGAAATACTCTTAGAGGAGATTCAAACCTTAATCCCAACATGGGAAAATGAGGTAGAAAATTGTGCAACCATTGTGATGCGAGTACAAGAGATTGAGGATTATGGAGTAGAGTAGTTTTTAAATGAAAATCCCATGAAATTGGTTGATCCTTGTATGCTGTTTGTCTTGAAGAAAAACTTTGGCTGGAAGAACGCATTGTTTGAAGCGGCTATTTCTCTGATGAAAGCTATGGAAAAAGAAGTACAAGAAATTCACTCTGATACCTTAAAGGACATAAAAGTAGTGAACCCCTCGGGCATCTTACAATTTAATGATGGAAATCAGGATGTTGATGCGATGGTTAAGTCTTTTGTTTATGTAATGAACGCCTTCAAAGAAAATGAGATGCCAATAGTTCGCGACCTCACCCAAACTGCCAACATCAAAGCTATGTTAATCCTGAACCAAGGAAAACTACCGAAACAAGATGAAAAAATCTAGAAGATGAGATGGGAAAAGAACATGATGCATGCCAAGTTGGCCGCACTAAAGAATTTGCATGCCCCGCCTACACAGTCCAACTGCTCTATGTTTTTCGGTCATGGAAGCTGGTGAAGATGGCCACGCCAGAAGATACCAAAGAAAACTAAATAGGATTCAGTTTTATTTTCTTAAATTATCTTGCTTTTAAAGCCTTATTTTGAGAACTCTGTTATAACTGGTAACTGTTTCTTTCCATGTTTGTGTCCGAGAAGCTGGGTTTTTCGGGAGGCTTTCTCGGACTACTGAACTATATAAGCTGGAGGTTAAAACTTTTGAAGGGTTAGAATAGAAAAGGGAGGACAGAATTTAGAATAGCATAAAATATTTTGTTTTTCGATAGTTTAAGTGGCTGATAATGTCTAGACTTTGAGCTAGTTATACCTGGATGCTCATGCTGAGATGAATTTTGATTTTTGAAAATCAGATAGTAATATATATTCCTACTTTGTGAGAGTTATATATTGGATCTTTGCATGTGTTATTCCTTTTCAGTCATTTAATTTTAGATTTGTAAGTTTTAGATCTCTGTAGATGAATACTTAATAGTTTTGAGTCTCTTGGTTATTAAGTTAGTTTAAGCCTCTTTCTGCAAAATAGTTTCCGATTCTTTCAAGGTTTTGCAAGTTTCAATGCTATACCTCATCTGTCCAAGAACAGTTGGGATATCTTTTTCCTGCTTTTTAGTTAAAAGCTTGTATGTTTAAATTGCAAGTATCCATTCATTGAAAATCTTTGAAAGGGAGATGTACCTTTGTAAAATTCAGAGGGAAGCAAAGTAAATGCTTACCCAACTCTTGTTTAAGGATTTGTTTTCAAGGGCATAGAGTTATAAAGTGAACATCAAGATTTAGGGAGAACAAATCTGTTAACCAACAGGGGCCTACCATTTATTTCAAAATGAGGTTTTTTATGTCTTTTAATGAAGGATTTTAATGCATCATACAAATATTGAGGGAGACTTTTGATGGCATGAAGAACTTACACCTGTTGATTATGATTTTCATTACAACCATATTTTTTTATATAGTGATTTGGGTGAGGCTTGAATTTATCTAGGTACCACTTAGGTCATTCCCTCTTACCCGGGCTTAAGCAATTCTCATGAGGAAGACCCTCTAAAAAAATTATTAATTTCTCTTACACCCAAGATCCATGAAGGTGAGGGGAGAGGATATGTTCATTCTTTCTTTTTGTGATTACAAATATGTGCCTAATGAAAAAAATGCATCAAACATGATAATCAGTTTCAAAAATCATATTCATTGCACCTTGCATGAGACACCATCACTAGTTTTCAAATTACAAGCTTTGACAAACGTCTTGTACAAAAATTCATTAGTAGTTTTACTTTTAGATTTATTTAACATAGAAGGATAACTTGAAAAACCCATTAGTCTATAAAAAAAAGATTAGTCCCAAAAATTCCACTGAAAAATGTGACTCAAACCCATATTCTAATGATAACAAACTGTTTGAGTTGTCGATATTTTCTCCAGGTCATTAAATACAGTAACATGAAACAAAAAAAATGAGCATACAACTACGTAAATGAGAGGGGGTTTGACACCATCACCACTTATGCAATGCATGAAACTATCTAGTTGTGCGTGGGTTTGTCACAGTCACCACTTATGCAAAAAATTGAAACCAAACAAACATTAACAAAGCTAATCAGTGTACTAACAATACTAATTTAATTTTTATCAAAACAAAGCTAACAAAATGAAAAAATGATTTAATTAACAAAATAATAATTAAATCTAGGAAAAATGATGATCTTATTCAAAAGAAATAAAATGATTTTAAGATGTGCAAACTCATCAGCAATTTTTTTTTTTTTTGTGATTTTGACCTAGTCAACAAGATCCATTTTTCGCTATAAATTCAGCCCCCCCAAAAAAAATAAAAAATAAAAAATAAATAAAAATAAATAAAAATGATTAAAATAAACACATTCTAAAATTCAAAGACCATTCAAAAATTGTAAGAATTTTAAAAATATTCTTTGATTTGTGTCCTAGGAAGCCTACTTATCAAAATAGACCCTTTTTTTAAGATCTATTTGTTTTGAAATTGATTGCTCATAAAAATTTAAAAACCAAACAACATACCCCCTTTATAATTAGAATACCTTTACAAAAATGTAACATTGTCTAAATAAGTCACTAATTTGTACTCTGAATTGATTTTTCATGAAAAACCATAAAAAACATTCTACATTGCTAAAAAAAAATTCAAAGAAATCTAATATTTAGAACATAGGCTCTTGATATCATAGCCCAACTAAATTAAAAATTTCATATAAAAATTAAAATCCCTTTGAAACATATGGCCAAATCTTTCAAATCCCTACGATTTTGTCCCACTACATGTGCCACATGAAGATGGAGAAAATAAGAGATATATTTTTTCAGATCATTCCAACATCCAACAATGGAGTACCTTCCAAACACACACACACACATGCAAACAAAATAAATAATCTAAATCACATATGCATGCCAATGAGTTTATCACTCCATTTCCCTCCTATTTATCAAGGTCTTATGCTCAATAATGGATCCTCTCTGAAGAACATTCATAAGTCGAAGCTACGAAGAATGGAGATTGAAAGATGAATGCAAAGATGATTTTTCAAAGATCAAAATAAGCTAATATGTAAGAAAGAATATTATTAAAATTATTTGAATTGAAGAAAGAATAGAGGAGAGTTTGCAATGAGAAGGGGCTTTTCTTATATAGATATCCTCAAGGTTGGAATGCCTTATCAGGATGGATGTGGGATAAAATATTGGATAATGTAATTTTAAATATGCATGCCCCAAATAAATTAAGTGGATGCAACAAGTGACGGTGGAATATGATAAATAGAGGATATAATGAATGTGAGAGGAGTTTAAGAAATAAAAAAGAATATGTTTATTTAATGGATAATGGGAATATTTATATATTATGAAGAAATATGCATAATATTGTGTAATAAATAATATAATAATATCATAATGTAATAATGGATCCACCTGATTAATGTGAAGTTGAGATTAATAAGAGAATAATTTTACATGTCTACAATATGTTCAAATAAACACATCATTTATGTGGTGGGATAAAAGTGTATCATCATTCATCCCTTGATGTATTTTTACAATTATCACTCCTTGTCTTACAAGATTCGTTCCCTCTTTGTCTTGGATTGCATGTACATAGTTGTTTAGAGGATATATCCTTGCCAATGTAAGGTATATATTCTTGTCTTAATTCTTTTCCTTAAGATGCCAAAACAGTCCAATTTTTCCATCTTAAGGGGGGTGGGGGGGGGGGAATATATGGCCTCCTTATTTCAAACATTTTTACTTATCATAATTTTAAGACTCTACTATCACAATACAATATGATAGGTTTAGATGACCCCTCTTTACACATACCATTTGGATTGGTTGATTAGAATAACAAAATTTTGCAGACCATTTGGCCTATCCTTTGTACATATTGGTTGAATATAAAAACATATTTTGATAGAACATTTTACCTCTTGTTTTTAGAGACTTTATGAGTTGAATATAATCAAATCACCAGCCAATCAAATCTCTTTGTAGAAAAACCTTTCTTGATTCTTCCCTTCTTTTATTTCATGGATCACCTTGAATAGAACTAACCTATCTAATCCATGTTTTTTGCCCCTCTATCTTCTCCATGATCCCATAACATAAAATAGTTTTCTAGTTGATTGTATTAGAAATTCTTGTCTTATTCTTAATGTGCTCTCTCTCTCTCTCTCTCTCTCTCTCTCTCTCTCTCTCTCTCTCTCTCTCTCTCTCTCTCTCATGAACATGAGCATGAGCATGAGCATGAGCATGAGCATGAGAATGAGCATGAGCATGAGCATGAGCATGAGCATGAGCATGAGCATGAGCATGAGCATGAGCATGAGCATGAGCATGAGAATGAGCATGATCATGAGCTGGAATCAACATCCATCTAAAGTGGGGGTAAATGTACCATCCTAGAAATACATTAGTATATAATTCCTTATTTAGCTTGGCCCCATTTTAGCATGTATTGAATCTCATATTAATTTATAGTATTCCAACCCTAATTATGATTCCCATTCAAAATTATGATCCAATTAGAACATTTGATCTAAATTTTGAGGCCTTTTAGTGGGACCAAGTCATCCTATATGGCTTGGTCCTCAATATTTTCCTCTAAATTTAAATAAACGATGTCTCAATGGTTGAGAAACAAATTAAAAATCTCATTGGATTCCTTCAAGTTTTGGGATCCAAAATGTTTTTTAGGGGTATATAAGTGACCTACCTCTCCTCATTTGGGTAAGCATTGATGATATCAAGCACTCATAACCACACATAACCAAAACAAGACATCAAGTTCAAATTTAAGATCTCTATCATCTCAAGAATTCTAAGGTAGATTCCAAGACACTTACAAGGAAATCTTCTCCACTGTATAAACCTTCTCTCTCAAATTTAAGGCCTTGTAGATGAGATCAAAATCAAGGAAGTATATCAAAACATGACAATCCATCCATTCAAGAATTCAAGTCATTCTTCTTCCACACATTAAGCATTGTGAAAAACTACAAAAATAAAGGCATGTATTTCATGATTTCCCTTTAGGTTTTTTTGTAGAGTGAAGCTATTGCATTTATATTTTTGATCACATTCGAAAGAGTATTTTACCATCAAGGTATAAGACACTCTCTATTTCAGATCTAGCCTCTCTTTGTACACATACACACTTTCAATTTAAGAATTTATCACTTCAATTTCAAGGTTCATTATATACTGGGATTTGAATGAGGCAAACCCCTGTCTACACACATTTTTATATTTTTAGTGTGTAGAAACATGTGGCACCAATTTTAGGAAAAATTCTAGAAAGTACATGTTTCTGACTATAGTTTGCAACTAAAAATGGTTAAAAGTGTGAGGACACAATTGTCCTAATTGAATTGGTCCCACCATTTCCAATCCAAATTAGATTTTTAGGTTAGTTTCTATCTCAAAGTTCTATTTCCAATAGGGGTTATTGAAAATTTGAAATTGTTCTAGGCTTGGTAACCAAGCCATAACCCAATCGGGTTTTGAAAAGAAAAAATTAATTTAAAAAATGATCAAGTTTTGAAAAGAAAAAATTACTTCAAAACCCGATCAGGTTTTGAAAAGCAAAAAGTACTTCAAAACCCAATCGGGTTTTGAAGAAGTAAAACTTTCTCCATAACCCAAGCTGGTTTTGAAGAAACTAAAATAGGCTTTACTCTAGAAGTCACAACTTCCACATACGGAGTCCGATTGACTCCATTAAAAAAGTGTAGGAAAGATATTGAGATGATCTAACACATTATTAACCTATTATCATCTTTAGGCATCAACATTTTTTACTGCCATCCATTTGAATCAAGTAAGGTATAAAATAGGCACTCATTATTTCCCATATATGCAACATATAGGAGAATTAGTATGCTCTCTCTCTCTCTCTCTCTCTCTCTCTCTCTCTCTCTCAAGCCTTGTCCCACAAAAGGACCCTGTCTAAGAGCTAAAAAGCCTTAAATAGGGCTCTCTTGTCGAACCATCATTTGACCACAGCTTGGTGCTTTGAAAAATGTTCTAGTACATGATATCTTTGCTCTTCCAATTGTATCAAGTTCAGGAGATGAATTCAATGATGTTATCTCGATCATCGAAATCATGCATGAACTGTAGGACCAGGATTTGTAGGTTTACTAGGAGCACTGGGTTTAGGCCGTATACCAAATGAAATTGGGAAGTCCCTAAGGTGGCCTTGATGCAGATGCGGTCTCCCCACAAGGAAAGCCTTAGTTTATAATGCCAATCTTGAGGATTTCTTTTGAACAGGTGTTTGATTACCTCTAAAAAGTTCTTGTTGGTTGATTCTGCTACCCCATTGCCCTACGGGTAATAATTACTAGATAATTTTTGGGTGACACCCCTATCATAGGCCCATTCTAATAATTGAGTAGAGGAAAATGTTGGGCCATTATCGAACACCAGGGAAAAAGGAGTTCCAAACCTGGTGGTGATGTTTTCTTCAATAAAATGTATTACTACATCCGTGGTGTTGTTCTTGCATGGTATAGCCTCGATCCACTGGGTGTAGTAATTAGTGGTAGTAAAAATGTATTAGTGGTTTGTGGATGAGTTGGGATTGATCTTTCCTATGAAATAAAATGCCCATTAGGTGAAAGGTCTTGCCAAAAATACAGGTTGGAAAGGTATTGTCAGATTTGGCTCCCTTGGGATGATAGTTTGGCAAGTGGGTCACTTCCTTACGTGTGCACATACATCATTAAACATGTGGGCCCAATAGTATCTAACCTAGAGGATTTGATGGGTGGTGGCATCTGCTGACCCATGTCCTTTCCCAAAGTGACCATGAAATTCTTCTATCATTTTCGTGGCCTATTCCCAGTCAAGACATCGGAGGTAGACACCCTCATGGTTCCTTCAAAAAAGGGTCCCATTTTTTTAATCATGAAATGTGCACTTTTTAGCTAGAGAGCTTAGCGTTTATTGGGGATGAGCCCTTCAAAGCACTGGCTATTCAGTAGAAGGTGTACCAAGTCTATATACTAGGTGTCTTGACAGATGGATTACACAGTGTAAGTGTGGCATTCAATATGTGGGTTGGATTCAGCCATAGCTTTGTATAGCCCTTGTCCTTGGACAAGTTTCATAGGTTGCATACTCATGGAGGATGACCATCCATTTCCTTTGGTGCTCACCTAGTTCACTATGAAGTAATAAAGACTTGACAGCTTGGTCGGGGAGGATGGCATGCACTTTTCTACAAAGGATGTAATGTCAAAATTTCTTAACCACCAAGATGAGGGAAAATGCTATCTTTTCCAGAGGTGAATATTGCACCTCTTAATTTTTGAAGGGGGAGCTCATAAAAGTGATGGGTGGAGGAAAAAGCATATATATGAAATGGTGGGAATAGTCTGAGCTAGCCAGAACTTAGGACTTTGGTGATATCCTGCTTGATCTGGGAAAAATCCTATTTTGCCTCCTGGCTCCACTCAAATTTGGTACCCTTTTTCATCATATTGTTTAGAGGCTTTACAACCTCGGTGAAACCAGTGATAAAATATTGGACAAAATAAATCTTCCCAAAGAAAGACCTCATCCCTTTCTTACTACCCGACATTTATAGTTTTAGTAGTGCTTCAACTTGTTCGAGGTCAATAGATATACCCTTCTCTGAGACAATGTGTCCTAACTATTTCCCTTCAGTTACCCCGAATATACATTTCTTTGGGTTGAGGCATATACCAAACTGACAGCAACTTTCACAAATCTTAGAGAGATGGGTCGGTTGATCATGTCTCTTTTGAGAGAATACATTTAAATCATTCATGTAGATAATTATACATTTGTTTGATAAGCCTTCAAAATCTATGTCCATGGCCTTCTAGAATGTGGCCCCACTATTAATCAACTTGAAGGGAATTTTTTTGTAGGCAAACATTCCCCACTTGATGGTGAATGTCGGCTTGGCTCTATCTTCAAATTTAAGCATGACCTGATTGTACCTAGAGTACCCATCCAGGAAGGATATCATCTAGGAACCATTAAAAATTTGTAACACCTCATCCAATGAAGGGATAGGGTGATTATCCTTCTTTGAGGCTCTATTCAAATTCTAGAAGGTAACACACAATCTGAATTTCTGCACTTTTCTTACAGAATGGTACTAGATTGGCCACCCAAGTGGTATGTTAGATTGGAAAAATTATTTGGGCAGCCAATAGCTTTTGAACCTCCTGATGGATAAGATGATTAATTAGGGAATTGACTAGTCTTTGTTTTTTAAGAATGGCTTAGCATCCAGTTTCAAGGGGATGGTGTGTGTCATGATAGAAGTATCATAGGTCTTGAGATCTTCATATTCCTAGGAAATTATGTTGATATATTCTCGGAGGACCGCAAGAATCTTCTCTTTCTTGTCTGGGGAGAAATAGGTACCAATGTGGACAAGATTTTCTTCTTGACACCAGCCCTGATGTTTATCTTTTCATATTTTCACCCATTGAGGGTTTGAGATGTTTTATCTTGAGCTCATGCATCAGATTCAAAGATGTGTTTGAGGGAAACCATCCCCTTTGGGATGGTGTTGGTGGGAAGATCATGGATCCCATCCTTGTTTTATTCTTGTCTGGTATCATCATGTTCTTCTTCCTCCATTATTTGGTCTTCAAAGACACCAATGTTTTCCATGAAGGTGAATATGTGTCTATCGTCCTCAAAGACCTAAAGATTAGTTACATTGTTGGGTATGGAGAGTGTGGGCATCAAATCAACTATAAATATTTGGATCCGGGAACCTGCCATAAGTTCTAGTTTACTGGCTGACACAGCTAAAGCATCCAAAACATAATTCCATTTTTCAGGAATAACTTCGATACAAAAATCATCAAAATTCTCTATTAAATTCCACACCCGGTTGTGATAGGTTGTTAGTTGTTTATCATGGCATGTGTATTGGCACCCAATTTTCCAGACTATAAGTTCTGAGTTACCCATTTCCCGGAATCACGTGACTCCTTTCCTGAGGGTGAACAGGAGCCTGAGAACTAAGGCCTCATACTCACTTACATTATTGGTGCAGTCTAACTGCAAGTGATACGATGCAAGGAAAGAGTTTCCTCAAGGTTTGATTAGTTCCACATCGGATCCACAACCTTGTTTAGATTGGGAGCCATCGAATTTAAGGATCCATAGGTTACCATTGACACGTTGTGCTTGCATAGTTTGGCATGGGGTCATGGTTGGTTTTGGATGGGGGGCAGGTTCAGGTGCATCACTGGAATGAGGAAATGTGGAGACCAAAGCATCCCCTAGAGGGGTCTAGGTACAAAAGATCCCTCATGTTGGTTGTTTTTCCTATTTTAGAGTTTACCCTAAAAATTATTAAAATCCTTGTCATTCTTATGAATAGAAGGTGAAGATTCATGTTTGAAACCATTTGCATATCTCTACAAATGATATTTTTCCTCAAAACCTAGATCAAAATGTCAAAAAACCTAAGCCTTGGAGTAAATTTGGTTTGAAATCACTGAAAATCCCTAAATTTTCCAAGCCGGTTCTATTTTTGTGTTACTTTTTCATGACTTCGGTCTGAGCTTATTTGCATGTGTTTATTTCCCAGTTGCTAAGTCTGGTAAGAAGAAATGAATATTCCTTATGGTCTCGAAACTTAGCAGAAAGACTTGGTCGCGTGGTCTCATGATGAAAAAGAATATACTGAAAAGGTTATGAGAATTAATGTAGACCGTTGATCTAAAAAAATAATCCAATGATTGTCGCTTTGTATCTTGATAAAAGTGGAGTTAGTTATTTCATTTGGTGACTTTGAGACTGCTCAGTCGTGTTATCTCTTAATGTAACCTGTGGTTATCAGTTAAGTTCATGAATTAAAACAAATAGTGTTGTCACCAAATCTCATGATGAAAAGAGAGTTAAGTATAAGATTTGGAGATTACGCGACAACCGTGGATCAAAAATTTAATCTAACGGCAGTCGGGAGGTCTCTTTATTGTAACCATGGTTAAGAAATTATCAAGCGACATGGAGATTAGATGATCGCCAGGTCTATGGATAAACTAAAGGTTAGATAAGAGTTTAAGTAAAGGTGTTGTCACAAAGTTTCATGATCTAAATAGAGTTAAGTTTAAAATTAAGAGATTAGGCGACAACCATTAGATGCAGGTAAAATCAATGGTAGTCATGTGGTTGCTTGACAAGGTTGAAAAGTCAAAAGGAATCAAGCGATTAAGAGACAAAAAGAAAAATATGATACGTGTCTATTTGTCGCTAAGTCTCATGAAGTATTAGGGTTACATAATAAGTATTAAGAGACTTAGCGACAACCATTGGATAAAAAGGAAAAGGAAATCAATGGTGGTCATGTTATCTCCTAATGCAAATTATAAAGGTAAATTGATCACGTGATTAAGAGACTAATTTGATTAGTCGCATGGTCTCTTTATTGAGCATGAGTTAAGAAAATTATCCAATGACATAGAGAAGTCACAGTCTCTGAGAGTCTAGATGGAACCCGAGGTAAAAGAACAATTAAGAAAATGCTTTGTCGCGATGTCTTCATAATAAGGAGGGTTAAGTTAAGACATTAAACGACATCGCACCAACTATTGATCAAAGTTTTAATCCTACGGTGGTCACTAAGTCTCTTGAAAGAATTTCAGTTAGTGAAATTATTATGCGACAAGGAGATTACTCAGTCGCTGAGTTGCTAGAAGTGAATCAGAGTTAAAATTGACTTCTCAGCGGTGCCATTATTAATAGTTTTTAACCAATCGGCATAAAGAGATAATGACAGATGGGAAAGTAGCCGTAGTATGAGTTAATACAGCCAATCAGATTTGATTTTGATTTCATTTTGAATTTTATAAGGTTTTTTACGAAAGAACACTCTTTAGAAATTGATTATCTGACAGTTTGAATGCCATGGCTAACATAAAAATTGATGCCACAGTATATGAAGATAACGGTGAAGTGATTTAATTACAAGTTTGAAGTGACAATCTACATTCAATTATTAGTTATAAGTATACTTGTCCGTTATCATTTCATTTCTACCAAGTTTCTATTTTCTCAGAGTGAAGAATTTACAGAGATTTAGTGTTTTTTGAGAAAGGTTAAGATTTTCAACAGCAAGTGATTCAAAAGGTGGTTGCCTGATTCAGAATTCAGTAATTATTATAATTGACAGTGTTCTAGAGTTTAGAGCTACATTTTTTGGAGAATTCACAGTTTGGTGGTGAGGGTTTTTAGTAGTTTTGTTTCAATATCGGTGAATAAGGATTGAGAATAGAACAAAGAAGAAGTATGAGTCAAGAACAAACTATGGCCTCTACCAGTGGGGGCAGTGAAGATGTTGAAGATGAGTTGAAGCAAAAAAGAGATTACTCAAATGAATTCCTCACTTTGCTTCCCAGTTCAAACGAGAATCAAAAGGTTAGTACAAATGTTTTAATTGATGATATGGCTCATGTTAGGGATGTGAAAACACCAGGGTCATCAGGGTATTCTCTTTTAAATTATTTCTTTAATAATAGTGATGAACCCATGCCTATGTCAAACCCTTGGACCTATGGGTTAGCTAGGTTGCTAGTTCTTGATGTTTGTGTCAATGTTGATTTCATACTAGAATTGGCTAGTAGATATGACCCTTTAATCAAAACCATTAAGAGGGATGATGGAAAGCCCTTACTCACCCTAGACCGAAATACTTGTATGAAAGCTTTTAATGTCTATTATCCAATGGATACTGAGATAAATCTAAAGAGCCTAGAGAATAGGTACACTAGAGAATCTGGCATTGCTGCTAAATTGATCAGGGAACATCATGTCCCTAAGAGAATGAAGACTTATGTAACCCCCATGCTAGGAACGACCCCATATTTTTACAAAGACCTTAATTTTTATATTAATTATATATAATATGCACTATGTAGAGTGCTTGGAAAGGATGCTGGGGTAGAAAGGATCACCTCAAACATTTTGATGATGGTGTTAGATATGCAGAGTCTTCATACTACTTCCAATTATGACTACATTCAGTATATTATTGATCAGATGCACCAGGGATTTATAAATATATAGAACAAGAAGGATCATCCAAAATTTATGCATTATTCACTCCTCATGCATTTGATTCTCTACTATAATTTCCTAGTTATGAATTGTCAATTTCTGCAACCATAGAGGTTCCATCATAATCAACCCAACCCTGTTTAGTTTTGGATCAGAGTTTGGAATTATACATCTAGAGAACATGAGAACTATGCCTTTGAAAATTGGATAACTTATCCACTTTTGAAGTGCTTAGGGTTTGACAAGACTAGATTTCCTATTAAGGTGATTCAATTATTGAGGCCCTGCAAATACCTTGACAAATGGCTAGGAGACCATAATTGGGGGGATTTTTATTATGAGAATAACTTTACAATGATGAGGGTTTATAGTTGCCCCCTCCCTCCATACATTTTTCCATTTCATGTACCACAAAGGATAGCTACAATGGAGTTCATTAGGAAACTTATTCTGATAGATAAAGAGCATTTGGCTTCACACAGGAAGGGTACTTTTACCCCTAGGCAATTCAAGATCTACAATTTCATTGTTGGAAAAGGAGCCTTAGACTTGGTGAATACCTAGTTAAACCATTACAGAATGAATGTGGCCTTGCATAGACATGTTGATACTAAGGGATTCATTCTTAGTGCAAATAATTTTCTCACACCAACTATCCCCTACACAAAGGTACATGAGGAGTGTATGGAAGAGGAATTGATAAGAAATGTCCTGGAGGATGAAGAGGTGGACAGGAAAGCAATTAAGTTCAATGAACTTATGGACCTAGAGAGGTAGGTAAAAATAAAGGGGATGAAGTTTGGAGGTTTCTACCCTAACATGCTTTATCTCAAAAGGTTGTATGCAATGATTGAGAACCACACTCTTTTATGTAATCAGTTTGAAGAAGTACTAGTGGTACTAGAAAAGGGCCATAGAGAGAATTCAAAATACAAATATGATGATGATAGTGATCTGGGCTGTCCTTCTCCCAAAGCCTATCCAGATTACCAAGTACTACCATTGAAGCTTGTAGTTGAAGGGGAAGATATCATTGACCTGACAGAGGTCCCAGAGAAGGAAGTGACAAATGAGCCCCCACTTAAGAGACAAAGAGTAGAAATAAGGGAGCGTTCTAAGAGAAAAAGGATAGATAAAATTGGAGCCTTGATAACTGGTAATAGACCCTATGATCATTATTTAAGAAAATAGATCAAGGCAGGGAAGAAAATCCAAAAGGATGGAGAAGAGGAGGAGTTACCTCTCGGATCATGCACAGATGAAAGATTGTTGCATCAAGAGGAATTCCTCAAAGATGATAGCTTCATAAAGACTAGGGAATTTAAGGATTTCCTAATATGGAATAAGAAAAAACAAGTTGGAAAGCAGTTGCAATTGGTAGGTGGTGACCTAGTCACCCAAGAGGCCTTACAAGAATCATAGGATTATGATCCTGAGTCTAAGGAGATCACACTAGAGCAAGCAAGGCAGCTGGTCAAAGTCAATGGAGTATTATTTGTGGAAGGAAAGGATTTGTCTTCAGCATTTATTATTGATCAAATAAGGAGAAAACCTGATGTCAAACTATCATCACATACTCGGGTTGGAGATATGATTAGAGGGTTTGGTTATAACCCTAAATCTCAAGAATTAGCAATGTGGAGCTTAGCTCCCAAGGATCAAAATCCCTCTATTCTGAACATTCAGTAGAAGATGGAGGGAAATAAAATCATATGGACATTAGATAATACATGGGATATGGAAATAGGCCAATTAATGACTCATTTTACTCAGCTTAATGAGGCAAAGACATGCCAATTATCAGATAAATTGCAGAAACTCACTAGTGATACTAGTGATATTGTCAAAGATAGGGAACTAGAATTGATAAAGATCAAAGAACAAGATAAGCTCATAAATGAGCTTACCAAAAAACTGATGGAGATAACAAAGCCTGCCCTTGTTAAGCCAAAAGAGGTCATGGATGTTGAGATCCAACATAGGATACATGGGAGATGCCTGCTGAAATAGAGCGGGGAGTTGCTGAGCATAATAGTGTGATTTTGGAAGCCTTGATTTCAATCTTACAACATAGGATTGACACAATCAAAGATAAGATTGATGTAGTGTATGGGGCTTATAATAGGTTACCAGGGTTACAAGTAGAAGTGGCAATTTTTTTGACAATTTTGGATCCTTACTATGCAACTTGGTCTGGTAGAACATCTCTTTTTGAAAGATTGGTATCAGTTCAACCATTGAGATCAAATTTGCCAAAAATAGTAACCATGGTTGGCACAGAGATAGATTAGATTGGGGCTACTTTATCCTTTTTCAAAGGAAAGGCCAATCAAATTGATGCTAAGTTGAAGATGTTTGGGATAGATTATAGTAGGTTTGTACCTCCAATCGGAACTGAAGATGATTAGATCAAACCATTAGGGTTATGGATATCAGAGTTTGACAGTGTACTCCCCAGTAAAGACATTTATATCTCTGACCAAGGAGAATTAGATATGGAGAGGTTCAACCAACTTTTGGATGAGGAAATTAAGGTAGAAACAGACTGCAATAAATTTATTTCAGGTATTAAAAGCATTACAGATGCTAGGTGGGAAAAGCAGAAGAGTCAATTAGAGAATATTCAAAAATTTGAGTGGCCTAAGGAAGAGGATGTGATAGCATGGGATATTATGAAAAATCCCAAGAAGAAGAAGTCGGTCATAGTTGATTTGGGTGTTATGGATGAGGAATAAAGGACACATGGCACCTGATCTATGAGCATATGAAGGTTAGTAATCTTGAAAATATTAGTGTAAGTTAGCCCGTATTGGCAGTGCCTAGATCTTGCTACAACTATCAGATACTATCCTGAATACTTGCTGAAAAAGGTGCCGACATCCACAAAAGGATGAAGCACAAAATCAGATTTTATTCTACAAATTTGTCCTCCCACCGCTTGGAGCTTTCTTGTCTTTTGTCCTTTTCTGAGTTTTTAGGGTTAGGTTTCTTAAACCATCTAAATCTTGTTGCATCCTTATCTTAAGGATTCCAAAATGGTTTGAACCTATAAATTGATCTTATTGTAACATTTGACATAGGTGATGAAATATAATTATAAGCCAGACTATAGAATTTTGTCTGAGTTTATGAGCTTTAGCCTCTATATGTATGAAGCAGGAATATAAATAAAATACAATGAAACTACTCTTCTATATTGTTGTTGTCTCTTTACTTATTGTGTATGATCTTTTATGTTTAATCTCTACGACATTTTAATCATATTGGTTACAAGGTAGCTATCTAATTACTTACAAGTTTCTTCCAAGGGAAGAACTAAGTTGTGTGAGTAGTTTCAGAGGGTATAACAATATTTGATGGTTTGATATAGCACTATAGGAGTGACAAGGTGATTTGTAAGGTATCTTACTTGAGTTGCATATAGGTTGTAAGGAAATCTATAGTATCTTTATTTACTTTTTCTATAGATTTGCATTTTTGACTCTATAGCCCAAAGATAGGCACTCGTCTAGAAACTGTCAAGTGGTTTATCATCATCCAAACAATTTAAAATACATAAATCTTTCACTTTTGCATTCAGAACATATAAGTCTAAGAAATTGTATCAGGATATACAATTCATTTTACTAATCGCTTTAAGAGAGGATTAAAATAGGTTTCCCCTCCTAAGTTCTGAGAACTAAAAAGGAAGAAGGATGAATGTCCTTAAAACACTACTATTTTCTATTATCATTTCAACAGTTTTAATGGTTAAGCTTTGTGTCAAGTTGTTTTCAAGCTTATGCAAAGTAATTTATAAGATAATATAGTAAAAAGGCAGAAAATTAGTATCCACATTTACTAATACTGTAAGACAACAATTTTATATAGGTAATACATGTCTGGGTGTTGTGGAACCTAAAAAGAAGGACGTGATAATAGTTTCCCCAAACATTATCATAAATCCTCATCAATTAGAGTTTTCTCTTGCTTGAGTCATTATTTTCAAATATTGGGAGTTAGAGACTCAATCAAAAATTTCAAGCATTTTTTGAAGGTTCAGCAAGAAAAAACCCTAACAAATTAGCGACTCTACTAGGGATAGAGATTGTAAAGTCTTGTTGAAGTATTATGAAATCTCTGGTGTTCTAAAGTTTAAAATTTTTCATAAATCATTCTAATAGTATTCATTACTCTCAAGTGTGGGTGGCGAGTCTAAAAGTAAAATCTATGTGATTTGTTTCAAAGTAATATATCTTTCAGTATGAATACTAGGTCTAGAATGAGAAATAATCCAGAAATTGCATTAGATGGTGGAATACCATCATCATCAAGAATGGAGATGTCTTGGAGGAAGAAAAGAAACCAAGTCAATATAGATGAAACTCCTCCAAGAAGAAAAGAAAGTAATACTAGGAAAGAGGAAAGTAGTAATCAGTCTAATCATGATGGCAATACTTCATAATATGAAGAAGCTATAGAAAAAGGATTGGAAACAATTGCAAATACCTCCACTTCAAGTGAAAGAGAAGGGATAGATGCTATAAGTTTAGAATCTGAGATAATCCCTTCTGATGAGCTTGATAAGGAAGAAAGACTAATCACGAAACATCTTGCCCTTATTCGGTAGATGAAAAGAGAAAAAGAGTTTAGAAAGAAAAAACATGAGCATGAAGATGTTGATAGAATTAAAAGAAGATCCTTAAGACATCAAACTACAAGGAATACTGAGAGGTCCCAAAAGGACCAAGAAATACCCAATACTCACAGAGCTTCTAGTTCAAAAAAAATTAAGGACAAAGGTAAAAAAAAGGTCAATGAAAGAAAAAATGAAGAACCTAAAGTTTAGAAGCCCTTAATAGAGCAGATGTCCAAATTGGATATTGATCTTGAGAGACAAAGGATGGAAAAATAAACCATGGAAAAGATGTTATAAAAGGCTCAGAGGGAAGCTACAACAATAGATATGAAAAAGAAAATTGATTTCTTGCAATCTTCCAAATATTATTATGTTGAAGCTAAGAACACAACATCTTCCAAGGAAAAAGCTACTACTTTCAAGGAGAATGATAATTTCCAAAGAAGACCTCTGAATCTGGAAAGGTATAAGAAATTTAATTTCATTGGCATTCCTGGATACCCAAATGCATTTCCAAAATATGTAGGTGATGTGGGAGAAAAGCTCCCAAAATTTGTAGGTAACAATGTCATCTCTTGTGAAACACACTTAAGAAAATTCATTGATTTTATTGATGATTTGAATATTACTCATGAAGATGTGTTGATGAAGCTTTTTATTCAATCTCTAGTAGAAGATGCTAGAGAATGGTTTAGAAGTATTTCTAATTGATTTGTTGCTTCCATGGATGAATTAATTGATTTATTTAAAGATCAATATGGTGATAAGACAAATAAGGGGTTTTTGTTGAATGAGGTCAATAACATCAAAAAGAATTATAATGAAGAGGTCACCGAGTTCAATACCAGATTCTAAAGAGAAATGCATAAATTGTTTCAGAAAATAAGGCTGGATGAAGAGGTATGTCTAGCAACTTATTTAAATGCTTTTGATTATAAAATGGGTTATGCTCTTAGAGATAAGAATCCTAGAACACTCACTGATGCTTACAAGATAGCAGTAAATATTGAGATGAACAGAAGGGTGTCTAGTAAACTAAATAGAAGAGATGACACAAGATTTAGTAGGAGTAACCTAAAGGAACCTAAATATAAAGAGTATAGGGCTCCTCAAAATAATGGGCCATCCTATAACAACACTTATAATCCTCATAATAGAATGCAAAATCATCCTTATGGAACTCAATTCAAGAATGGGAATCCTATTGGCCCACCTAGAAATGACAAACCTGAAAATAGAACTTTAGACCCTCTACATAAAAATATTGTCCATTTATGCAATGATGATTTCTAGTGTGAGGTTTGTGAATCCCCACATAACCAGATGATTTTTGCATTGTTTCCTTATATTTGAAAACAAATGAAGAACACGACAATAATGAAAGTGAACAATGTGATTACAATATGAAAAATGCCTATTCATGTCATGATGTAGACTCAGATAATGAAATTGAAAATCATGATTCATATGGTTCACAAGGGAATATAGAGAATCATCATCAACAAATTTTGTCAGACAGTGAAACAGAAGAAGTAGATGACCATATAAGATGTTATGCACAAAGTAATCAGGACATTCCATTGGTCAGAAAAGCTTAGATGAAGAAAAAGAAAGAAGTACTATAGATTTGGTGAACAAAGCTAGAAGCAACTATCATTTAAGGAATAGAACAATTGATGGAACTGGTAGTCAGCCTGCCGGTATCCTTATAAAAGAAAATAAAATAGATACCAAGTATGTACAAAAGAAAGATGGACCTGGAGAAAATGAAAACAAACCTAAGGTCGAGATTATAACTAAATCCCTAGAGCTTATTGTTGTACAAGAAGGAAAAGAAAAGGTACAATAAATAAGTACTTCTCTTAAGATAGAAAACAAAAAATTTAAGAAAGAAGAACCAAATCTGAATATATAGAATGAGGAAAATAATATTATAGTTGAAAAACCAAAGTCCTCAGATATGAAGTATACTCCAGTAGACATGGGCCACTATTTGTCTCAAATGACTGTAAAAGTTCCATTTTTAGAAATGATGAGGATTAAGGAACATAAAGAAAAGCTTTTGTCATTATTAAATAGTCTGCGTACAGTAAAAGTTTAAAATTTAGAAAATGTGGATAAGAGACCAACTAATAAAGGGAATGAAGCTGAAGTAATGATTTCTGAGATTCCTCAAATTTTCTTGAACATAACTACTTCTCCTAAGGTTGTAGACACTTTTTTTCTAACACTGGTAATTAATGGAAGGATGCTAAAAAATAGCATGATTGATTCAGGGGCATCAAACATTGTTATGCCAGTAGAAATCATTAAGTCTATGGGATTACAAGTGGACACTCCTCATGGGAGATGTCAAGCAATGGATTCCAAAGAAGTCCCTGTTATTGGTACTATTGAAGCCATGCCTTATAAATTAGCAGTATGTCGTGATGTGATTTTAACTATGAATGTTCTTGTGGTTGACATACCACCACATTATGGGATGTTGCTATCAAGAAAGTGGAGTGCTTCATTGGGAGATAGCGTACAAAGTGATTTATCATATGCTACTTTTAATATTGGTGGAAATAATGTTAAAGTGTCAAGAGAAGGTAGGACTCCTCATATGGTTGAATGTTATGAAGACACTAACATTAATTATTATGTTGATGTGGACAAGGAGAATTTCAAAATACAAAAAAGTCATCATCATCAATGTAAAAGTACAGATCCTCTGATTAAAGAATTGAGTATACAAGATGATGGATTGTGGAAAATGTATTTTGATGGAGCTTGCTCAAAAGAAGGACCAGGAGCTAGTGTACTACTTGTATCTCCATCAGGTACAACTTTCAAATATTCCTTTTTGCTAGCCTTTCAATGTACAAATAATAAAATAGAGTATGAGGCTTTATCTTTAGGGCTAGAAATTGCCATTAAACATGGAATAAAATGTTTAAAATTTTATGGTGATTCTGAATTAGTGGTAGCCTAAATAAGATCCAAATATGCAGTGAAAAATGATAGATTAAAAATGTATAAATATTCTATTTGGGATCAGATTGAAATGTTTGATGCCTTTGATATGAGTTGGATAGAAAGGTCTAAGAATATAATGGTAGATTTCTTAGCAAATGTTGCTCTGAAAACTGATGATCAGACCTTACATGGGGTATCATTACTTGAAGTTAAGACAAGACCAGTTGTTCCAGATAATATATACAACTGGCAAGTTTTTCAGGATGACGCCGATATTCTAAGATTCATTCAGTGTCTGGACCATTATGAGAATCAATACATAGATTGCAATACCTTACTGGAAAATAATGATGGTAAAGACTATGTCTTAGGAAATGAGGTTGTCCAATTAAGTTCCAATAAGATTCCTAAGGGACTGGTTGAACTTGAAGCATTGTTCAATAGTCAAAATGATCACTCAGCAAAAGTAAGCAATGCTAAGGTTGAGGATTTGGAAGAAATTAACTTAGGATCATAAAATAGTCCTCAAATTGTTTATATTGGAAAAGGTTTAGATTCCCATATAAGGAGAAATTTGATTAAACTTTTGAGAAAATATAAGCATGTTTTTGCATGGTAATATGAAGACCTAAAGGCTTATAGGGAAGATCTTTTCCAACATGATATCCCACTAAAACTAGAAGTGAAACCATTTAGGAAAAAACAAATGCTTATTAATCCTTTGTTGGCTCCTAAGATGTAGCAAGAGTTGATGAAGTTAAAAGATGTTGGGATTATTGAGCCTATCAGACACTCAACATGGGTTTCAAACATGGTACCAGTCAGGAAAAAGAATGGGGACATCAGGATATGTGTGGATTTTAGGAATTTGAATATTGCCTCATTAAAAGATAACTATTCCTTACCTAATATGGAGGCAATGCTACATAAAGTGACTGGTTGTGAGCTTCTATCAATTATGGATGGTTTCTTAGGATACAACCAAGTTTTAGTAAAGGAATCAGAGTAGTACAAGACTACATTTACCACTCCTTGGATAACTTATGTGTATATCAGAATGCCATTTGGATTGATAAATTCAGGGGCAACTTTTCAAAGGGCTATGGATGTTGCTTTCAAAGAGTTTATTGATTTGTTCATGGTTGTTTATCAAGATGATCTAACTACATACTCTAAGAAAGTTGAGGATCATTGTGAGCACCTAGGTAAAGTTTTCAGTAAATCTTTGGAATATGGTGTTTCATTGAATCCTAAAAAGTATCACTTTGTAGTACAAGAAGGAAAGTTGCTGGGACATATAGTGTCTAAAAATGGAGTAAGAATAGACCCTGAGAGAATAGAAGCAATCCAGAAAGTCATTGCTCCAAAGAAATTAAAGGGGGTTCTGTTGGTACTCCTAAATTTGGAACAAATTGGGAGTGACCATGTTAAAAAATTTCAGACAGGCAAAGTGAATATCCTTGAAATTTTGTGTAAGAAGGCTCAAGTTGGAGTGCTTGAAAAAGGTGCCCCGATGATTTTTATGAAATATAAATTTGGGAGAGGCTTTAATACCTTCCATT
>MU224233.1:1473015-1494490 GCA_018584345.1 Thuja plicata | reverse complement strand
TTTGTAAGGCACTCTATCTCAGCCACATGTAGTTTGTAAGGCACTCTACAGTATCTCTGTTATTTTATCTCTATGGATTCATGTTTTCATTGACTCTTTTCCCAAGGGATAGGCACTGGTCTGAGGTTTAATTTGCAATATGTTCCTCATCCAATATCAAAATTAAATTAATCAAAATACTCTTGTTACTAAGAACAAATGAGCTGAACTCATAAGAATTTTTATCAGCAGGATACTATTCAGTTTGATGATTCCTTAAAGAGAGAATCAAAAGGTTAGCCTTCCTTGAGTTTAAACTCATAAAAAGAAGAAGGATAAGCATCCTTATGCCACTGTTATTTGTTATTACAGTCATAAGTATTTCCCTGTCAAGCTCTGTTTCAAAATTGTTTCCAGCCATCTGAAGAGGTGTATCTTGTTGATATAATCAGAAATATAATGATATAACAGTGAAGACCCAATCCACCATTTGAAGTTTACTTGAAATATAGTGAACTATCTAGGTAATACCTGCCTGAGTATGTGGAGCTCAAAAATGGAGAAGTACCTTATCCAGTCCTTAGAAATTAGCCTTTCTCTTGTCATAAAGGAGTTTTCATTCAAGTATAACCAGTATACTGTTATTTTAAGGTTGAGGTACAAGAAAAAGTGCTAACAGGTTCAATCTTTCTTAGGAAAGATAAATTTTATCAGAAGGTTTATAGCAAACTTTGCAGAAATTGTTAAACCTATCATAAAGTTGCTGAAAAAACATGCAAAATTTAACTTGAATGAAGAGGCTCAAAAGGCATTTGAGAAAATAAAGAAGGTAGTGCAAAAGGTTCCTGTTCTAAAATCACCTAATTATAGTAAGCCTTTTTCTCTATTTTCATTTGCATCTTTTCATACAATTGCTGCTATTTTACTACAAAAAGATGAACAAGGATTTGATCATCCAATAGCTTTTTATAGTAAATCTCTTCAGGCTGTAGAGATAAATTATGAGATGATGGAGAAGCAGGTATATGCTTTAGTGAAAGCAGAAAAATATTTTAGAACATACTTGGTCTGTGCTAAGATACAAGCATATGTCCCACACACAGCAGTAAAGGATAGTCTTACTCAGTCAGAAGTCACTGGTAAGAGGTGTAAGTGGATAAACAAAATACAATAATTTAATCTTGAAATCCACATTACAAAGTTAGTAAGAGGTCAGGGTTTGGCCAAACTCATGATAGAAGATAACTTGGATTTGGTACAAGTAAATGATATAGAGACACATGATCAGACAGTCACAAGTATAGAAAGACAACCATTTTATACTGATATTGTGTATTTTTTAAAGAATACCAAGTGTCTTGATAATATGACAGAAAATCAAAAAAGGAGTCTGAAGCTGCAAGCTCAGAAGTACACCTTGATTCAAGGAGACTTATTTTGGAAGGATAAAATGGTGTGCTATTGTTATGTTTAGATAAAGATCAAGCTCAAACAATATTAAATGAAATGCATGCTTGGATATGTGGTGGGCATTTCTCTGCAAAAAGTACTGCTCATAAGATTTTAAGGGTAGGATATTATTGGACCAGTGTTTTTAGAGATACCCATGCATTTGTCTGGAAGTGTGAGCCTTGCCAAAGATTCTCAAACAAGTTAAAATTCTCAGGTGCTCTATTGTTAAAACTTGTAAGTGTTGAGGCACCTTTTTCCATGTGGGGTATGGACTTTATTGAAGAATTTTTGAAAATTCTAGTGGAGGAAACAATTGGATATTAGTGGCTATTGATTATTTTACTAAGTGGATAGAAGATATCCCCACTAAAAAAGCAACAAGTAAGATAGTTACTGAGTTTCTGATAGAGAATCTTTTAACCAGATTTGGTGTCCTAGCCTAACTAGTCATGGATAATGCCATGTGTTTCAGATCTGATGAGATAAAAGACTTTTGCAATGAATATGGGATTATAATGTCTTATTCATCCCCATATCATCCTCAAGCAAATGGCTAGGCAGAATCCAGTAACAAAAGTATTCTAAAATTTTTAAAGAAAACCTTAGAAAAGAACAAGAGAGCCTGGCATACAAAGTTGTGATTAGCCCTATGGGATGATAGAATAACAACTAAGAAGCCTACTGGTAGGTCACCATTTGAGCTAGTATATGGTCTGCAGGCTAAGATTCCTCTAAATAATTTGTTACCTATATACAAGTTCATAAAAGAAGAAGAATTAGAAGTATCAGATCTAATGAAAGACAAAATATTATAGTTAACTGAACTTGATGAGATCAGAAGAGAAGGAAAGAAAGAAAACATAAAATTGCAACAAAAAATGAAGTATCTATTTGATAAAAGAGCAAGTTGCAGAAAATTCCAACCTGGTGACCTAGTGCTTCAATGGAACATAAGATTAGAGGACAAAGGTAAGCATAAAACGTTTGAATCTTTATGGCTTGGTCCTTTTATTGTTTCACAAAGATTTGGGAAGGTTTCCTATTTACTGAAGAACATGGATGATGCATAGTATGAGTTGCTAGTGCATGGGAAATTTCTAAAGCCTTTCTTCAACTAAAAAGAAAAGTTTATGCATAGTAAGTTTTTGTATCATATTGTATATATATGTAGTTTTTCCTTTCTGTTGTGTGTTTCCTTTAAAGTAGTAGGTTAGTCAGCGTTGCTTTCATTTTTTGAAGAGTTCTGCAACCATAGATTCTGAGATTGTTTGTCATAAACTGTGTTTTTCCATCCTCAGATAGAGCCACTGTTGGTTGTTTTTCCTATTTTAGAGTTTACCCTAAAAATTATTAAAATCCCTATCATTCTTATGACCAGAAGGTGAAGATTCATGTTTAAAACCATTTACATATCTCTACAAATGATCTTTTTTCTCAAAACCTAGATCAAAGTGTCAAAAAACCTAAGCCTTGGAGTAAATTTGCTTCGAAATTGCAGAAAAGCCCTAAATTTTCCAAGTCGGTTCTATTTTTGTGTAACTTTTTCATGACTTGAGTATGAGCTTATTTGCATGTGTTTATTTCCTAGTCGCTAAGTCTCATAAGAAGAAATGAATATTCCTTATGGTCTCGAGACTTAGCGGAAAGCTTTGGTCACATGGTCTCCTAATGAAAAAGAATATACTGAAAAGGTTATGAGAATTAATGCAGACTGTTGATCTCAAAAAATAATCCAACGATAGTCTCTTTGTCTCTTGAAAAAATTGGAGTAAGTTATTTTATTTGGCGACTTTAAGACTACTTAGCCATGTTATCTCTTAATGTAACATGTGGTTATCAGTTAAGTTCATGAGTTAAAACAAATAGTGTTGTTGCCAAGTCTCATGATCAAAAGAGAGTTAAGTAAAATATTTGGAGATTATGCGACAATCGTGGATCAAAAAGTAAATCTAATGGCAGTTGGGAGGTCTCTTGATTGTAACCGTGATTCAAAAATTACCAAGAAACATGGAGATTAGATGGTCGTGAGGTCTCTAGATAAACTAAAGGTCAGATATGAGTTTTAGTAAAGGTGTTGTCACAAATTCACATTATCTAAAGAGAGTTAAGTTTAAAATTAAGAGATCAGGCGACAACCATTAGATGCAGGTAAAATCAATGGTAGTCACGTGGTCACTTGACAAGGTTGAAAAGTCAAAAGGAATCAAGTGATTAAGAGATAAAAATAAAAATATGACACGTGTATATTTTTTGCTAAGTCTCATGAAGTATTAGGGTTTGTATTAAGGATTAAGAGACTTAGCGACAACCGTTGGATACAGAGGAAAAGGAAATCATTGGTGGTCGTGTTATCTCCTGATGCACATTATAAAGGTAAATTAATCACGCAATTAAGAGACTAATTTGATTAATCATGTGGTCTCTTGATTGAGCATGAGTTAAGAAAATTATCCAACGAAATAGAGAAGTCACAGTCACTGAGTCTCCAGATGGAACCTGAGGTAAACGAACAATTAACAAAATGCTTTGTCGCGGTGTTTCCGTAAGATGGAGGGTTAAGTTAAGATATTAAGCGACATCACACCAACCATTGATCAAATTTTTAATCCTATGACGGTCACTAAGTCTCTTGAAACAACTGCAGTTTGTGAAATTATTAAGGGACAAGGAGATTACTCAGTCGTTGAGTCGCTAGAAGTGAATCAGAGTTAAAATCGACTTCTCAGTGGCGCCATTATTAATAGTTGTTAACCAATCAAAGTAAAGAGATTATGACAGATGGGAAAGTAGTCATAGCATGAGTTAATACAGCCAATCAGATTTGATTTTGATTTGATTTTGAATTTTATAAGGTTTTTTTACGAAAGAACACTCATCAAAAATTGATTATCTGACAGTTTGAATGTCATGGCTAAAATAAAAATTGATGTCACGGTATGTAAAGATAATTGTGAAGTGATTGAATTACTAGTTTGAAGTGACAATCTACATTCAATTAGTAGTTATAAGTATACTTGTCTGTTATCATTTTATTTCTACCAAGTTTCTATTTTCTCAGAGCAAAGAATTTACAGAGATTTAGTGTTTTCTAAGAAAGGTTAAGATTTTCAATAGAAAGTGATTCAAAAGGTGGTTTCCTGATTCAGAATTTAGTAAAGATTATGATTGACAATGTTCTAGAGTTCAAAGCTACAGTTTTTAGAGAATTCATAGTTTGGTGGTGAGGGTTTTCAGTAGTTTTGTTTCAATATCGGTGAATAAGGGTTGAGAATAGAACATAGAAGAAGTATGAGTCAAGCACAAACTATGACCTCTACTAGTGGAAGAAGTGAAGGTATTGAACATGAGTGTAAGGGAAAAATAAATTACTCAAATGAATTCCTCACTTTGCTTCTAGGTTCAAACTAGAATCAAAAGGTTAGTGCAGATGTTTTAATTGATGATATGGCTTATGTTAGGGATGTGAAAACACCAAGGTCATCAAGGTATTCTCTTTTCAATTATTTCTTTAATAATAGTGATGAAACCATGCCTATATCAAACCCTTGGACCTGTTGACTAGCCAGGTTGCTAGTTCCTAATGTCTTTTTTGACATTGATTTCATACTAGAATTGGCTAGTAGATATGACCCTTTAATCAAAAACATTAAGAGGGATGATGGAAAGCCCTTACTCACCCTAGACAAAAATACTTTTATGAAAGATTTTAATGTATATTAACCTATGGCTAATGATATAAATCTAAAGAGCCTAGAGAATAGGTACACTAGACAATCCAGCATTGCTACTAAATTGATCAGGGATCATCATGTCCCTAAGAGAATGAAGACTTATATAACCCCCATGCCAGGAATGACCCCATATTTTTACAAAGACCTTAATTTTTATATTAAGTATATATCATATGCACTATGTAGAGTGCTTGGAAAGGATACTAGGGTAGAAAGGATCACCTCAGACATTTTGATGATGGTGTTAGATATGTAGAGTCTTCATATTATGTCCAATTATGACTACAATTAATATATTATTGATCAGATGCACTAGGGATTTATAGATATACAGAATAAGAAGGATCATCCAAAATTTATGGATTATTTACTCCTCATGCATTTGATTCTCTACTATTATTTCCTAGTTATGAATTTTCAATTTCTGCAACCACAAAGGTTCCACCATAATCAACCCAACCCTATTTAGTTTTGGATCAGAGTCTGGAATTATACATCTAGAGAACAGGAGCTCTGTGCCTTTGAAAATTGGATAATTTATCCAGTTTTGAAGTGCTTAGGGGTTGACAAGACTAGATTGCCTACTAAGGTGATTCAATTATTGAAGCCCTTCCAATACCTTGATAAATATCTAGGACACCATTATTGGGGGGGGTTTTATTATGAGAATAAATTTACAATGATGAGGGTTTATGGTTGCCCTCTCCCTCCACACATTTTGCAATTTCATGTACCACCAAGGATAGCTGCAAAGGAGTTCATTAGGAATCTTATTCTGATAGATAAAGAGCATTTGGCATCACATAGGAAGGGTACTTTTACCCCTAGGCAGTTCAAGATTTACAATTTCATTGTTGGAAAAGGAGACTTAGACTTGGTGAATACCTGGTTAAACCATTACAGAATGAATGTGGCACTACATATACATGTTGGTACTAAGGGATTCATTCTTAGTGCAAATAAGTTGCTCACACCAACTATCCCTTACACAAAGGTACATGAGGAGTGTATGGAGGAGGATTTGATAAGAAACATCATGGAGGATGAAGAGGTGGACAGGAAAGCAATTAAGTTCAATGAACTTATGGACTTGGAGAGGTAGGTAAAAAGAAAGGGGATGAATTTTGGAGGTTTCTAACCTAACATGCCTTATTTCAAAATGTTAGATGCAATGATTGAGAACCACACTCTTTTATATAATTAGTTGGAAGAAGTACTAGTGGTACCAGAAAAGGGCCATAGAGAGAATTCAGAATCTGAATATGATGATGACAGTGATCAGGGTTGTCCTTCTTGCAAAGGCTGTCCAGATTACCAAGTAGTACCATTGAAGCTTGAAGTTGAAGGGGAAGATATCATTGACCTAACAGAGGTCCCAGAGAAGGAAGTGACAAATGAACCCTCACTTAAGAGACAAAGAGTAGAAACAGGGGAGCCTTCTAAGAGAAAAAGGACAGATAAAATTAGAGCCTTGATAACTGGTAACAGACCCTATGATCATATTTTATGAAAATAGATCATGGCAGGGAAGAAACTCCAAAAGGATGCAAAAGAGGAGGAGTTACCTCTTAGATCATGCACAGATGAAAGATTGTTGCATCAAGAGGAATTCCTCAAAGATGACAGCTTCATACAGACAAGGGAATTTAAGGATTTCCTAATATGGAATAAGAAACAATGAGTTGCAAAGCAGTTGCAATTGGAAGGTGGTGACCCAGTCACCCAAGAAGCCTTACAATCATTATAGGATTTTGATCCTAAGTCTGAGGAGATCACACTAGAGCAAGCAAGGCAGCTGGTCAAAGCCAGTGGAGTATTATTTGTGGAAGGCTGGGATTTGTCTTCAACATTTATTATTGATCTGATAAGGAGACAACCTAATGTAAAAATATTATCACAGAATCAGGTTGGAGATATGATTAGAGCATTTGGTTATAACCCTAAATCTCAAGCATTAGCAATGTGGAGCTTAGTTTCCAAGGATCAAAAGCCCTCTATTTTGAACATTCAGGAGAAGATGGAAGGAAATAAAACCATATTGACATTAGATAATACAAGGGATATGGAAATATCCCAAGTAATGACTTAATTTTCTCAACTTAATGAGGCAAAGATAGGCCAATTATTAAGTATATTGCAGAAACTCACTAGTGATACTAGTAATATTGTCAATGATAGGGAGCTAGCATTGATAAAATTCAAAGAACAAGATAAGCTCATAAATGAGCTTACCAAAAAACTGATGGAGATAACAGAGCTTGTCCCTATTGAGCCCAAAGAGGTCATGGATGTTGAGATCCAAATAGAGGATATAGGGGAGATGCCTGCTAAAACAGAGAAGGCAGTTGCTGAGCATAATAGTGTGATTTTGGAAGCCTTGTTTTCAATCTTACAACATAGGATTGACACAATAAAAGATAAGATTGATGTAGTGAATGGGTCTTATAATAGGTTTCTAGAGTTACAAGTAGAAGTGGCAATTTTTTTTGACAATTTTGGATCCTTACTTTGCAACTTGGTCCAATAGAACATCTCTTTTTGAAAGATTGGCATCAGTGCAACCATTGAGATCAGATTTGCTAGAAGTAGTAACCATGGTTGGTATAGAGATAGAGAAGATTGGCGCTAATTTATCCTTTTTCAAAGGAAAGGCCAATCAAATTGATGCTAAGTTGAAGATGTTTGGGATAAATTATAGTAGGTTTGTACCTCCAATCAGAATTGAAGATGATTAGATAAAACCATTAGGGTTATGGATATCAAAGTTTGACAGTGTAGTCCCCAGTAAAGACATTTATGTCTCTGACCAAGGAGAATCAGATATGGAGAGGTTCAACCAACTTTTTGATGAGGCAATTAAGGAAGAAAAAAACTCCAATAAATTTATTTTAGATATTAAAAGAATTACAAATGCTAGGTGGGAAAGGCAGAAGTCTCAATTAAAGAATATTAAGAACTTTGAGTGGCCTAAGAAAGAGGATGTGATAGCATGGGATATTATGACAAAGCCCAAGAATAAGAATCCTATCACAGTTTATTTGGATGTTATGGATGAGGAATAAATGACACATGGCACCTGATCTATGACCATAGGAAGGTTAGTAATCTTTAAAAGATTAGTGTAAGTTAGCCTATATTGGCGATCACTAGATCTTGCTACAACTATCAAATACTGTCCTAAATACCTGCAGAAAAAGGTGCCGACATCCACAAAAGGACAAAGCACAAAATCAGATTTTATTGTTCAAATTTGTCCTCCCACCACCTGGAGCTTTCTTGTCTTTTGTCTTTTTCTGAGTTTTTAGGGTTAGGTTTCTTAAACCATATGAATCTTGTTGCATCCTTATCTTAAGGATTCCAAAATGGTTTGAAGCTATAAATATATCTTATTGTAACATTTGAAGTAGGTGATGAAATATAATTATAAGCCAGACTATAGAATTTTTTCTGAGTTTTTGAGCTTTATCCTCTATATTTAGGAAGCAGGAATATAAATAAAATATAGTGCAACTTCTCTTCTATATTGTTGTTGTCTCTTTACTTATTGTGTATGCTCTTTTTTGTTTAATCCATAAGGCATTTTAATCATATTGGTTACAAGGTAGCTATCTAATTAATTACAAGTTTCTTCCAAGGGAAGAACTAAGTTTTTTGAGTAGTTTCAGATGGTATAACAGTATTTGAGGATTTGATATAGTAGTGTTGGAGTGACAAGGTGATTTGTAAGGCATTTTACTTGAGTTGCATATAGGTTGTAAGGCAATCTATAGTATCTTTATTTACTTTTTCTGTAGATTTTCATTTTTGACTTTATAGCCCAAAGATATGCACTAGTCTAGAATCTGTCAAGTTGTTTATCATCTTCCAAACAATTTAAAATACATAAATCTTTCACTTTTGTATTCAGAACATATAAGTCTAAGCAATTGTATCAGGATATACAATTCATTTTACTAATCCCTTTAAGAGAGGATTAAAATAGGTTGCCCCTCCTAAGTTCTGAGAACTAAAAAGGAAGAAGGATGAATGTCCTTAAAATACTACTATTTGATTTTATCATTTCAATAGTTTTCATGGTTAAGCTTTGTGTCAAGTTGTTTTCAGTCTTATGCAAAGTAATTTATAAGGTAATGCAGTAAAAAGGTAGAAAATTAGTATCCACATTTACTAATATTTTAAGAAAACAATTTTATATAGGTAATACCTGCCTGGGTGTTATGGAACCTAAAAAGGAGGTGATAATATTTTCCCCAAACATTATCTTAAATCCTCATCAATTAGAGTTTTCTCTTGCTTGAGTCATTATTTTCAAATATTGGGAGTCAGAGTCAATCAAATATTTCAAGCATTTGTTGAAGGTTCAGCAAGAAAAAACCCTAACACCTCATATGATGGTCTATGGGATATGTTCATGGTTGGACCACTTTAGGGTGGGGCATGGCCCCTATGTTTTTCTACCTGAAATTATTGAAGGAGGACCTTGGCAGCATCTACACATGGCATACATTCTAGCTTTGAATAGCTTTGACAATGAACTCGGCACCAAGTGCAAGACAATAGGGATGTTAAATTTGCTATGTCACCTTCAGATGTCACCTCCCATTTTAGCCTTATGATGAGATCACAAATCCTTTGAGTGATGATAGGATCTTTATTGGGTATTTTTCCTCCCAGGACAAAATTTAGGGTCAAGATTTCTTTCGCCCTATACAACCCAAGTTCTAGTTCAGCAAAAGCAATTTCACCTACCTAACCATAATTAGTGAGGGCCTATTTCATTTGAGGTTCACTTTCTACCCTAATTTGATTAGCTTCTCCCCTCCAAGGAGCCATAGGTGGGAAAAGGCTGTCGAGATATATCTGTTCAAGCATTTTGACCAATTCTGACTCAGAAGCATCCCGTAGGTTTCAGAGATGTCAACTACTTAGATGTTGATGACACTGGATATAAGGGATCTTGGAATAGCTAGATGGGTACATTATTTAGCTCACCCACCATCTTGATGGTGCTTTTATCTAGCTGGATGACAGCGCCCTTGGACGGTGTGGGGGTTATTCTGAGATTTTCATAAATAAATAGGGGCATGACATTTCCTCAAGCTCCTAAATCTACTAGGCAGTTGTGTAAGTTTTTACCATGGATTTTAAGACCGAGAAAAAAGGGAGGGTCCTGTGTCATCCCATGTAATACAGCTACATTAGCATCATCAAACATCATAGACTTGGGTGGCCGGTTATGCCATTCTGAGTTCTCCAAGTATTGTAAGAGAGACTTCCTCTATTCAGGACAACTAACTAGGACTTCCATCAAGGTCATGGTGGTATTAGTATTCTCCATCACCTTTGTGATGTCAAACTTTCCTTTGGGTACCCATAGACCTTCGCCCATAAATTTGTG
Organism: Thuja plicata; assembly: GCA_018584345.1. Taxonomy (NCBI): domain Eukaryota; kingdom Viridiplantae; phylum Streptophyta; class Pinopsida; order Cupressales; family Cupressaceae; genus Thuja; species Thuja plicata. The sequence continues at coordinate 1,483,930 of MU224233.1, read as the reverse complement.
TGTATATGTGAGTGTGGGTCCTTTGGGAGGGGGTGGGTTAACATTTTCCAGAGGGTCCGGTGGAAGATTCACCACCCTTGGAGAAAATTATGTCGTAAGGGACCCTTATTTGATTGACTCTGTGTGTTGTAGGGAGTCTAGGATTTGTAAAGGTGTTAGCCTTGAATCATGGGATGGAGTCATCGAAGAAACCTTATAAATGGGTTCTTCTCCGTATTATTTGTCATCTTTGAATAAGGCAGTTTCACAGGGAAACACAAAATGATTTGGCTTGGAAGAGTGTTCCAGAGGAGGGGAGTCAATGTTTTACTACCTATCGGACTAGGAGATCAAGATGATCTTCTCTTGCATGGCATAATTTACCTCAGAATGCAAATCAGTATCATGCAGCCGAGACAAGGATGTCAGGGGATAGAATTTAGCGAGTTGCATTGAATGGCTAGGTCTCATGTCTCCCTGGGTGTTAGGATGACTTGGGGGAAACCACCATTGTTCAGCGTGTTGTTGAATTGTTTTTTAGGCTAAGCATTATTGTTTCCACTATTGTTAAAATGGTTCTGGGGTCTGGAGTTATTAGAAATCCGTTGTCTCAAAAAGATGTTCCCCATTTGGGAGGAGTTGGTTCCATGGGACGCGGGGGGTCCCATCTTCAGCTGCCCCATGTTAGTAGTGAGTGAGGAAAATAATCGTCGAAGGGATTAAACCTTGACAGATAGCATGATAGTGGTGTCGTAATGTGATGATTAAGGTGGTAGGGCAGGTGTAGAGGCACTTTCCATTGTTCGAGCCTCTAGATGCTGATACCTGTAAGAAAGTTACTCTAGGTGGTGGGATACTGTGGTTTTTTGTTGTGCCCAGGGAGCATACTCTGGGGTTGGACAATTTTGGTGAGTAGTGGGATAGACATACCGGGGCACCAGATTCATTGTACGGGCGCGTAGTGCCAGATTGGTGTCATATCCTCCTGGGTAAGATTTCCACTAGGAAGTGCATTATAAGGTAAACACTGATGGATACCGTCAGGATCTTTACTCAAGTTACGAGACAATTCAAGGGAGAGATTGTAAACCTTAGCCAAGGTATCTATTGAGAATTGTTTTAACACAAGCCAACTTGCTAGGATCTTGAGTTTTGATTTCCTCTCTTGAAAGAATAACTGAGTTATTCCCAAGGTTCTTTGGGGTCGGGTCACAACCTGCTTGGCTACTTAGTTGAAGATAAATGTGATTGTTCATGAGGAGGCCTTTGCTGGTACGTTCAAGACAGCAACTGCAAAATATTATTAGTTCTCTTTTTGGGTATTTTCCATTTTAACAAGTATGGGTATGGTAAATACATACAACTTTGGTATTTTTTAAGATAACGATTTTCAAAATTTTGAGACAGAATTTAAAGAGACGAGGGTTACAAGAAATGCAGCAAATTGTCAATAAAAATGAAATCCTAAGGACATGAACCATTGTAAACCCTTCCTTGCAAATTGAATGTTGGAGAGATTTAGAACAACCCACAAAGCATAAATCAGACCACATCACGATTCACTACTCCACAGATGCAAGCTTTTGGAGAAAGATATGTTTTACTCGTATGAGATATTCAAAATCTATCAAACCATGAAGCCACCAAGACATGCGCACCCACGAGATGAATTTATCATTAAGCCCAAAGATAGTATCCTCCACACATTTTTCAAAGCAAGGTAGACAAACAACAACAAACTCCAACTAAAGGTAGCACGAATTTGAAACACAACAATACAAAGAGCTATCTAAAAATAAAGAATAATGCAAGCATACATTCAATAAATTCACATAGATAGCAGTAATTCACACACCATGAATGAAGAAACCAATGTAGATCTTTATTGTATTAAGAAGTTGGCCCTTTAAATTTCTTTTTTTATTACAATACATAGAGTTTTGATCTACAACTCTGATTTTCAAAGTTAGGGTATCAGAGAGTCTAAACTAAAGAAAAAGCTTAAAACTAGAACTTTGCTGAAGGGAAACTATTGCTAACTGATACTATGTAACTTGCATGGATTCTTAAATCCATTTACAATCCATTTTCTCATGCAAAGAGGGAAAAATCTGCCAAAGAAGAGAGAGAGAAAGAAGGTGAGTTCCTCTTGTGAACTGGGAGTTCTTCTTCTTGAATCTGGTGGTCCTTCTTGGATTCTTCATCTGGAACTCTCTCTAGCAGTGGGAACAGATAGGAAACCTTTAGTCTTTCCAAAAAGAACTCAAGTTGTCCATTAATCTAATCTAGAGTCTAACTGGTGTTCAAAAAAGGGACCTCACTGGAAACCCCTAGTTTTTCAGACCCTGGCCTCTACCCTGAAACTTTAATGCCTTTGAAATTTCCTAGGTGCCTCTCAAAATATTCAAACTCAGAGGTCCCAAAACTTCAGACTTGTCAGGGGCCAAAAGGCCGAAAAAACTTGAAGAGGCTAAAAGGCCGAAATCTTCGAAGGCCTAAAGGCCAAAAAAAAAACCCCTTGCTTTCGGGGCTGAAAGGCAAAAATGTCAGAGGCCGAAAGTATGAAAACTCCATCTTAGTAGAAATTTGGCCAAGTGTAAAAATCCTACCCCATCCCCCTGGAAATTAGACCTTGGAGATTTATCCAGGAAAGACCTCTGGGTGAGCTACCTGGAGCCTCTACACTATCTCCCGAGCTTCTTCAAAATTTATCTCTTTCCTTATTATCTTGGTGACCCTACATTATTGCTTCTTTATGAAGATAGTTAATTCAGAAGCGAAGAACGCGATCTCTTCTTCATACAGTGACATTCTTTGCATTTCCTCCTTTAGGTAGAATAGTTGCTGCAGGGCCTCCTTGGTATTAACCCCGGCTAGAACATCTTTAAGCTGTTGAACCACCTCTTTGGAAGGACATAGAGCCTGTTTGTTCTCATCCTGATAGACGTTGAGGCTGACCCCTGTGAAGAAAGTATCTATATCTTTGATCCATTTTATTACCTCCTCTCGCTTTTCATCTATAAGGGCCTAGTATTTCTTGTAGACCTTAATTATTTTGGTCATTTGTTCAGTCCATGCCTTGAATTTGTCCAATTCATCACCTTCATAGACTTTTACCAAAATTTGCAAATGTTGGTTTTGAATTATCTCCAAATCCTAGAGGGCTGCTTGCCACTTAATCACCTCTGAGTCTATTCCCCCATCATCTTCCACTAGGTCAATGAGTGAATTAACTTCAACTAATATGGTCTAGTATGGCTTGAATACTAAAGGAATTTCCTTCTCTCAAAATTGTGTGAAGTCATTTATCTAATCGGCGCTTGCCTAGATGAAAGAGGGAGTCAAACCTACTGGAAAATCTGGTGTAGCCCTTTTATCAAGCATGGCTTGTAATGAAGCCTCTGAAAAAGTTGGGTCAATAGGACCCACCAGCTTTTGAATGTATCCCTTTAGAGCTTCATTTTGATCTCTCAGGGATTTTATGGTCTCTTCATCCTTGTTCATGAACCCCAGAGCGTGCTTCAGCCCTAAAGCTGCTAGTGTCTTGCTACCTTCTCTGGTAGGTTCACCCAAATCTACCTCCTTGAATGTATAGCCCTCTGACGAGCCTATTTTCTGAGAAGTGCTCGGGGGAGGGATAGATATCTGGGCTTTCTAATGACCCCCAGTGTCCTGAGTCACATATGACATGGTCTTTGCAAGTACACTAATTTCTGCCTAGTGGAAGGTTTGCTTCACAGCGGTCATACTTGCATCCTCCCCATCCAGTTCATTGGTATAATTTCTCTTCCTGGGCTGTATCTCCTTGGTAAACCAAGTAGGTTTTATGGATGTAGTTATAGGTTCATATGGTGCAACCTGGAGGATTGAAGTTAGGAATTTTACTTTTGGCATTATTTCTTTCTCTGATTCCTTTTCTTGCCCTCTTTCCTGTTCGCTCCCTCCTTCCTCCATTCTTCCCCCTTCAGCATCCACATCCATCTCCTCTTCTTCCCTCTCCCCCTCAACTTCACCTCATTGAGTCACCACATTTCCCCCTTCTTTGTCTGGGGCCTCTTCGGCGGAGGTGTCAATTGATACATTTGACTTAAGACCGGTCATGGCCTCCAGTGTGGACTGGAAAGGTGATGTGTCTATAGTACTCACTACTCCTTTGGTTTCCTGGGTGGCACATGTTGAAGGTATTGATGTGGGTGGGGTAGGTGTTGATATGGATGGAGTGGGAGATGGGAGAATGGTGGTAGAGTAGGGCAAATTTGGCATAAAATTAGGTGTTGGGGTTGGAATTAATGGTGGTGGAGTAGGAATTGGAGGTGGTAGATAAGATGGTGGAGTGGAAAATGGTATTTTCCCTGCTACATGATTTGTAGTTGTGGCTTGGGCTAGCCCGCTATCTTGAACCTCAGGCTCTTGAGTGGAACTAGGGACATTCACCGAAGGGTTGGTGAATTGGACCAGTGGTTGAGTGAGGATCACCTGGAGCTAAATAAGTGATGGAGCTCTAGTTTCTATATCTTGGTCATGATAAAAAAATCCTTCAAGTCCCACAAAATCAGAAAGCATAAACTCATCTGATCCTAAGGCATCCAAAGGATTATCCTGTTCTTTGGGATCTTCTTTATGATTCTTGGTAGCTTCCTTTTCTCTCCTTTTCTGCAATCTCATTCTTCGGACTAGGGGCTCATCTTCTTCTGCTTCCTTAGACCCTTCTTGTACTATTTCCATCCACGAAGATTCAGAACTCTTCTTCCTCTTATATGTTTTCTTCTCAGCGGTGGGGGAAGATTGGCCAGAGGTAGATGGACCTTCACCTGATTGGGGTTGTGATGACCCTGCTAGTGGGTCAATTTGGCCTATCATTCTAGTTTTCTTGGGCCTAGGATTGGAGACATATTCAACTGGTTGTTCATGACCATACATGGTTCTTGTCTTCTAAGGGGGAGCCTTCTTATACTTAGGAGCTGTTGACTTCTCCCCTCACTATTTTTCTACTTTCGTAGAGGGCTGCATCAATGTTTTTAATGGGATCGGACTCATTCTGTGTGGCTTCTTGATCCAAGTTATGGTGGTCTTTATCACATGCCTCACCTGAAAGTCTATGTCATCATTTTCATCCTTGTCCACCTCTGCATTCATGATCGGCTAGTCATATATCTTATCTTTTCTGTAAATGTCCTCTAAGACCTCATTTGAATCACACTCCCAAACCTTTGGGGAAATAGGAACTTTTAACACCTCTTTTTCCAGAGCAAGGTTCATTCTGTAATAATAATAGATCCTAACCTCATGGTCATCTATGAATTTTACCCAGTGATGCTCCAAATGTGGTTCATGTATGTAGAATTTGCCGATAATGTGGCTGTAATTACCTATGGGATCAAAGCGGGCTCGCATTGTCCTGTAAAAGTGTAAGGGACAGTCATCCCATTATAAAGCAAGGGATTTTCAAACCTTCATATCTTGCAATGTATATGGTCCCAAAGAGATGGGAAAGTCCCAACAGTGCTTCTTCTTATGCTTTATGTGCTCGTATGCATCCACAAGCTGCCTGGCCATCTCTAATATGATTACCCAGTCGGATGGGTACCTGGGTAGCTTCTTTGGTTGCAAGGTTGACCCAGCTATCCTGATGTTTGTGAATGTCCTGAACTGGATGAAATAGGCCCCAATGGCCCTTATCATAGCAGCAGCTTCTTCTGACATCCTTTTAGCAAAGTCACCTTCAATAGATCGGATGACTGCGAATATGAATGCATCATTGACTATCCTATAATCTAGGGAGTCCTCTAGCATGTTTTCTCCTCTTACCAGCTATGGGTATACAAGGTGGGGCCATACATTTGGATCATTTAGACTCCTCCTCTTGGTGAGGTTAGGATAATCTGCCCATGTAGCTAGTAGATACACCACGTAAGTGCTCATGTAAAACTTGGGATTATGTTTTACAGCTGTCAATTGCTCATCCAGATTGTCACTAATGATAGTGCCCCAGTCGAATCTTTCCTTCCATTCCTAGATCCTTTCTATCAGTAGGATTATCCAGTGCTTGAGTTGAGTGGATTGTGGTAACCCATACACCCAGCTTATCATTGTTATAGGTGCCTAGATGTCATCCTTCATATAGCCTCTCTGGAGGTCTATCTTGTCCAATTTATTCTTAGGAAGCGGTTGCTTGAGGTATTCTTTATTCATCATCTCATGTATGACTTGCTCCCTGTTGCCAAACCACTTGGTCCCCTTTTCAATATAGAAGTCATCGAACTTGTCTATGCCTTTGTGAAGGTGAAAGACATCCTCAATGACATCCGGCCTAATGTCCAGTACCACCTGATCCTCTGAGTTTACTACCACCCTCTTATCTGAATCATAGTAATGAGCCAGGGTGATGATCAGCTCTGAAGATGAAACATCCACTGGGTGTGCGGCTCCATTCACTAGCTCAAATAGGACTAATGTGGTGCAATCATCAGACCTGTTTGCTAGCTAGGAGCACTAAGTCAGGAATTCATTCCAATCTACATTCCCGATATTGGTATCTGTTATCTTATTATGCTTGTTTACCACCTTTGAACTAGGGGGATTCCCCTTGTATTAATACTTCATTGGGGAGGTTATCTTGGGTTCAGTCATTCCTACAAAAAAGGAAAATATAAGTAGCTTATTGAATAGGAAAAAAAATTTAAACTATGAAAGAAAGCAAAGAGAGTTGAATAAACAACTAAGTGTAAGTTTTTTTGCACTTTCGGGCCTTTCAAGGTTTCGGTCACCGAAAACTAGTTCAAAGGCCAAAACATCTAAAAGTTTGAAAAGGTACATTGGAGGGATAAATTCCATCGAGCCTTTCGGGGTCTGAAGCTGAGAGGTGCTTGCTTAGGAACGCCAAACGTCTAAGAATGGTGATGAACCCCGAAAGCCCGAATGAAGGTCTCACTTTTGGCCTTTTCAAACCTTTCAGTCTTTCGGACCTTTTGGATGTCTGAAAGGCCAAAAAGTCTAAAATGACACTTAGCGAGTTTGAAGATCCATTTTTAGCCTTTTAGAGGCAAAAAACCTACGGTAAGGGCCGCGACTGATGAAACACAAAAACCCTAAACCTAAGACCCAACAAAACTAGGAAACCCTAGGTCTGATAGGGAGGGACATCCCTATCGAAACACAAAGGCACAGAGGCCCAACAAAGTAAAGAAATGAAGTGTCCTAAGCTAGAAAAGCACTAGGCGCGAAGACAAAACCATAGACCTAGACCCAAAAACATGAAATGAAGGAAAGCAAGGAGAACCTACCTCAAACAAACGAGCAAAGGGAGGACAACTAGGTGGCTTAGAAGTTGCAGTGGTCGGTGAGGAGAAGCAGACAAAATCATGGGAAGTAGAAAAAAAAACATGAAGTGATTTAAAAAAATGAAGGCTCCTCCTATTTATAGTCCGCGGGCTGACGTCAGTGGCTTCAGGACTTTCGGACCCCGAAATTCAAAAAATGTCAGAGGAGATCCAAGTCCTCAGCCTTTCGGTGTTGTTAGAGTCTAAAAACACTGAAAGGTCAGGTCTTTAGCCTTTCATCCATTTCGGCATTTCAGCATTTTGGAGGACATGAGTCCTCTGAAAGGCTGAAAAAGGCTTCTTTCTCCCTTTGTCTTGGTTTCAGTAGTTATCTCCGGTGGCTGACAGGATTTCTACAAGGGGTAGACACAAGGAAAGGAAAAAAGATAAAAAGAATGTGGTCCCCATGGTAAGAGGACCAAAAAATGGGGTGTGTGTTGTGGACCCACAACAGTATCCCTATCACTGGTAGTTGCGGTTCTCCAGAGAAGGGTAGCGAAAAATGGGTCTAAGGTGTTAAGGTACATTTAGATAGTCACATCAATAGATGGGATTAAGGGTCTCATACACTACTTCAAATCCCTCTCAAACTGATGGTTAAAGGTGGCCATGGGTGCATTGGGCTCCTTTTGGATAGATATAAATTGACTATGAGACTAGGTCGAGTCCACATGGACCCAAAAGGCCATCAGAAAGGTAGCCTACATGTCTTGCAAACTATTTATGGAGTTGGCGGGTAAGTTCAAGTACCAATTCAACTCGCTCTCTCTGAGAGACAATGAGAAGATTCTACTAACCACTTCCTCATGCTGGATGCGGTATTGGTTCGTAGCATCTTTGTAGGTCTGTAGATGTTCTTTTGCGGTTTGAGGGCCTAGATGTTCATACTTGGGATAGATCTTCTCTGGGTGTGGGGTAAGATCATTGAAAACATTGGGAAACTCTCCCATGGGAGACCCAATGTTATTGAAGAATGCAGCCATCAGTATGTTAAGGTTGACAGTGAGATTGGTCGCTAGGATGTGGTGGTTAACCTGAATACTCTAGGGGGATATGAACCCTCTATTCGCGGGATTGAAAGGATTCTTCTTTTGGTATGTCTTCTTTGTTCAGATGGGGGGTCCTAGTTCTACAAACTCTATGGGGTTAGGGGTTGAACATAACATTCTTTCAAATCATGGTGAGAACAACCCTAATCTATGGAAATATTGGCTTCTAAAACTACTACTTGGTGAACCCTCACGAGGTTTGGTATCAAAACCTTTAGGGGAAGATGAGCTCATGCCCTCCTTGTGTCAGTTTCTATTGATGGGACTGTGATGGTCTCGCCAATGGGAGATGAGTTGTCACCGAATATTGGAGTATCACCCAAATTCACTTGAAGAAGCATGCCGGAGAGCTAGCACTCCAAGCCTCCAAGTACCTAGTTATCTGGTCACAACAGTGTAGGCCTAGCTAAGTTGGACAAGTGTCTCTTTATTTTGAGGGGATAGCTGGTTTTGACTCATCAACCTCTGAGATTTTTATGGTAATAGGTTTCCTGCAAGCAATCATTATAGCCAGTGAAGAAAATAGCAAAAAGATAGAACAAGGTTAGTGTAGATATATAACTATATCCATGACATACATTTCCTTAGCGTCAACAAAAGTTCCAGATGAAAAGAAGTAACAAATACTGAACCGCTTATAATCTTGAACCATATGTATATCAATAGAAAAGTAACATATTTCATTAAATCATTGCAAGATCTGGAACAATGGACATAAGGAATCATACAACATGGAAATTGTTTGCTAATTCTGGGACCAAAAATAACATAAAGCACGGGGCTGAATGGTTTTTCTCATTCTTTCATTAAATTCAAATCCAACATTACTAGTAGTTACACTAGCGGCCCTAAGGGAGCATTAATCTACTCTAAACTTAAAGACAACGGGATTGCTATAAAATTGAAAGCTTGTATTACTAGTTGACGGTGAAATCATAAATTTGTCAACCCTTAGAATGGCATCAAACTTTTATTTATATAAAATTCTAAATACCTAAGGGACTATCCCTATGCTATCTATTCACATTATATTACAATATTTATAGCTGGTACTACTTGCGTTGTCAGAATTTCCCTGATATAATACAATCATTTGAGAAGAAAATAGAGGAAAGAGAGAAATAAGCTCTGGGAAAACTACCATTGGAAAAAGTGTCCTTGTACTTGCAGATGTGATGAAGCTTCCCTAAGTGACCTGAGCCATACGCCCTCATGAATTATTTTCTACAATGAACCTTTAAATCAATAGTGACCATTCATGTACAGAAGGATGATCACAAACCTGAAATCATACTATAGATAATGATCAATCAGCTCGGTGGAGCTTTCAACACTCATCACTAAAAATAATATAAAATTGGGGACCTAGAGTCTAGGATCCTGAAGCTTAAGCTCAAAGAATAAAGAATTTTTACGTATTTTTCTTATGGCGAAGGATCCCCCTGAGTCTCAGAAATACTATTGGCCTTTTAAATTATTGTATGCCTCCAGAATCTACATTATACCATCATCTTCTACATCCTTCAGGCAATCTCAACAATCAATAGATCCTTCAAAATGGAGGCCGACATCTTTAGCCTTATCTTTTAACTCTGCAGCCACATTGGCCACATCATAGGATTTGAGTAACACTTGGGAGAGATCCACCATTGTGGCACCGCTAACATCTCCCCCAGGTAGAAATTGAGCCTCAACCACTTCATCAAACTTACCTATTATATAATCGATGGGAGTATAAGTCCTGGAGTTGAGAGGATCATCCGATGTAATATGCTAGATGAGGGAAACATATTGGTCCAATAGAGTCCAAACCACCTGCAGTTATTCCCTTAACACTCATACCAATTGCTTGCCAGTTTTGACTTTGAATGCAAGTCTAGAGTATTGAGTCTGGAAGAACCCATCTAATTCATCCCCTAGAATTCCTATATTCATTAACTCATCTTCCTCAAGATTCATAATCTGTAGCAAGGTATCCTTCCAATCTTTGCATTTCTCGATCTCTCCCTACCACTGGGGAATGGTGGCCTCTATCTACTTTGGTAAATCATTTACCTAGAAAAATTTTGGGAGAGACTCAGACAAGAAACTTCTTATGACCCCAACCTGATGGGAAATCCAATCAACCACCACTAATGCCTTCTTCTCCATAGATTTCATGGCATCAACGTCACCCTATGGTAGTGTTATACACTGAATTTGCGCCTCTGATCTCAAGCTCTCTTGGTCTTGATAATCCAGTATAACAAGGGAATCATCTCCAGGTTGTGGGACCTATGCTAACTGAGATGAGACCTCCAGGTTCTAGGCTGGTTCCTCTTGGATAATCACCTTAATTTTCTTCTTAAATAGGAAAGTAAAACCTTTGAGGGAAAGGGATAGAAGGAGTGCTTGAAAAGGAAATGAATGAAAGCAAACTACCTACTAGGTGATGCACCGAAATTGGCATGAAAACATAACACACACAGGATAAACCCCTGGGTCAACTAAATCTGAATTGTAAGTAAAACACAAGTCCCCTGTATAGGCATGCATAAATATTTCATAACCAGGTCATGAGTAAACCAG
>MU224233.1:1442786-1455132 GCA_018584345.1 Thuja plicata | reverse complement strand
TTGATTTAGGGATTTATTTAATTCCTTTATAATTAAATACTATAGCCATGTTTGATTTTGATTTGATTTGTCAAAATTGATTTGAATTGTATGGCTATAATAGTTAATATAAATCAGTGATAAAAATACCTAGGACATTAAATTGATTAAAAGAATTATGCCAAGTAGTAACAGGGTCATTTGGACATAAATCGAGGGTATGATCACACTTAGGGAAAATAGGGTCTATAGTTGCGACATACCAAATTCAGGTGGTTACAGTAGTGTCACCACCGGACATCATAATCATCCTCACAGTTGGCCCAAAAATCTTCTATGTGTCAAACATGGGGGTTTACCCCCTTTGATATCAACCCTGTCATTCACCCAAGAGGATCATAATCCTTACGACTAAAAGTTTATTTTGCTAAGTTGAATCTACTTAGGTCATTTTCTTCTTCCCAGGCAGTAGTGAGGGAGCAAGAGTATTCCCACAAATGAAAGGGAATGTCATGGTGGTGACCTTCTTGAGGGCAGTCAAGACATGAGCCTCCAAAATCTTCGTGCAAAACTCTAGCAAAACTATCCTGTCCCCACAATGTCTGGGTAAGAGGAAGGGTTTCCCGGAGAAGTCAGACACATGAATATAATTGTGCTAGGAAACCTGGATGAATTAACACCCCCACACATCAACCAAGCTCATGGCCTGTGGGGATAATCTGAATCCCTGTTCACTAGTGATCACCTTGATCCCATGAAAGATTAAGGTGTCATTGACTCTACAAAAATGTGGGAAACTCTAGTCCCACTAAATTTGGGGCAAGTGGCCCCATAGAGAAACCTGACTAGGTCCTTCCCTGAGAACACAAACTGTTGTTAAACCTTGGATCTCCTCACACTATCGGGCAAGCGGCCAAAGGACATAGAAAGTCATGTAGAACTTTCACTCTATATCGACCTTCCTCATCTGGATGGACCCACATGTTTGACAATGATGTCACTCCAGCTGAAGAGTTCCTTGTTGGTGGTCATACCATATAAGAAATAATACATCTAGGGGGAGAATTCTTGGGCGTGTGGCTCCCCGAAGATCCTGCATAAGAAGATAATTTCCGCCTTGACGGGCTCCTTGAAGTCAGAGTGAGGAAGTTTTTTCTGCATCTTCTTGTAGTCCTGGTATGGAATTTTCATCCATTGTGTGTTGAGGTGGCATTGGGCCATGTCTTCCACATCCTCATATTGCTAGAGGGCCTCAACCTTGGTGAGAGAAACAACTAGGGCTACAAATTGTGGGATACGCCACCCTCTGGCGGTGGCGTCATGATCTAATGTGACGATGGACACCAGGAATCTAAGGGAATGAGGGAAACCAACACAAAAACCATACTTCCTTGGTGATAACCCCAAGCCAAGAGAAAAATTAGTTCCAGAGCTTGTACTAAGCATGGAAAACCAGTTGCTTGAATAATTTTGGATCTCGCTAAGGTAAGTGATATGGAGTCATTAGAGCATCGAAGCTGATGGATTATTCGAATAAGGCCCTGCAATTCAGCCCAAGTACCGACATTTGTTTCAGTGATCTCTTTAAGTGCAGACTCAATTCATGACCCATGAATTGTCCCATTATTATTATATTTCTGGGTTAGCGGACGCTTTTCCAATTTCTACTCTATCTTGTTCCTCTTTCTAGTGCCTACAGAGGTAGTTGGGAATTTCAGACTTTCGGGAAGTGTAGACCCTAAAGCCATTTCTTTCTTTCTTTGAGATGTACCTCCAAACTAGACAGTCATTTATATATGAAAATTAAAAGATTCCAGATTGTAGAGGCCTTCAGAGTGACTTTGTCTTTTCACCTGAAACAAAGAAATGTTAAGGCATCCTAGATGGGATCATATGTTCACAATTTAATATAGTTATTTTAACACATGAATATTTCTTACTTACCAAGGATCCATCGATGACCCGCAAGGGGTCACATGAGGTAAAAATGGCTGGGCTTATTAAAATGTGTGACATTAACTTGATAAGACATCAATCATCAGTGATAAGATAGGTAGCCCTGGTGCCATACTTTAACACGTGCATGTCCACTCGGATGAGTAATGACATATAATGGACAGTTGTGCTAGCATGAATGTCATGAAGGCCACTTGGGATGAATTTTGAATGCTCAATTGTGCGAATTAATTCTTCCATTATGATGGAAAGGATGGAGGTGAGAAAAAGGATAATGGTCTGTGAGTGAGTTCACCTCTGCAATTGGCATGTTCATCACCTTGACATCCAAGGTTGCACCAACCAAGGTGGTGAACCTAGTTATTGGGTGGACATGGCCTGACTACCTCATAAAGAATTCAGATGACAGATGGTCCCTAGGAATTTATTTTGAAACACCCAACTGGCCAGACTCCTTGGAGATGCCACGTCTCTAAGCGAAGGAAAAACAGAGCACTGCAGACTCACAAAAACTTTACAGACGATACTAAACCTATATCAAGTTACTAGAACTCTCAGAGTCAAATCTATAGCTCTCAAGAACCTTAATTTACAAACAATATATAGATACTAGGCTCTACAGGGCATTTACATTCTATTCACAGAACATATACATGATTTATACAGCCAAAACGTGGCAAATTTACAAACTCCCTAGTAGGAAGCAACTAATATTTATACAATTTACAACCCAACAGAGTGAGTATCTCTTCTTCCAAGCTGGGCGACTATGAAAGGAAGAAGACGCACTAGGCTCAAGGACAAAATCATGCTGAATGATACATGGAACCCTGAGATGACCAACTCAAATAGATAGGGTGGTACCACAATAGTGGGTTACACTTTTTTGGAGGAATAAATTCTTCACAAAATCCATGAGGTGAGAAATTTAGTCAGTTACTTTCGATAGAAAGTGCCCAATTATTTCAATCGAAACTACCTTTATTGCCTAGTTTCGATCGAAACTAACCTAACTAAACTAGTTTCTATCGCAACTAAGATAGTTTTGATCGAAACTAACCAGTGAAAATTTTGGTGGGTTTGAACCCATGCCGACATTAAACTCAGAAAGTACTTTCTATCGAAAGTCTCTGAATAAAGGCCATTTCCAAAGGCTAACAAAAATCTGCAATTTTCATGGCTTCGGGCTCAAGCGCTTTACTCAAATGGAAGAATATGGAGACATCCTTTTGCATCACACAAGTGCTCTGAACTAGATTTCTAACGAATATAGATTTGAAAATTTTTGAATTCATTAGGTCTATGTATTTTGATGTGCATCGAACGTAGGTTTTTATCGAATATAAACTTCCAGGTTTGACGTTCAATGAAAAATAGTAGAAAATAGAAAAAAAAATTTGAAAAATAACAGTGCCCTCCAGCTTCGAGTCTTCTTTCTACCCAATTTTTTTTTTTGAATTTTGATAAATAGACAAGTTATGAGCTACGCAGTCAAGGTATGTCAAAATTACTGTTGACTCTACTTCAAACATTCATAAAATATGTAATAATGATGATAATGTCTTCAAACCAATTGCATGCCTTCCATATGGATGTTACAAAACCAAATTTGAAATAAGTGCATTGATATCTATTTTAGAAAAAAAGTTATGTTGTACGAAGTCATTGTACCTTTTTGAAAATGACGTTTTCAGAAACATAGTAGTTTTAGTGGGAGAAAAAAAACCATTAAAATAAATTCAAAAAAAAACAAAAAAAATATATTTAGAATCTAGACAGAAAATCCTAAAAGACTCTAGTTTACTTCATCTTCCGATTTCAAACAGTTTAACGACAATATGCATCCGAATGTGAAAGTTTTTCTCAAAATGTAGACTTCAATGTCTGTTTAGGCAAAAAAGTGTAACCCACTATTGTGGTATCACCCGACGATGAAAACACACAAACATAAAACAAACAAAAACACAACCAAGCAAACAGAAACAACGAGAAACTTGCAGAGAAAGATGGAAAAAAAACATGGAGGAAGTAGAATGAAACAAGAACAAAGAGAAACCCAAGAGCATACCTAAACCTCAAAATTTTGAATGGGGATACTGCAAACCACTTCACTCTGTCGCCTAAACACTCCACCAAAACCAATGAATACACTTCTACACCTTCTAGCTTAGACGTCTCAGCTCAGAAAACAAATCGCTTCACTCTCAAGAAAATTCGCTAGAAAGTAAAAGTAGCTTGCGGTAAGTGTAAAAATGAGAAGGTAAAAGGACTTAAATAATACCTAGGAGAGCACATTAGTTACAAAAAGTAACTTTGAGAAACAGGCTAGCAACTAGGGTCTAGACCAAAACACCTAACAATCATTCTCCCTTGAAGAAAGGGAAACACAATCGTTGGGCACAAAAGATTTGGAATCACCTGCTTGGGAATGACACTCCATGACACAGTTTTGGGAGGCGACAATGGACACCAAAAGAAAGGCCAAGACCAGATGGGACCAGAAGATCCCAGAAGAAATAGGGAACCAAGACAAAAAAAAATAGGGAAAGGAAGGAGAAAACCGAAAAAAAAAAGAAAAGGAAGAAAGAAAAAAGGGGACCCAACAATTTTCACACAAAATGTAAGGATGGGTATGAAGGGAATAACACCACATAGAAACATTTTTGTCACATAACCCACTAAATAACCATAATCAATGTCTGAAGGCTAGACGATAGGGAGAAATCAAATTATCTCAAGATAAAATCAAAATTGTTCTAGAGATTGATACGAGAACTACCTTTAGGGGATGGGCCTCACAAAATGAATGGCAATTTAAAAACTCTATACCTTAATCTCTAATCTTTCATTAGCTTGTAAGGATTATGATGTTTATAAATACCTCGACTAAATTTGTTAGATCATTAGGTTCATGTTGTCCTAGTTCAAACGTCTAATTAGAATTTATGAATAGTAGTAAAAATTCAAATTCAATTTAAATAGCTTATATGCAACTGGCACAAATTATGATTATTTAATTTTTCTAAAATCATATTATTTTCTTTTAGTCTAATTATTTTTTCATATTCATTAATGACACATCAAATATATTTAAATTTTTAAGATATAGCATGTCATGCATAGATATTTGTTAGATCAACTTATAACAATTAATAGAAATAAGTAGGAAAATTGGAATTTTAGATAAAAAAAAATAAAAATATTGAAATTCACATTCATATGTAATGATATCAATTATGAAAGTACAACATGAACCTAAATAGTGAAATAATAATATAAAAAATATAAATGAATATATTGATATAAAGTAAAATTTAAAGAAATAAAATCAAAACCAACCTAAATTAAAAAAAATATTATTAGATATATAATTACATTAGAACACTCCCACCAAAATATATAGAAATTTTGACCACTATAATATGAAAGCTAAAGATCCTCTCATAGTTTGAAATCATAGTTTATGCCCTCAATATAGAATTAAAATTTATTAGTCAAAAGAGATATATAAAACTCATATGGAGTTAAAGGCAACTAGTGCTAATAAAAGAGGTGACGTGTTCTTTGTTTTATATGTTTGAGTATAATTAAAATATAGGAAACAAAAAATATCCTTAAATTTTTTATTATATAACGTCATATAAAGACTACCGAACAAAAATAAATATTATTTAAATTAACATTATTAAATGATACTAATGGTCATGTGGCTCCAAGTATTATTATTTCTATTTATAAATTTTTAAAAAGTATTTTTTAAAACTAAATGGTGGCAGAAAAATGGAGAACCACCAATTTTTTTAAAAAATATTTATTTTTAAACTAAAAATTAATGAATAATACAGATTCTAGAATCATTGAATTTAAAAGAATAATGGAGATTCAAGAATCATTCATATTCATGTTTATTAATTAAGGAGGATTTCTAAAAGGTTCGAGGAATATATAGTCAACATTGAACTTTCAAATGTGAGAAAAAAACCCATAAAAAAAGTATTAAGATCCCTACCCATAAGAAGGATGGCAAGGAGGATTCTTATGTTTCAGATTCCGTGGATTACATTGAAGGGAAAGGGGTTGACAGCACACCTGAGATGGATTACAAGCCCAAAAAATAGAAAATAATGGAAACCCAGGTCAATTTGGAGGTGGACCTAAGTGGTTCTAGCCGTAGGAGGTCTAACAGAATTGCCAAGGAACAATGCAAAATCATGATGCTAGAGACAGCCTCCAAAGAGCTCTCCCTGATGGAAAATGCCTCCCATTCCACAAATTCTAGAAATGTTTCCTCGGAAGGCTATATGAGCCTGACTGGTAATACTCCCCTGACCAACCCCCAGAGAGCTACGGTAACCATCAAGAATCCTACCCCACCCCAAAGCCCCCACCGTGATCCTTAGGTTAAACCCCTCTCCTCTGGAATGGAGGAAAAATGCAATTTCACAGACACCCTTAAAAGAAAGTTTGTGATTATTGACAAGGAAATTGCAGAGATCAAAAAGGGTATGCAGGACCTGATGAATCACTGCATGAGGACCAACAAATTTGTACTGAAGGTGATGCATGCCTCGGTGATGAACCTCTGTAACATGCAGGAGAAGCTGGTGGATGGAAAACTGGAAGCGAACAAAGATAACAAGGATCTGTTCCTGTTCCTCCAGGAGGAGTGGGCGAGAACCCTGCCGTCGAAACAGCTGGGAGAAAAGAATTAACATTGCTGCCTATGGTTTGGGTTATTTTGGCTGGGCTTGTCCCTCGGTTCCCCTGATCTGTGTTTGCAGTTAATGTTAAGTTTATTTTTTTGGTTTGGTTAAGCCCTGCGTGGCTTAGTGACAATATTTTTGATGCTACTTTTGATAGCAATTACTCTGGTTTAATCATTTTGAGTAGAACTGTTACTTTTGTTTTTGATAGAGGCAGAACTTTTGGTGTCTGTGATATCCTGCTAAACTGCTGTAAGCTTTGACTAGTTCCAATAATATGCTGTTAATGTGCTACTAGTCCTCTGTTCCACGGGCCAGCACCCTCTTGCTTCTTTTTCTATCAAAAACATTGAACTTTCAAATAATTGTATTTAAGGTTATTGGTGGAGGTAATGTCTATATAGATATTAGAATGCTTTTGATCTTTTTAATTAATTGAAAAAAAAAATTGTATATATATTATGTCTGGTTAGCTCATTAAGAACCTTTCAACTTCACTTATAGACCAAAAATTAGCTAATAAATATGATACATTTTGATCTTTGCATAGATCAAAATCAGACCTTGTTGAATGTAAATTTTTTATACCATAAATAAAAAGTGCCTAATAATTAATTATAGTTCTAATGTTTTTGATAAAATAAGCAGCAAGAGGGTGCTGGCCCATGAAACAGGGGACTAGAAGCACATTAATAGCATATTAATGGCACCAGTCGAAGCTTATAGCAGAATAGCAGTTTATCACAGGCAATAAAAGTTCTGCCTCTATCAAAAACAAAAGTTTCAGTTCTACTTAAAAAGATAAAACCAGAGAACTTACTAACAATAACGTCTTCAAAAATATTGTCCCTAAGCCACGCAGGGCTCGACCAAAACAAAAATCTAAACTTAATATTAACCCCCATAACAGAGCGGGGGAACCATGGGACCAGCCCAGTCAAAAAAACCAAAACCATAGGCAACGCAATTAATTCTTCTCTCCCAACTGTTTGGATAGTAGGGATCGCGCCCATTCCTCCTGAAGAAATAGAAACAGGTCTCTATTCTCATCATTTGCTTCCAGTTTGCCATCAGCCAGCTTCTCCTACATGTTGCAAAGGGTTAACACCGAGGCATGCATAACTTTCAGAGCAAATTTGTTTGTCCTCCTGTAGAGATCCATCATGTCCTGCATACCCTTTTTGATCTCTGCAATTTCCTTGTCAATATTCACAAATTTATTTTTGAGGGTGCCAGTAAAATTGCATTTTTCCTCCATTCCAGCTGAGAGGGGTTTAACCTGGGGGTCTCCGTGAGGGCTTTGGAGAGGGGAGGGACTCATAGTTCTCTGGGGGTTGGTCAGGGGGGTGTTAGCAGTTGGGCTCATACAGCCTTCCGAGGAAACCTTTCTGGAATTTGTGGATTGGGAGGCATTTTCTGTGAGAGAGAGCTCTTTGGAGGCCGTCTCTAGCATCTTGATTTTGCATTGCTCTTTGGCAATTCTGTTAGACCTCCTTCGGCCATACCCACTAAGGTCCACCTCTAAATTGACGTGGGTTTCGGTAATTTTCTATTTTTTTGGCTTAAAAGCTGTCTCGGGTGTGCTGTCAGCCCCTTTCTCTTCCATGCAATCCATAGAGTCCAAGACATGAGAGTCCTCCAATCTATCCTTCTTATGGGTGGGGATCTTAATACTTTTTTTACGGGATTTTTTCTCAGACTTCGCAGGCCCCTGTTTGATACGGATGGATCGGGAGGAGGAGTTGGAGGTCTTTTCGGTTTTTTCAGCGGGTGTTTCCTAGGGCATCATCTGAATAATCAGAGGGGGTTGGGGTGCCGGGCATATGGCTTTGTGAAACTGGAAGAGACAGAGGAGGAGTTCTAATGTTAAATATAATTTAATAATGTATAATAAATTTTATTAGAAGATAATAATTTAATAATAATAGAGGTAAAATATAAAATAATTTTAGTAAATTTACTAACTATAATTATTTAATATAAAATCTGTATAATGTACATTTATGAAATAATAATATATTATTTTAAAATTAAAATGATACATAATTTTTTATTGTAATAAAATTTTAAAAATAATTATTAATTTTCATTATTTATTTGACAACAAATAATATTTTTTGGTATAAATATTTTAAAATAATGAATATAAATTAAATTTACTTAAAATTTTGACATGTATACTTTAGAAATTTCTAAAAAGAAATTGAAAACTCAAAATAGTTAACTGAATTGATTGAAATAAGTTTTTTTAAACACTTGTTAAAAAACCCTAACTTATATTGATAAACAAGCAATCATTTACCTGCCATGGCTTTCTTGAGAAAGCTATTTTCTGTTCTTCTTGGTGTTGTGGCCACTAAAACCGTCCCCAAGTTGCTCTTCTTTGTTGATATCGACTGAAACATATCCAACGCAATGGAATTAAGAAATGGGAGGAGACCAGATATTACGTGAACTACTATATACTTTATTTGTGACTCAGAAGATTCAGTAAACTACAGCCAAGCTTGATTGGCAATTCTTCTCATATGGAAAATTGCTCCTGTCAAGTTATTGTCGCCACAGGAATCTTCTGGAAGTTAACACCTTAACAGTCCACTTACGCCTCATGCATACATAGAAATTGTAAACATCCCCCTTATGTTATATTGATATTGAAATTCTATATAAAGAGCTGTACTGGAAATTTCTGTAAGAGCTTTGTTCCGTTGATGTTTCTCAGTTATATTGTCAGGTTTTTATCACAGTCTTAACTTCTTGAATGCTACTTTGTTTCCCTTTTTCTTATATGATTCTATACACGGAGCTCTACTAGAAATCTCCTTAAGAGCTTTGTTTCTTGGATGTTTTAGATTAAATAAGTGCGAAGGACTTCAATCTATTACAGATCAAAAATACAAATTATCAGAAATCAAAATCCAAACAACACCAGCCACAGCAACAGAAAACAGAACAACCAACAAAATAACAGAGAACTGCAACCGATTATATTACATCCTATTTGTCACTGGTAATTTTCAAAAACCAACTCTTTATCTTGTTGAACGCTATTTTGTTTCACTTTTTCTTATATGATTTTGTGAGCTGATCAAATTATCTCCATACCTAAGACTTGCAGAAAACAATGGAGAGTAGAGTAACCAGCCCGTCTATTTTTCAAATGGCGAAAATGGAATTGAAGATGATGATGAAGGAAACAGTAGGCGGGGTTACAGAAGAATCACCAATTTCAAACCCTAAAATTTCAATCGTTGCGATGTTATTGGATGTAGTCTTAGATTTGTTTTGAGCGCTCCTCTGAAATCACATACGTTTCTGATTTCCATCTGAAATCATACGTTGTTTTGATTAAAGAAATTTCAGATAAATCGTTTAAACTAATATGTCTGCATTTTTTAAAATTTCTGTATTTTGGTAGATATTAAATTTATAATTGAAGTAGAAAAAGAGGTTTTTATCTAAATGAACTTTTTTTTCTTCTTTAAAAATCAACATAAAGTTCATACGCACCACAAATGTCATAAAAACAAAATAATATAATCGACAGTTCAATTACCCATCAGACCAATACTCCCTAAACATTTTCATTCCATATTTTTCAACTTGTAGTAAGGTATACTGTATTATGCTTCTATGTGCATATGTATTATTGTAACTGTGCAGTCAGTAAAATAGTTCCAATCCAAGGTGATAAAACTACAAGAAGATGGTAATGATGAGCTGATCTAGTCATTTTTTCTCTTAATCAAGAAATAGCTTACTCAAGCAACCGGATAGAGGGATAAGTCAGGGATTGAATGATTATTCTCTTACAGATTTGAAATTTAATTCATTTGTATTATCTTTTATTGTAATATTTGTTGAATGTTTTTCAATCTTATAAACCTTCACCTATACTCGGTGTTTGCACAAGAAGACACTAAAAAATAGTTTTGAAGATTGGTTATATATAGAAAAAGTGTCAAAAATGTTGGTCGATGGTCGATGGAGGTAGTGATCAACACTAAGTACTTTAGCATAGTATAATGTATTTTAGCACAATATTGTGTATGTATGTATGTGTGTATGTGTGTATATATATGTATATGAATATGTATATGTATATATATGTGTATATATATGTATATGTATATGTATATGTATATGCATATGCATATGCATATGTATATGCATATGTATGTATATGTATATATGTATACATGTATATATATGTATATATGTATGATATATACATATGTGTGTGTGTGTATGTGTGCGCGCCTCAAATCATATATGATTTTAGAAGTTATAATAGAAATTCTAGAATTTTATCATTGCAACTAACTCAAATTAGTCAAATACGTCTATAAATATCTTAAAACATATATACTATTATGTATATCAAGTTATGGTAGGATCATGCCAACACCTCTCCTTTAATTTTCTCATTATTTTTGTCATCTACAATTCCTGAATTCTCTCTTAGATATTAATTTTTTTTTCTTGAAGATTCCTACTGGAATTAGGAATCAACTAGATGTATGATGGTACTGGCATAAAGAGAACACTCATCATGCAAGTAAATAAAATCAAGTTCAACAAGAGAACACTCATCATGCAAGTAAATAAAATATTAAGTGCATTTGTTTAGGCTTTGTCAAGCATTCCATTAATCTCCCTGATCAACTCACAATGGGGGACTCAATTTATAGTGCAAGGAAGGCCAATTAGAATAGAAACTACTATCTAGGGTATATTAATGCAATCAAGAAACTACGAGTTTCAAAGGAAATCCACCTACGTAGTCATATCTTAGAGGATAGGTTCAAATAACAATATTTTAACACTAATACCCTTGTTAAGTGTAGCTAAGGGTAGGTACAAAAGAACTTGGTCTTGAAAACTAGGCTTTCTAGGCTACTTAAATATAAACGACTTATAAAATGGAGAAAGGAAGAAAACCCAAATGGGAAAAAACTTTCCTCCAAGAGAGGGAAAATGACATAAAAGTGTACTAGACACAACACACGAAACTTTGCTAAAGATGAATTCCTTAAATATTTGTTTAGCTACTCTAAGGGCCCGTTTGGTTGGCGAAATTTGTGCATGCTGGAATTGCCAATTCTAGAATTGAATCCATTCTAGGTTTGTGCTATTCTCAAAATGAATTCTAGAATATGGCTATCCTGTTTGGTTCACCTGGAAGATGACTGAGAAGATTCAAATTCTGTGTTTGGTTCCACACAACTAGAATTGGAATGGAATTTTGTTTTTGTACACATACACATATATACACACACATATACACACATACACATATATACACACACACGTGTATATATACACACATGTGTGTGTATATATACATGCACACACATGTGTATATATACACACACATGTGTGTGTATATACACACATGTATATATACACATGTACACACACACATATATATACACACATACATGTATGTATATACACATATATACACATACATACATGTGTATATATACACATGTATACATATACACATATGTATATATATATACACACATACACACATGTGTATACACACATATACACATATATACACACATTTGTGTATATATATACACATATATACACATATACACACATGTGTATATATATAGTATATATACATATATGTATATATACACACATGTGTATATACATACTCATCTATATACACACATGTGTGTTGATGAGTATGG
>MU224233.1:1392208-1442736 GCA_018584345.1 Thuja plicata | reverse complement strand
TATATACACATATATACACATATACACACATGTGTATATATATAGTATATATACATATATGTATATATACACACATGTGTATATACATACTCATCTATATACACACATGTGTGTTGATGAGTATGGATATACACATGTGTGTATATATATACATGTATATATACTATATATATACATGTATGTATATATACACACACATGTATATACATACACATGTATATTCACACACATGTGTGTATATATACACACATATACACATGTGTGTATATACACATGTGTTTATACACATGTGTGTATATACACTCATGTGTATATATACATACATGTATCTATACTATATATGTATATGTGTGTATATACACTCATATGTATATATACATACATGTATATATACACACATATATATACACATGTGTATATATACACAGATTTATATATACATTCTGATAGCAATATAATATTAACACAAAAATGGGAATGAATTTTCCTTCACAAAATAATACTCTCAATTCTAATTCCAATTCCAGGTCCTGAGGGGGAATTGTGGAATGCTCAAAAAGGCCCAAAATTAGAATTCGCATAACCCTATTCCAATTTTTAATTTTGGAACCAAACAGGGAATTGAACATTTTGAGAATTCGGAAATGCCAATTCCCATTCAATTCCAATTCCACCCCTCAACCAAACGGGCCCTAAGTGATAAAATTATTCTAGAAGGAAAATTTGAAATCTTTTGAAGAAGCGCCTTTGAAATATCATGTAGTTAGGAAACTTAAAATAAAAAGAGCTAATATAAAATATAAAAATGATCTCACTATAAAGAACCTTTGAATATTATTTGTGAAGGATTTATGTGCTCTCTGCAAGAACTATGTAGAGCGTAGTCTTCCAAACCTATAAATCATGACTCTACAAATAAAGATGAAATATTTGGTAGAAATATATCCCGATATGTTAGAAAAAAAGTATCATAATCTCATTGTAATGAATCTACAAAAGCTCCAAGAAAGCAAATTTAGAAGACACAATTGTTGATGGATAAGTGTTCTAAATAATAGATGTGGCAAGTAGATTGATCATCCCATGAGGATGTGTCCATAAAAGATGTGTGACTATGTAAGTGTTGAAATTGTAATTTAACATCCTAAATCTCATCAAGATATATGTGTTACTTATACTACAGATGTAAATGGGCATATTGGATTGTGTAAGTTCAATGCCTAGAAAGTATCTCCTAAATATTAAGTCTTTCGTTTCAATTTCTTCTTCATGGTTTATTTAAACATGTCTACATAAATATCCCTTGTAAAAATAAAATTATCAACATGTAATGAATCAATTAGGATCTAATTTTATTAATTACCTTTCTTGTATAATGTAGGTTTACTATCATTTTTATTTATTCCATTACTAATCATGTATGGATCTATTTAGCTATACCATGCTTTAGGTTATTGTTTGATTTCATAAAGACACTTCTTAAATATTTATGACTTTCATTAATGTCCTTTCACTTCACAATTCTATAATACCAATAAAAAATATTGACTTAACAACCATTTGAATAAACCTCTACTTTTCTTGAGATATGTTTTCTAATACTATAATTGTATCAATCCTTTCTATAGGTGCAAATATTTTAGCTACTATATTGGAACCAAGCCCTCCTAAAACTAAAAAAATAATAAGATCATGCAACCGTCTATTGGAAATAAGCCCTCCTCTAGCATATCCTTCGAAGACACCTTCCTTGATACCACACCTCTAATTAAGAGGAAAATACCTACCAAGAAGCCTACCCCTCCTAAAATTAGGAAAATTAAGGCTGGAGACAAAACTATATATATATATATATATATGTTGACAAAGATGACATTTCAGATGACTCTAACTCTCAGGAAGGTCAGAAGGAGGAAGAGATGGGAGATAAAATATATGATACCAGCTCTAGGGAGTGCAGATATGCTAGGATAAGGTTTAAGAAGGAAACTAAAGGAAAAAACCTTGAGGAAGAGGTGGTCCCTGAAATGGACCAGGATTATGAACTTGAGAAGAGTGAAGATACTAATAGCTCTAATGAAGAAGACACTGATACAGAAAAATAACATGAAGAGATGGAGGATATGGGTGGAAATAAAACCCTGAAATTAATGTTAATTTAGAGGATGTCAAGGAGATGGTTAACCATCCATGTTCTTCCTCTGTTTCCCGTTTGGAAGAATAAATGAAACATAAATCTCCTACCCCCAATTTGGAAAGTGAAAATGTCAATATTATGATGACTCAATTGATGGATATGGAGAAAAGGATGGAGGATCTTGAAAATTCCACCCATGATGTTGTTCCTAAATAAGAGTTCAATTATTTTATGTTTTCTTTTTGAAGGTTAATCAACAAAATTATAAGGAATTTTATCTTTGGGGTGACCATGAGAAAGAGTAGGTTAAGTAAAAATTATAAAAGATTGAGCAAGGACAGGAACGAGGAAGAGGAACCCAAGGAAGTAGAAGCTAAAGATTGGATGAAGGGTCTCAACTGCCTCTCAAAGGATTGGGGGTCTATTTATAGCCTTAAATGATATGTATTATATCTTTATTTTGTTATTTCTAGTTCACTATCAAGACTGATGTGTTTATGGATAAATTGTTCGATATTGTCATTTTTTATAATGATACATTTATCTGGGATATTTAGTTCATGCATTCTATAACAAAGGTATTTTTTGTTATTGGCAAATACTGCTAACTAGGGATAAGGATTTAAATAGTATTTCAAGTAGTGTAGCGATAGAAAGTAGAACTTATTAGATGTTTTTTTATTATTTTTCTCTTTGATGGCTTGGGTAGGTTCCGACTTTAATGGCGTGAAGTCTATTTATTTTTCAATTGCTATAATGCTCTAGTATTGTGACGTGGTTTCTAGGTTCAGGGCACTTTCCCTGTCATCTTAATAAAAAAATAAATATTTTTTTAGTGTTGAAGTATTGGTCTTTTTGTGTTGGATATAAAAGTTAGATATAACAAATATTTATGATTACTAATAGGTATTTGGTCTATTTAAGTTACATATATATGTTATATTTTATATAGAAATACAATATTCTACTAACAAAAAATGATATTTTTAAATTCAAGTACTAGGGATTTTTAGATTAAGTTTTGGTCGAATCTTTAAAAAGACATTTTGTGACACATTTCACTAGGCATGCTATTTTAACGAGTTGTGTGATGAGACACACCTTCAAACCTTAGTTGTAGGTAGTAAAGTCTCCATTTTATTTTTCTAAAAAAAATGAAGGTCTTATGATATTCCATGCAACAGCTACATGTTGACTAAGTTAACCCTTCTGGTCCCTCTCTCCTATGATATGACAACATAAAAAAATTTGTGACTATTTCATATTTCATGAGCACACATTTAAATATTTTACTAATGATCGCCCTCAAATTAACCGTAAGAAAGAATATTAACCAACGAAAATAGGACCCTCTAATTCAAGACAGGGTCCCACCCATAAAGGCTTATTTTTAATTGGTTACGACATCTTTGGGGAATATAATATACTAGAAATTGCGCCTTAGTGTGCATTGGGTACACCGAAGAGATTTAGGACTACTAGAAAAAAAATCTTTCTTTTTAATACAATTGTGCCTCTAATGAGACCAATTGATATCCTAATTAGAAAATGATGGTATTTGTGCATAAAAAGCATCAATGGATAAATCATAGCTTCAAATCAATTATGCAAGAACTTTTAGGAATCCAAGCATGACCCAAACACAACCTCTTAATTTTTTAGCGTTAGTAGAGTATTCATACTTTTCTTTTCAAAAAAACATCATGGTCATGGCTTGCATATATATTACCATTTTGTGTATTGAACTATGATTTTAAGTTAGGAATATGATGTTTGAGTTCAAGTTTATCATTTGAGATTTTGTGCTATACTTAAATGTGTTAAGTTAGAAAAGAGAAAATATTATGTTTAATACAATGATTGTAAATATAATATATGGCTGAGGATGTGATTATAAGAAGATTATCATTTTATATAATTCTAAGGATGCATTCATAATTATCCTAAATTGTCATTAATAGAGTATTGAGATATATTGTTATGATATAAAAATTGAGATTCCAATAATGTTTATCATTATATAATGGTTGAATCAATTAGAGATATCATTTTAGGTTGGTAAGTTCTTTCATTTTACAAGTATACTATTTCATATTTATATTATTACACGTTGCATAGAGAGGGTAAGAAATTTAAAAAAAAAACACATTTGCTCCCCATTTGTGATACTAAAAGATCTAAAATTATAAATAAGAATTGAAGATCATTATACTATATACTTCTCAACACTAAAATTTAATTTGTATAGATATTGTCCAATTTTAAGATAATTTTGTGTCTCTATCTTTGGTACTCATTTGTTGCACTGGCTAATGACATGTGTCTCAATGCTATGACATTTACCACTTTGTCCCTTAGAACTAATATTATCCATTGATGATCCTTACACAATATCCTAAATATAATTAACATTGTTTAGTGCACCCAAATTTAGTGTTGGTAGAATTTGATAAGATAGTCATGTGGACTTAGGGATTTCACATCTTAAATGTCATCAGAGTAATTCCTTAACTGAACCCTACAAAGAGAAGAAAAATAACTTTGATTCCTCCTTTCACCTATAAAATATAGGATATTTGTTAATTACTAAAATAAATAGACCATATAAAATTAAAAAAATGATACAATAGTATTGCTACATGATTTTATGTGATTAAAAAAATCTAAAATATTTATTTATAAAATAATAAAACTAATTATACAAAATTTTAATTATAGCAATTTTAGGAATGTGTCAAATGTAGCAATCCTATAAGACTATATCTCATGCTTATTTATAGAAACTTCTATCCATAACAATTTTATGAATATGTTTAATGCAAAAATTCCGTAAGACTAAAAATAATCTTTAACTATATAAACTTTTAACAATAACAATTTCATTAATCTAAGTAATATAATAATCTTATAAGATGAAATCTAATTCTTAAATTGTTATTAATATTAAATCAAGCCAAATCAAGTGATATTGTAGACAGAGATTTAGCCCATCTCTCTATTTATTAATACTAATATCTCTATATTTATAGCTAACTTATATTACTAGCTATCTATGTAATAAGGAGGGATATTTATTATATTTTTGCTTAAAGTATTAATAGAAAAATGATATTATTAGTCCCTAGCTTAACGGTAGGAGACTTATGTGTTCACCTGCATCTGTCTATTAATCCAATTTTGTGGTTAACCTAAGCCACTTCCCAATTATTCTATTAAAGTTGATTTTGTACTAACCAATTGCTATTTTTTGATTCACATTTGCATTTTTTGTTAGTAGTTTATGAAAGGATTTGAATGCGAAGAATAAAGATAGAAGATACAAATTAGAATTAGAATTAGACAAATACACAACACAATGATTTATCCTGGTTCACCACAAATGTTGCTACATCCAGACTACAGAGTATTATATTAATATCCAAAAGAATCAATTACAAATGAGTAGGGGAAACATATATAAAGACTCCAATGATAATACATAACAAAGAGTCTTCGAGTATTGAAGAGTCATAATAGGAGGGAAAAGAAGTTGTGACTATTGGCCTTCACTTCTCAACAAACTCCCACCTGAAGGACACCCAATGCTCCAACTGATCACCCAATACCCTGTTGAAAATCTTATTTATCTTTTCATCACCAGCCCAAGAGAAGTCCTTGCACTTTTGAACTTCTCTTTGGCGAAAACCTTTGTGAATATATCTTCCAGATTGATCTTGGTATCAATCTTAAAAAATTTCAACTTTCCTTCTTCAACTGCATGACGGACAAAGTGTGCATGTGCATCAATGTGTTTAGAGTGACACTGTGATGAATGATTATGAGCCATGAAGATAGCGTTGCGGCTGTCACAAAATAGATTATACTCATTTTGATGAACTTTTAAGTCACCAAGCAATTGCTGAATCCAAATCATTTCCCTTTCCCCTTTGGAAAGAGCCAAGTATTCAGCCTTAGTTGAGGAAAGATCAATGCAATGCTGCAACCTTGAAGCCCAACTGATAGTAGCTCAAGAAAACATGAAGGTATATCCAGTGGTAGACCTTCATTTATCCAAGTCTCTAGCAAGATTAGAATCAGTGTAACCTTGCAGTTGAACCTTATTTCGTCCAAAGCATAATGCATAATCTGAAGTTCCTTTTAGATACCTTAGTATCCACTTAACTTATTCCTAATGAGAATTCCCAGGATTTCTCAGGAATCTTCTCACAACTCCCACCACATGAGAAATGTCGGGGCGGGTAGAAACCATTGCATACATAATGCTTCCAACTACAGATTTATAAGAAATTTTCTCCATGAAATCCTTTTCTTCTTGTTTTTTTGGACACAATTCAAAACTTAAGAAGAAATGACCAGAAAGAGGAAGATGAGTAACTTTTGCATCAGCCATGCCAAACCTCTCAACAACTTTATCAATGTATTGTTTTTGGGATAAGGTAATTTCCCTCTTCTTCCTGTCTCTTGTGATTGTCATGCCAAGAATCTTCTTGGCTGACCCTAAGTCCTTCATGTCAAACTTTCTTGCCAATTTATCCTTTAACTCATTAACTATTCTTTTATTTGTGCCAACTACTAACATGTCATCGACATAAAGAAGGAGAATTAAGAACTCACCATTAGGAAGTGTCTTGAAGTAGACATATGGATTTGATTCACATCTTGTGAAATTGTTTTCATCCATGAAGTGATTAAATTTTATATACCACTATCTTGGGGCTTGCTTGAGGCCATAAAAACTTCAATTTAGCTTGCAATAAAGATGTTCTTGTCCCTTCTTGATGAATCCTTGAGGCTACTCCATGTATAACTCTTCTTCTAGATCACCATGTAGGAATGCGGTCTTCACATCAAGCTGTTCCAACTCATGATCCCACATTCCTGCTAATCCCAAGACTATTCAGATAGTTGTCATCTTGACAACTGGTGAGAAGATCTCTTTAAAATCTATCCCCTGCTCTTGATCAAACCCCTTTACCACCAATCTGGTCTTGCAACATTTTCTACTTTCATTTTCTTCTTTTATCCGGTATACCCACTTGTTCCTAAGTGATCTTCGACTTGGTGGAAGAGAGACCAAGTCCCAAGTCTGATTCTTCAGTAAAGAATCCATCTCCTTATGCATCTTTGTTTTCTATTTATCATTGTTGACATCTTCGAGAGCAGATTTAAATGTTGATGGTTCTGAAAATTCTAAAACAAGAATTGAAGGCTCTGCTTCCTCAACGAACAATAGCTCATAATCAGAGAATTTTGAGGGAATATGCCTCTCTCTAGTAGATATCCTCAAACCTTGATGCTGATTTGAATTAGTAATCTGTGTCAACTATAAATCAATGTTGCTTTGAACATCATTTTTATTAATTGACAGATCTTTTTCATTTTGCAGTCTCTATCCAACAAGTTTAGTATTTTCCTCATTAATCCTATGACCAAAGCATCCTTCATGCTACTTGGTAGATAAATGAGACTATTGGAGAGAGGAAAACACCTCTTCTCTATGTGGCAGAGAGGAATGACAACCCCAATTTTGTATGGGACTACGGGGTATGGAATTGGGATGCGGTCCCAAATGTTGAATGGGACTGCATAGTGTTTTATGCATTCCCAAATTTGGGAGCACACTGTCAGCGCTAGAGGAGACCGAATGCTGGGTTAAGCATGGGAGCTCATGCACATCAGCATCATGTGCTAGGCCTGCCTTCTCTACTGGTTTTGCATAATGAGGAAGTCTCTCATTTTTCTCTTCACTTGAGCCACATAGCACATCACACGGGTTCTGTAATCCATGTGGGCTAGAGCCATCTTCTTCACGCGGGCTGTGGTGAAATTTTTGTTGGCCTGCCCTATTTGTTGTTGCCGCATAATGAAGAGGTTCCACCATGGAGAATGGAAAACTGGTGATGGGCAGAGGAGAATTATATACATCCTCCCAATCAGCAGTGTCTCCTTCACCATGAGGAGAGTGTCGAACAGTGTATGGTGCTATCCCCTGTTCTACTTGCATACATATTTCTTCATAAGAATTATCTACCTCTTGTTTCTCATTTGAACTTGAAGTAGCAGTATGATAAGAGAAAGGAGGATTTAAAATAGAATTTGGTGTATGTGGAACATGTTGCAAGTGTGCACTAACAAAGGAATCAGTTTGAAATGTAGATGAGGGAACATATTCCCTCTCATGTTTTTCCTCCTCCATAGCTGGAAACATTGATTCATTAAACACCACATCCTGACTCTGAATAATTTTTCTTTCAATTGGATTCCACATACAAAAACCAAATTGATCTTCACTGTAAACCATGAAGATGCACTGGTGAGATTTAGAATCCAATTTGCTCCTTTTTTCTTTAGGAACATGAACAAATGCTTGGCAACCGAACACTCGGAGATGAGAATAAGAGATTCGCTTGCCCAACCACTCCTCTTCTAGGATACCAAAATCCAACCAAGATGAAGGACTCTGATTAATTAGATATACAACTGTATTGCAAGCCTCAACCCAAAAATCCTTTCTTAAACCAACATTAGAAAACATGCATCGTGCTTTCTCAAGGATAGTTCGGTTGAGTCTTTCTGTTGCTCCATTCTCTTGAGGCATGAAGGGGACAATTTTATTTCTCTGAATACATTGATCTGCACAAAATTTGTCAAACTCCAAAGAGAAAAATTCTCCTCCATCATCCATTTTCAAGCATTTAATCTTATGACCACATTGATTTTCAACAACTGCTTTGAAAAGTTTAAATTTTGAAAACACTTCAGATTTGTGAGAAATCATATAAATCCATACCTTCCTTGTACAATCGTCAAGAAAAGTGACAAAGTAATTTTCCCCTCCATGAGAGCTTACCTCCGTAGGACCGAAGACGTCCGAATATATCAACTCCAATGCTGTTGTCTTCTTGTCATGGCCATTCTTCAAGAAGCTGACCCGTTTTTGTTTCCCACAAAGGCAATGTTTGCAAAACTCCAAATCTGTGGATTGAAGACCGGGTAATTGATCTCGGTTCAGCATAACCTCAAGTCCTTTCTTGCTCATGTGACCCAATCTTTGATGCCAAAGAGAAACATCACTGCCCACAAGAGTCATAGCAGATCCCACCTCACCAATAGTTTCAACAACATAAAGGCTGCCTACTTTATCACCTTTTGCGATAACCATAGAACCACTAGTGAATTTCCATTTATCCGTGAGAGTAGTGAGAAATTCTTGTGTATATAGCTGACTCACAAAAATCAGATTTTTCCTCAATTTAGGAATATGTCGAACATCTTTTAACATCCATTTAGCTCCTCCATCTAAATGCAAAACAACATCACCTTTTCCAATAATTTCACATGAATTATTGTCCCCAAAATAAACTTTTCCAAACTCACCTTCTTGGTAGTTCGCAAACAAATCCGTGCATGAAGTGGCGTGAAAGGAAGCGCCAGAATCTAGGACCCAAGATTCGGATGTTGTGTCACTTGTGGAAAGAATTCAGATGTTACCATCTCTATCATGAGCTATGTTCGCTCCACTGTCCAAAACCTTTTGTTGTGCCTTCTTGTATTTTCTACAATCTTTCTCGACATGGCCAGATTTGCCACAAAACCAACAACTGCCTTCTCTTCCTCTAGATTGTGATCTTCTAGCTGATTGTGACCGTTAGTTGTAATTATTTCTGCCTCTATGCTGGCTTCTTCCTCTATTCTCGATGCTAACCAAGGTAAGAGCATCACCGGATGGGGTGTCTTTGTTACTTCTTCTCATATCTTCACTAAGTAAAGTGGCAACCACTTCATCGTAGACCAGCTTCTTCTTCGTGGAATTTGAAGTGCTAACAACTGTAACTACGGGATCCCAACTGTCGGGTAAGGAACACAACAAGATGATGGCTTTGTCTTCGTCATCTTGTGTCATACCAACCGAGGTTGCTTGATGTAATAGAGTGTTTAAATCATTTATATGATTTGACATCATAGTCCCTTCCTTCATTTTCAGCTTATAGAGTCTCTTCATAATGAAGATTTTATTTGCAGCAGATGTCGTCTCATACATGCTCTGAAGTTTGTCCCAAATTTCTTTTGTTATCTTTTCGTTCAAGACATTGAACAAGACATTTTGCGATAGCGAAAGAAAGATTGATGTCATCACCTTATCATCTATCTTCTTCCAGTCTTCATCTGACATCGCAGCTGGTTTCTTAGTTTTTCCTTCAAGTGTGATTGATAAATCTTGCTTGATCAGCAAGGAATGCATCTGCACTTTCCATAGGCTGAAGTTCTTGCCTTCGAATTTCTCCACTTTCGTATCCTCCATCTTTCCGGAAATTCAACCCCGATTTCCAATCTGCAAAACCTGTGCTCTAATACCAATTGAAAGGATTTGAATGCAAAGAATAAAAACAGCAATACAAATTAGAATTAGAATTAGACAAATACCCAACACAATGATTTATATTAGCGAGTTTTCCTAATAATTTTGCTTTTGGCAATTTATGACACCGTTTTCTAGGCGTCTTAGGGACATATCAAAAATAAAGAGCAAAAACTTATTCATCACTTTTTAATGTTTTTTCAAACTGTGAACGTGTCTTTGTTATTAGGGTAGGTGACATTTTTAAAGTAGCTTACGTGCCTAATTCTGATTTGGCTGCGTGTTTATCGTTGACGCCACTCAAGTGCGAAAGCTTTTTCCCCTTTTTCATAGCCCCCTGTGGTTGCTTTCTTTGATCCTGTGTCTTGTAATGATCTCATTTCCGTTTAAAGATTATTGGAATTTGGGTCTACGAGCAATGCTTTATGCATTGCTGCAGGAACCATATAAAAAAATTCTCAATTTTTTAATCACAGATCCTCTCAATTGGAAATAAAAGTTGAGTAGTCCCGTTGTCTCTGACCCAATTCATCTGTATGTGATGGTACTGAAGATTTTCTTCCTCTCTTTTTGCCCACAAATTTGTTCATGATATGAATGATGTTTCATCCTAAGATATACTTTTTCCCCTTTTTATTCGGTCGAGCTCCTCCTTTATCATCTCATTCTATTTTTATTTTAAACTATTGATTTTTTCTAATGTTGTCCGAATGTATACACGGAAATTCACGTCTTTTCTTGAGAATATGATGTTTGTACTACTAGTATGTGATGCCTGAAGTGTATAGTTATGCTTATCACATTATGTGAAAGGGTTGTTGAACTGTCTATTGTTATTCTTATTCTATCTAAGTTTTACCCTGAAGGTGGTGAATCAAAGGATTTCAATATAATGTTATTTTTGGAAGTAGTTTTGAGACGTGCGCCAACTTGTATGCATGGCATTGGTGTCAGACGCATTGAATGGCATATGTGGAACGATAAGCTGGGGAGGAAATTTTTATTTTAGGAAAGTGGTTTAGTTGACTATTATCTAATGTAAAATAGGCTAGATATATATTAGTTGGGGGCATATAGTTTCTTTGGGCAACTTTACCCAAGACAGTTTGTTTTATACTGTTACCAGGGGGTGTGGGCAGGAATCTCCTATCATTATATTATTGTAATAGAACGAGAAAGAAGGAATTGGCAAGCAAGAAACATCGCCCTAAAAATTCTATGGCAACTAGTGAAGGCAAGGTGGACCTCAGGATAGTTCAACCGGTTGTTATGTGTCTGAGAACCAAACAATGTCCTACCTTTCTTCCTTCTACCGTGGGGAGATGGCAAGTTCTTTTGGGAAAGAAGTGAGGTTCTGGTCACTATCTAGCCATCCAAAATTACTTTCATCGGAGGGCAAGGTGACTCACTGTAGAACACACTGCTGAACCAACGGAATAATCGTTGAGGCAAGAATCCGTGCCCACACTCGGACTAGATATTTTTTTATGATTAAAGTAGTTTAATCTAAGTATTTTGTATTAAAATTTGAGGATTTTCTCACATATTTAAACATATTTAAATATATTTTTTAAGATTTGATAAAATTTGATTGTGAATATTTAAACGATTTTAAAAGTAGAAGTTAAAAAAGCCAGGTTTTTTTTTTTATAAAAAATATATGATTCATTTATATGTGAATTATTATTATTTAGGATATAATTGTTAAAATAAAAATTAAATTTTCATATATTATATAATTTTAAAAAATTATAGGAAATAAAATTTGTATAAAAATGGGGGTTTACAGCTTAGTGTGTTGGTTAAGTGGTGTTGTTGTTGTTGCCCCCTAGGGTCAAACCTTTTTGGTCATTGTGATTGCGGGCTTGTGCCTCCGCACACTTTGTAATAAGGTGATGAGGTCTCCCATTTGTGGCCTCATTGTTTCAGGGGCTGAAGGGTGTGTTATGCCATGGTCATGTTAAAAATTTTACTAGGCACTTAAAAATAACAAAAAAAATTTGTATGAAAAGATTTGTACTATTGCTTATTTAGGATATTATATTTTTAAATATATTTATATAATAGCTTTTAAGATTTTTATTTTTGTTTATAAATTTCTATTATTCAAAGCTTGTGTGTATAGCTAGCATAGATCTTAAATGTATTAATTGTAAACATTCAAAATGATGTCTATTAACACTTAATAGCATCAAAATCTTATAAAATTAAATTAATTATTTATTAATTTTTAGGTAAACATATTTACGATATTTGTATTTACAATCTTAATAGGTTTTACACACATCTTAAATATATAATTATATCAATAATAAAAAATATTTAATAAAAAAAATATTTTTCATAGTTTTATATATTGATTTTAAAAATAACATTTGAATTTTTAAGTATTCCAAGGGGCTAGCTTCCATGTATAGATATCAATCTAAGGCCCCTTATCTCAAAAGAAGGTTTTGAAATTCCAGTTTTGTGTATTCAGAAGATAGTTTGGACCGTTTGGTTGACCCGAAAGATGACTGAGACAATCCATCTGTTGCCATTTTTGAAATTAGAAATAGAATTCGATTTAAAACCGTTATAAAAAAGTTGTCACATTTATAAAATATAAATCATTAAATGTCACCTTTAAAAACTAAAATAATAATAGAACAAAATATAATTTGAAAAGGACGCTGCGGAACTTGACACCATATAAAATGTAACCTGTAAAAAATGAATTCAATTTTTATTATTTGAATTCCACCTATTTGAGGGACTAAACGAAAATCAACCCATACAAAGCTACATCACACTTTTACTATAAACTTGAATCTACCCAAAAGATAGGTGTGTTACAATAGACTCAAACTATTGCCCCATTTTTTTGATGATCTTAATATTATTTGAATCGTTTGTTTTGATGGGAGAGATTTTTTTTTTGGTTTCACTTCTCTTCGATTGTTGCGTTGGACGGGAGATCCAGATCCAGTTCATGTATATTTTCATTTTTGAAAATTCATTATTACCTGTAACCATTGGATTCATAATTCATCCACAAGAAATCTCATGATTTTCATGCTTGTTGGCTAGATTCTTTTTTGACATCATAGAGTCCTCAACAATGTGTATAATTGCTTTAAATTGATGCACAATCGAATGAAGTGGATCTGGTGAAGTGGTTGCAGATGGATTAGGTTCAACTTTGGGGAATGCTTTTGTGGGAGCCGAATAATTTTTGCTTTTCGGAGGAATGATATAATGCTGTGATTCCACCCTTGTCCACGAGATGGGCTAATTGATTGAGGAATTAATTCTCTCAAGAGAATTTTTTTTTTTCTATATTGGCAGGTAGATTGGTCTATTATTGAAAATTATTTTTCACATCTGAAGAAAGTTTTTTGTAATCTATAATTTGTCTCCAACATCTATTACCTTTCTTCAAAGAAGTTTTTGTTGGAAGCTCTTTGGGAAGATCCATTTTGATACATAGGAGAACATATGTGAAACATTCATAGGCAATTGTTTCTTTTTCTAAGTCTATGATATTTTCCCAAGCACTTGCAAATAGCTTTCATGTAATCAATGTAGCCATGATCTATCTTGTGGAATGCCACTTAGGATATCTAACTTGATCATATGTACAATATTAAATGACAAGTTAAAAACTAATTTTATAACAACTAACTTATGTCAACTAAGCCTAAGGAAGCTCAATGTGTAAATGATGTGTGTCTAGACCAACATTGCTTCACTTCAATTTTTTATATTTGGTTTTTAAACTTCCAGATAATTTCACCCATCAAGATGATATTTATCTTATCTTCTAGCTCTCTCCCTTTTTACCAATTTATGTTTGCCTTAATGAATGCTTTGTAATGAGTTCAAGACCTCTCCACTTTACATAATCACAACATATTAAAAATTATATTAAATTTACTAATTGATAAACATCTTATTGTATAATAAATTATATTTATATTAAATTAAAATTGAAAATTTTATATAATAATTATTTACATATATTAAATAAAACATTCTACTAATTTATTAAAACCAAGTAAAATTAATCTCCTGTATACGATTTTTGTGAGATAAAACATGTGATGCTTTGATAACCTATATAATTCTAGAGTTATTAGAAATTGAGAATAAAATATTATATGATCATTCAAATAAACATTGAATGGTAACTCACTTCCAGTTCACAAGATTCGTTTATGACTTTTCAGATTTTCAAAAATATTTAATCACTATCACAAATTAGATATACAATTAAATCCATTTTTGAAAAAAATTGCTTGCAGGCAAAAAAAATCAGAAAGTAAAAATAAAACTATTTTAAAACATTACATTTGACATAACATTTACAACAATAAATAAAATATAGAGCCTTTTAGGCTCCCAGGTAATCCTATTTTTCATCTTAGACGATTGCAACACCGAATCATCCCATTTAAGAAAGCTAAAGCCAGAAAGCATATTAAAAACTTTAAATCCACAACTTAATCAAATTCCTGTAGTAGTGTTAAATAGATTAAGCAAACCTTAGGTCACCAACATGGAAAGTCATGCTCCTACCTGAATTCTGAAACACCCTTTAAGTACAGAAGACTGTCCAAAATAAGTTTTGATTATGTTAAATAGAATAATAAGGGCATGTCCTCATGCCACTGCTTAGCTTATTTTTGTTAGCAGGTGCTGCTCATAAATTCTAGGAGCAATTCGTGGAGTGGGTGGCTCCATGATTATCAAACTTTGTTGCTTATTTTTTAAATAATATTTAGGGAAAAAATAGAAAGCAAATAAAAAAACAGGGAAATCAATTTGTGGAACCATGTGTGATTTTTCCCTATTTTTATAAATTGCACTTAAGCACCCGCACGGGACATGTGGTAAGAATAATAACTACTGTTTAAACCAAGGAAAAGATTGAAATCATAGGGCCAGCCTTATATATCACTATATATCAAACACCTTTTGCTTAGGAATCAATTATTAGTATGTGATGTTTGAGCAGGGAAAACCATAGTGGCCAATTTCAATTGCAGATTTCAAAAATAATTAAGAAAGATGCTAAATGAGATTTGGATATTTAATTAGATATAAATTTTATATGATATAATGTACAACTAAGTTTTGCTGATATAGTAAGGTAATGATATAGGTTTATAACTATTTTTAATATTTGTAAAAAATTGTTGATGTAGTTGCATAGTAGGATCTAGCTGAAAAATACAAACAAAGCTTTCTAGAAAAATAGAAAAGAAAATACAACAAGAATAAGTGAAATTTTGTTAACCATATCTTAATTACAATGCTTGCATCATTTACACAGTACAAATCTACTGTTTGAAACAACAAATTATGGTGAAGGTCAAAGCATAATCATCACCTCAATTATCTCTTACATAGGCAGTAAACTGAGATTATAATCTCATTCTTTCCTTAAGTAGATATAAATAGATTAGATAGATATAAATAAATTAGATAGAAGGTAAGAAACTGTGATTCAAAAATCATGGATGAAAATTGAAGGTGAATAGGGGTTGGAATATAGAGACAGTAGTCAAACAATAGAACTGGAGTGAAACAAATTATAATCTATTTTAAATCAAACTTTTGAGGACTCCAGAATAAAATGACTCACAACAACAAAACAAAATGACAGCAGAATTAACAATATTATTAATTGACGTCTTAACTTATGTAAATACATCCACCTTCACTCCACAAGATTTGCTTAAGACTTTCTTTATCGAAAGTACATACAAATATATAATAAATATTATGTAGTAAATATCATGAACTGTAAAAATCAGATATAGGGAAAAATCACAGCCACAATTAAGAAAAGAAGGAAAGGCTCGAAGAATAAAAGGTACGCACAAATGCCAAAACCAGAGAGCAAAAATACAACAATTTTATACCGTTAAATTTGACATGATGTTTACGACGGAAACAAATAAAATATAGAGCCTCTTACCCTCTTGGGCAATCGTATGTTCCATCTT
Organism: Thuja plicata; assembly: GCA_018584345.1. Lineage (NCBI taxonomy): Eukaryota > Viridiplantae > Streptophyta > Pinopsida > Cupressales > Cupressaceae > Thuja > Thuja plicata. The sequence goes on along the minus strand of MU224233.1, from coordinate 1,426,250 downwards.
AGACCGATTGGAACGGCGAATCATCCCATATAAGAAAGCTAAATCTACTCCGTTATCACAAAACAGTATGTATATATTACAAACCGCGGTTACTAACCACACAAACAAGTACACAGAAAGCATATTAAAAAATTGTATATCTTAAATCAGACGCCCGTTGTAGCGTTAAACAGTTTAAGCAAACCGTAGGTCACCAGCATGGCAAGCCACCCGCCAAGCAGAACTCTGAAACAGCCATTCAGCATAGATGACCGCCCAAAATAAGCCCCGATTGCGCCGAACAGAATAAGAACCAGGGTCGAAACAGCAGAAAGAACCGAAACCCTAGTGACGTAATCAGATATGAAAGCCGCAGAGAGCAAAGGGATAGCGGCTCCCACAGCAAATGCCAGGGCAGATGCAAAAGTGGCCAGAATAGGGCTCGGAAGCCCCTTTTTCTCCTCCTTCGATAGCACGACGGCAGAAACCCGAGGCGTGCTATTTGATGAAGACGGCGCATCGGTCGCCAGTTCGAATCCCTCGAGAGCTCGCTTCTCTCTCTTCAGGTTCGTCTCTTCGGCGTCCCGCTGCGTGTGTACGGAAACGTATTCGCCGATGGCCATGCTACAGGCCCCGGCAACCAGCGCCGCCAGTCCTGACATGGCCATCGTCTTTGAGTCCTTTTTGACGGCGCCGACACCCATCATCAGGGAGGCGGTTGTCACCAGGCCATCGTTTGCGCCGAGAACTGCGGCGCGCAGCCACTGTCCTCTTAGCTGGAAATCGATCTCTTCATTGCTTTCGACCTCGGCAGCAGGGATGGCGATGACAACGTTGGAATTTTGACGCATTGAATGCACAAATGCTTCTCCTATTTTCTTCAGCTCCTTTGCCTCCATCTCGGGGGCGCCGAAGCTTGATGTTTTCTCTTCCATGGCGGCACTTCGATTTCTGTGTGACAGAATATGAAATGGTGAGACTGTTAATGAGCGCGTGTTCTCCACGCTCTGGAAAATCTTCTATATAAGGACTGGACTGCAAGTGGGGCGGGTATTGGTCCCACCTGGACAACCGCTCTACTCCTCGGGCTCACATAAATGTATAAGGCTCCGTTTGTTTCACGGAATTGGGAGTGACACTTCCCGTTATAGGGAGTGACACTTCTCGTTTTTGCAAATCGGCTGTTTGTTTTTCTAAATTGCAATTCCGGATTCGTCAAGCAAAACCGGGTTTAGACACCAAAATGAGTGGCATCATCTTCCCACTAAATAGGTGGAATTAGAAATCATACCCTGGTTTTGCGATAATAAGGTTTTGAGTCAAATTCCAATTCCCCAAGATGCAAAACCAGGATTTCAAAACCTGATTTTGTGATAATAAGGTTTTGACTCAATTCCAATTCCGCGAAACATGTTTGAGTTGGGTTGGAGTAGTATTGAGATGGATCAAGTTAGATGCTTTATTCAATTATTGTTATGAGAGACCTGCCCTCTGAATCACTAGTTAGGAAACAATCCTTTAGCAATATCACGAGATTCTTTTCTTTAAAAGGCATCTAGTATAATGGCAAAATTTATGTTGTGTGTACCTAGATGGTGCAAATCTTCTATGTTACGGAGCAGTGTGTGTGGGTCATAGTTCCAATAGGTGTACATACTGGGCTATGTATAAGTTGTTTTAGATGAGTTATAGTAATATGGGACTATCCCAGACTATTGTCAGAGGCACCTAGCTATATGGGTCGACAAATGACTTATAGTAATATAGAACTATCCCATGCTTTTTGTGAGAGCCACCTAACTCTGCTACAAAAGAAGTGTACAAACAGGGTGTACATACGATATTATGCATATGGATCTTCATATCACTTATAATATGCTCACTAAATCTCTAACTATGTTACAAACTAGATGTAAATATCATACTTTTGCAAGATTTGAATTTGTATAAACTGACATGGTATATTTTTATGTAATTAAATTATATATATTATTTTATTAATATAAAAATACTTTTCCCATAGTTTATATATAACTGATAAACTTTGAAAATTTATTTAAATATGAAAGCTTTTATAAAAAAAAATATTCATCAATTCAATATATTTTTTTTGAAAACGCCAAATAAAAGACACGCAAGTGATCATAAAATTTTCCTACGATAGATAGATATGCTCAAAGCCTTGGTATGGTCACGACGAATATCTTTACGATTAAGGGATTATTTATAGTGGATGAGGGCATCTGGCGAGTAAAATACATTAGATGATACATCGAGCGCGTGGAATGAGCGTGGCAGGATGCTTTTTGGTTTGCTGTAAGATAATCGGATTCGGGTATCTCCGTGCTTTGTTGTTTTTCTTTCTAATGTTTTTTCGGTGACGGTGCGGAATTGGCGGATTTCAATATAATGTTTTTTTTGGGATGTAGTATTGAGTTCTGCGCCAGCTTGTGTGCATGTTATTGGCGCCGACTGTAATGAATGGTATATTTGGAAACCCTAAGCTAGGAAGATATTTTTACAAACTTTTTTATTATAAGAAAAAAATATTATAATGCATTTTCTTCGTTTTTATCTTACCTAAAATGGGTTAGATATGTTCTTACTAGAAAAGTGCGTGTAATTTAAGTATTTTGTATTAAAGTTTAAAGACTTTTTAGTGTACTAAAATCTTTTTATTTTTTTATTTGTGTGTATAGGGAGGTTTGATAAATGATGTTGTGGCTGTGAATATTTATATTTAAGGGATTCTAAAAGTAAAAAATTTATAAATACAGATTTTTTTGATAATATATAATTCATATATCATTTAAAAATGGTCTTTTAATTTACAATATAGTATATTTATGAGATATTACTCTAAACATGCTATACATTTAAAATTTTCAACTATATTTTAAATTTTTAGAATTATAACGATACAAATGAAATTATAATATATACAAACATAATTTATTAAATTTTTCAGATTTTATACAAAATTTCTTATTTAATTTTTAATCTATGATAATTTTACTAGTCCAGGCACTTGTTTAACATACAATTGATTAGAATAAAAATTTATATTTTAAATTTATTTTCTTGAACCATATGTTCTCGGCTTAGGCCCATTATGGGGGAATTTTTTATTTATTTAAATAAATTATTAATAAAAAATTATAAAAATAAAATTTGTACATAAAGATTTATGATATTATTTATTTAGATTTCTTTTTAATGTATCTTTAATTTGTTATTTTAATCTATTAGATTTCTATTGTTCAAAGTTTGTGTGTATAGACTATTGTAGATCCTTAATGTACTACGTGAAAATGATCCTTAGTCTTTCTCTTGTGCTTGTTCTCTTCTTTCATTTTTCGCTCTTGGTTGCTTTACCACTATTTGGTGGTCTCTTGGTTCGCTATTCCTTTTGATGTACATTTTGAGTCCCTTAGACTCTTGTTGGACCATAATAAATTTATCTTATCATATCTTATGCATACAAAGTGATATCTAAAAATGTTTAATAAATTTTCAAATAGATGTATTTAATAAAAATTTATTTATAATTCAAAACCTATTTATTAATGTTATTTATACTTTTTAAATAATGTCAGAATCTTATAGAAATAAATTATTTATTTAGCAACTTTTTAGATAAATATATTCAAGATAAAATGTAATTATAATTTTAATAATTATATGCTCATATTGAATTTATAACTACATCAATAGTAACATTATTTTATGGAAAGCATTATTTCAATAGTTCTATATATTGATTGTTCTTGAAAAAGAAAAATTAGTATTTTTTAACATACATACTGCCAAGGGGGAAACTCCTATGTATGGATATAGATATAAAAGAGATAAAGAAACTCACTCCATAAAAAGGTGCATCAAACCCTTAAAGGGGTGCATTATTGTTAAGAATTGATGAACTAGAAAATTGCATCAACCTAAAGATAGATGTGGTACAAAAATTTCAAACTATTTCCCTTGTTGTGTGAGACTGTTGGGTCCATAATTAACTGACAAGAAATCTCATGAAATTAAGGTAGTGAGATAACTTCCTACACCAATCTTAAGATGTAGATATGTAAAAAAATTATTAGATCTTTAGAAGAGTTATAGAAACTTAATAAAAATAATCATAAATACCATCAATACCACATTATAGTAATTTATATAGGGAAAAAAAATTATTAAGAAAAGTCCTACACATCAAAAGGCATCCAATATATTATTTAAAAATTAACACCATATTATAATATAAATGTAGAGAAGGTTTCTCATATGAGTATCATCGACTAGAGATCTAGAGGTAACTCAATAGTTATCAAACTCTTACACAAAACCTCTATATCATGTGCCTAATATATAGGAGATACAATACATGAAATCATCAAATGATATTACAAAATGATGGGTTGAAAAACCTCTTGAAAAGTGGCACCCATCATATCTCCTACCTAAGATGCCCTATTATGTGTCTAAACAAATACCAACATTTGTAACTCCCTTTTATTATAGCTCAATTATGTGTCCCCACACATTTTTATATTTTTTATTTTAGAAGACCCAACTTTGGGAGCCCATAAATTTTAAACCAAGTGTCTAATTGATGAATGCTTTAAAGCACCAAAAAGGTTGTGACATTTTATATCAACATATAACCCACTATGCTAACTATGAGAAATTTTAGGCCATTTAGAGCCTCTAAAGCCTTCAAAATTAAATTCATACATTTTTAAGCAACTTCAAAAATAAAAACTTTAAAATATCCAAATATAGACATGATCTTGCAATGTTGAAATTTACTATAATTCTTATCATGCCCATATAAAGCTTTCAAAAAAGTTTAGGAAAAAATCATGCCAAAATATAATCTTACTATCAATAGTAATCGTATATAAATGCTAGGTCGAGACAATTTTTTTCTAACAATCCTCCACTTGTTGATAACCTTGCAAGAGAAAAGGGAGTATCTACACCATAATTTAATTTGTATGAGCAATGAGGCCCATAGACTCTGAACACCATCTGAACTTCTTTGTGCTCATAGTCTTAGTTAATGAATCTGCAATGTTCATCAAAATATCTAACTTAACTAGATTCACTCTACCATCGTTAACCATGTCTCTAAAAAATAATACTAAAAATAATTGGTCTCAAAGTCCTAGAATAAAAATTTTGCTTCTTCGGTAGAGAAATCACACTCTAACATAATAAATTTTCATTATTCCTTGTCTTATACGAATATCTCAAAATAGAATCTTACACCAAATGGATTCTATACAAGAATGGGTAGTTGTCGCATACTCAACTTCAATAGCATTAGAAAATAGCCATAGCCTAGTGCCTACTCATCCGATTACTTGCACCACCAAATAGTACAAACACATAATCTCTAGTTGATCTTTTTTTATCAATATCACTTGCCTAATTTGAATCCGCATAGCCATGACTATCAAAGGAAATCTTATCTCCTATAAAATTATAATGATACCAAAAAGAATACTCTAAGGTACACTTGACTATTTTATATATATGACTAGGTACAATTGACATGTGAATGTCAATATGATAGCAAGCACTAGGAATTGAATCTATCTAGCATTATAGGTATGAGTGTGCCCATTTGATTTTGGAGAGATGTACCTTGAGATTTTTAAATTTTTTTATTAGAGTAAAATAGTTTTTGAAGGTACCCTAAAACCCTTTACAGAGAAGGATAATCGATAATAGAAGAAAACTATATGTAGGCCAATAGTTGGATAACAACAAAATAGAAGGAAACCTAAAAGGCCTAAGGACCCAAATGAATACTAAAGATTCATTAGCATTTTTTTAGCCTCCCCCTTTTTTATGTTATAAATAGATTAAAGAGCTGAAGAATATCAAAATATAATGAGTTGTATCGATTGAGGACTGGACTAATAATAGACTCTGACACTGATCATCTATATATTACATACCGATACATCACATCAAAAAAATTATAGATCGACTGTTCAAACATCTAAAGGACATAAGAAAAATACAGAGATATGAGTACATTTTGCATCAAACTAGGGGTCCCAAGACCTAATAATATTGTTACTATAATCTTATTGATCGGTCTCATAAGCTCCGAGAGGAGGACCAACTACTTGTGGGAACTCTGCTATTGCTTACTAGTTAGGAGAATATAGTCTGTGAGTCTTCATAATGTCTTTATTTTCTTTATCCACATTGATGCCTTTGTCTTTGATAACCTCCTTGAGTATGTCCAATTTATTTTGATCTAACATGTCATTGCAAGTGTTAAAGTAGTGGGCTCACTAAATGTCATCTTTGTATATAATCATAGTACCTTCTTAGACTAGGATCATAAATCTACTCTTTGGAATTTCTAGAATAACAGATACTTGACACATGATGAAATAGTGTGATTTTCTTATTGAAATTAGTAAGTACCCTCTTTTTACCTTGAATTTTTTTTATCATTTATCCTTTTCCAAAGGAGCCAAATAAATTCAATTGTAAGGACATACCAGAACTTATTAAGTTTGGCATCAAAATCATGAACAAAGAAAAAAAGAAATTCAATCAAAGTAAGACCTAGTCTAGAATTCCAAGTAATAGGAGAGACAAAAAAATAAGGACCATACAAGACAAGAAAATTTACAAAAAAATAAAATATGATCAATAGTCTCAGGCACAAGACCTAAAGGACACAAGGAGGGGTAACTCCCACTGAAGATAAAATAGGGCCAATAATAATTTTCTTAATCAAAACAAGCCATCTAAAGAAATATTTTTTGGGTTCAATTGGTTGGTGCCAATGAAAGTCAAGGATAAAGTGATATTTAGAGACTGGATATTCAAGGCCCCAAAATGTGTTTAATCATTTAAGAATTAGTGAGTTATCTTTTAGCATATTGTAAATTTGTTTAATAGATACAACCATAAGAGGTGATTCATCCTTGCATCGTAACTGTCTAAGAAATTCATCATTGTTCATCAAATTACCAGGGAAATACATTACAACATCCTTGACAATCAAGGGATAAGTTTTTTTTTTCTGAGAAGATGTTATGGAAAATTTGTTTTCAATCTCCTCCAACATCCCTATCTTATTTCCAATCAGAATATATTTTATGAAGGAGATAGCCCTTTAATGCCACTGCTTGGCAAAACAATATTGTTTAAGAGCCGAAGAATTATTATTAAGTTGAATCCCCCATCAAATAGATCTGTTAGTACCTAAAAAATAGGGAGGAGCTCCAACTACACTTCTAGAACATAATAACCCTCTAGCCCTAGTCCATTCTCTCCATAAGGAAGAAAATACACTAGGACCAAACAATTTCACATCAAAGTCTCCCATAATGATGTCACAAGTTGATAAGTTTTTTCCAAAATTTACTATTTTTAGCAGTAGATCTAGAAATGTTATTCCTGATAAGCACTTTCCATGGCTCTTTTCCTTGAAGGGATTTGAATATTCATTTTGTGGTCAAGGAAATACCAAGTATTTTGAGATCTTTCAACCCCAATCCATCCAATTTCCTAGGCATACAACACCTTTCCCACTTGACAAAGTGTCATTTTTTAGATCCCTTACCATTAGAACATAAAAAGTCTCCCATAATTCGATCAAGATTTTCAATTTGATAGTTAGAGAATAACCAGGCAGAAGAGAAATAAATAGAATGTTAAGACAACACTTTTTGAACAACGCAAACTCTGCCAGCAAGAGAAAGTAAATGAGTTTTTGACTTGTGGTTGTATTTTCCACCTTAGAAAATACCCATGCCCACCTCTCCTTGGGAAAGGGTGACATAACTAAAGGTATGCCTAGGTATCTGACAATTTTAGAAGGATCAATCCACAACCATCCTTTTTAATGAATCCATTAACGAGAAGTTCATGCCAGCCACTTTGGCTCTGAAAGAAAGGTAGAAGAAGTCTAATAGAGTTCTAACACATTATCAAAGTTTTGTTTAGAAAGTTCCACAAATAGAGAAGCATCATCCACATTTGTGTTTTTAAGATCTCATCATGATTAGGGATGGTGATTCCTTTAACACATGAACCCAAAGAAGGTGCCCCAAGGATATAAAAAGAGCATCAACATCAACCTCAAAAAGGGTAGGGGCAATGGGACAACCTTGTTTGATAGATCACTGCAACTTAATAGGCTCAAATAACTCCCCATTAATGTTTATAATAGTAGAAGAATCCTGGAAGAGAATTTTAAACTATATGCAGAATGATGGAGGGAAACCAAAAGCCTTAAGCATACCAATCACAAAGGGTCATTATGTTCTATCATAAGGCTTTCAAAAATCAAGCTACATCATGGCTATAACTTGTCCATCCTCTTCAATCCATTTAAGATATTCCCAACTACTAATAAGATTTTCCAAAATGTACCTCCCTTTAATGAATCCAGTTTCAGTCACAAAAATGACATGTTTAAGTAATCCAACTATTATCCTAGCTAGAATTTAGCTAGGATCTTAGAAGAAAAGTTGAGGAGGGTGATAGGCCTCTAGGTTTTGACTTGAGCTTTGTCTCTAAGTTTTGGAATCATCTTGAAAACCCCTCTATTGATGAATTATCCTAATGATCTTGTATGAAAAGGATCCTTATATACTTCCAATAATTATAAACTGATCTAATCTATGTTTTTTTTATAGAATTCAACAGGAAACCCATCAAGGACAGGTGACTTATCACTAGGCATAGCTTTAATGGATTTTTCAATTTCATCAACTATAATGTCCTATCAAGATGTTGTGCATTAGCACTAGATACCTTTTTAGACCTATAAGTTGCAAACATTTATCTAATGCATTTTTATGATAAAAAGCATACTCCAAAGAGAACAAATTTTGATAGAAATTAAAGAATGCTACTTTTATATCTATAGAATTTCTTGTTCGACCCTCCTCATTTTCAATTTCTTCTATGAATTACCTCTTCTGTTTAGATTTAATAAAATTGAAGAAGTATTTAGTGCATCTATCTCCTTCCTTAAGCCAATTCATTTTGGCTCTAATTTTTTGCCCTTAAAATATATAATTATGGAATTTCCTATGTTCCACCTTGGTAATATTAAGATCTTTTTCTAGAGACTTATCATTTAATTTTTTCTTCCAACCTCATTTTAGTCAAGTTCAATTTATTTTAAAGAGTGTTTTCAACCATATTGCTATCTTTATATTTTTTTGCACCAATAATCTAAAACATCTTCCTCCACATAAAGGTGAGCGATTCACATTGGAATCCATGATTAAGGACTTTTTTTTGTAGAACTTAGTCAAATAGGTGGCCAACTTAATGGGTTAAGTAGAATCTTTCTCATGAATGTGAGAGACATTGATTTTGAAGGAATTATTTGATGAGGGTCTAATAGAGCTTGGATGAGAGCCATCAATCAAAAAAAACAAATGAATAGGGGAGTGATTAGAAAAGGATGCAGGGGCTACTTTCACTGGGGATAACCCATCACTAGTGGAAAAGGAAAAAAGAGTAGCATTAACATAAAATATTTCAAGTCTACGATAAAAAAATTTCTTTCCTAACTAATTATTGCATCACGTGAGCCAAAAATTAGAATAAAGACCCTGCTTCCTTTTAATAGGGTCCAATAAATTGAGTCTCCTTTTGGAGCTTATACCAAAAAGAGTGTTCATTACCTTTCCAAACATTTTTAATGCCTCCACACTTATCCTCATCATGTTCTCTCATGTTGAAATCTCCTACTAAAATCTAGTGAGCATTAGGGAGGGAAGATACCAATTAGTCCCAAAGGGCCTCCCTATCTCTATAATCACTTGGGAAATAGATATTACAAACCCCAGTGGTTTTATCTTTCAATTTAAAAGTAACCCACAAGGCTCTATTACCAGGATAAATACTATTTTCTTCAATCATATAAGACCATTTAGGTCCAATGAGGATAACCACTCCCCCTTTACCTTTTCATGTTTAGAGACAAAGTGAATAGCTTGGTCCCAAAAATTATAAAATAGTGAACGTGTGGTAGCCAGAGAATTTCACCTCCTACATAAATAGAATGTCCTTATTTTTCATCTTGTTACTCTAATTCCTCATAACATATTTTTTGTCGATCATTTTAATCCCTTTGAGATTATAGCTTGATATATTAGTCTTCACTGATTTTTGGGAGTGGGCATCTGATTTTTATAAAGCCCATTAAAGCAGTCAAGCATTTATGAGTACTTGGCCTTATTACTGGAGTTGGATAAATATTTATTTTTCCATTGTTTTCCTCTTCTTCTTTTGTTTATTGACAACCTCAATAAACTTGGAGTCTTTAATAGTCTCAATGCTAGTGTCTTTTTTTTATTGTCAAAATCTATTTATTGTTAACTTCCTCATCCATGGGGTCAATGGACTCCAGAAGGGGGATTATATTCCAAAGGTGCGTCCTTAGTGGCCTTGAATTTCTATGCTCTCTCATTGATAGAAACAAGAGCTATTTGTTGAGCATTCAATGTATTAGGAGTTATATGTTCATCACAAGGCTTCTTAGATTGGAAATAGGATAGGGAGATTGAGGTATTTCGTTGGTTATGCCCTTTCAAATAAATTCATACACATCCTCAAATAGGGGGTTTTAAGAGACATAAAATTATTACCTCCTTCTGATTTTTTTTAAAAGAAGGACAATCTATATGGGTGTGTCCATTAAGGTTGTAGTGGAAGGAAGCTTTTAAATTTCCAAGGAGAGAGAGATCCAATGAAAATTGTTCATCATCAATGCATAAATAATTTTTTTTGGGAATACTAATTTATGGTTCTAGGGGTATAAAAACCTTAGAATTATGATGTTGGAGGGTAACCCTAGATTACTTAACCTGGGACACCAAACCCAACAGTCTGAGAATTTTTGAAATGAACAACCAAAACTCAGGTTTGAGGTTTTTCAATTTAACCCAATTGGGGGATGATCAGACAACCACTTGTTCAAGGTTTCCTTTAGGAGATAATGATAATTCCTTGAAAATTGATTTACCAACATTCTAGAAATCCTTTCCAAGAATCCTTTCTTTCCTACTATGATTCTTCAGAAAAATAAAAAAACAATTCTTTATGAAACATTCTATAGAAACTAACATAGAACCCCATCTATGTGCCCCACACATTTTCAATCCAGTCATCAAAAAATTCTCTAGACAACAGAGAGTCATTATTCATGGAAAAAAATAAAATTGCAACATTTGTTAACCTAGACTATTCATTCTTGATTACTCTTACCATATTATCATTCAAAGAAAGGGATAAAGTTTTTAAAGTTGGAGGAGGGAGCTTACCATTTCCTCCCCCTATGGGGTTTTCATCTTTGAGCATGCCTCCTCCTCTACTTCCATCAGGGTCGGCCCCGAGTAATACTCTGGATTTCAAACTGGTGTTGAAAAAAATATTTAATTGTCTAGTTGGAAGACAAGGAGCCACTGAATCTTCTATGAGCACAACCTTTTAAGATGGTTTGTTTAGTTCCTTCTCCAATTAATTATGCATAATAGAATAATTAACACCCTTGACACCATTTTTAGCCCCATTACCATCAAGTACAACATTACTAACACCTTTTAATACAAAAACACAATAAATGAGAGAAATGGCTCAAGAGAAAAAATCCAAAGGTACAAATCCAAGGATAGGGTCACACATGTGGTCCGATAATAATAGAAATAAAATACAAATTTTTTTTTTTAAAAAGCAAACAAATTTTAGGCACAAAATAAGCACAAGACTCCATGCAGGACAAGAGGCCGCCAACGCTACGTATAGGAACTCAGGATGATGATTTGACCCTTAAAATCTCAAGGATTGTACCAGTTGTAGAGCTTGATCTTATCCTAAAATGATCTTGATTATAATACTAGACTCCAATTTATTTTGTAAAGAACCCCATCATTAATACTTAAAACATCATGAACAATGTGGGCTTGCTCAGTCTTAACTTTATCATGGCTATGACAGAGAGACCAAAGATTGGCCCCAATCCTTTTTCATATTGATCTACAATAGAAATTTTGATTTTATCCTCTATAGTAGCAGAAGAAGGGACAAAATTTCCCTTTTTCAAACCTTCCAGGGTGTGAGACTATAACGAATAAAACTTCCAATAATCCAAATTTGTTTTTCTGTGCCCTCAAGAAATTTTATAATATTCAATGCATCATTCGCTAAAAAAATCTTCTAGTAGCCTTTAGAAAATACCTTTTTATTAGAATGTAGCTAGATTTAACTTGGCATAATGGTTTATTTGGATTCCCAAAGAGAGGGTCATAGGTGAGACAAACCTAATATTATAATCAAAAACTACTCCCCCATAATCTCTAGGCCTATGATTACCCATATTTGTCCCATCAATATTAACTTTAACACACCATACAAGAGGATCTTTCTGAGAAACTCCTTCCCTCACCTCTTTAGATTTCTTAATAAGATTAGACATATCTCACTAAAGATGCCAATTTTGAACTAATTAAATATCATATTAAGAGGGAATGATCTTTGGGCCCCTCACAAGATCCTCAGGGAAAGCCACCATAAAATTTTCTTTAATTTCCAAGTTCAAATTTTGAATGCCAGTCTATCCATATCACAAGCCACATCCCTAAAATTTTTATTTTTTTTCTCATTCCAAACCCCCCAGGAAATATGAGATATGATGGGAGACCATAAGAACCTAAGAGACATATTAGAGGATGGAGGAGACCATTAAAACAATCATTTAGAAAAAGAGGAGGGAAATACACAAGAAATAGACCAAAGATTGAAGAAATGGGCCCAAATATCTCCAACACATTTACAACCAAAGATTATATGGAAAACATCCTCCACGAATTTCTTACACAAAAAAATTTGCTAGGGATGGAAAATACCATATTTTAGAGATTATCAATATTAAGAATCTTATTTTGAGTCTAGAACCCTAAAACAATGTTTTAATCTTGGGAAACAATTTAGAGTTTCAAAATAAAGCCTAAAATGATTGGAGAACACACCTTGATCTAAATCTTGAAGGCATTAGAGACTGAGAAAGAACCATCTACAAAGCCAACCAAAACCATTGAATCTTCACACTGAAAAGTAAGAATCTAATCCTTTGACAACTGGTTTGGAAGGGAACATAGAGCTAGAACAAAAGATTAAAGTTCCCCCCATTTATTGTCTAGAATATAATTGACAACCCAACAACCAATTTTTATAATATAAAAATGTCTTAAATGATCAACCCATGAGGAATGGGAAACAGGGGCATGCCCAAACCACTAATCATCCTAAAATAGGATTTTATTACCATTCCCAAGGGACAATATTAAACCTATAACAATGATAGATTTAGTAATGGAAATAAAAATCCATAAAGAAGAGAAATATGGCAAATATGCTATGAATCTATGATTAGATTAAATTTCTCAAAAATCATTATATCTAGCTAAATATTTATTGTTAACATTAGAAATCCACTCATCATTCTCCCTCAAACTACTCCATTATTCTTTTTATAATAGAGGTTATTGAATTCCTTGATTTTCTTGATGACTAGGCCCCCAAGTCTCTTTGGGAGACAAATCTAATCCCAAGCCACTAAATATTGTTTTTTCTTCATCTCTAATCCAATTCATAGGAAGTTCTACTAAATCTACTCACTTTTAACTAAGAATTTGTTTATGATATGAAAATGAATCATGGGATAAACTAGTCAAATTTAAAGAGAAGCCTTGATCAACTGCAACTTACTAGCTTAAATTAAAAAAATCATCATGCAACTAGCAAGTTTATATTAGAATATATCAATAAGCCTTATCCAAAATGAATCAAGGATAAACATAGAGAAGAGAGGAAATAAAAAGTAATTTATAGGAATTTTGACTATATGACATCCCAAAATAGAATCTAAGTTCTAATATGCTTCCTCTCTAGAGTATTTAAAAAGAAAATACAACTTTTGGGGAGACTATTTTTTTACCTAAAGATTCCATATTCAACTAGGATGCTCTTTAGATTGTTATCCTTATAAATCAATGCATCACCTTGGATAATAGTGTCATCAAAAAATTATTTATGAGAACATGCCTTTAAAGAAGAAGAAGAGAGGGAAAGGCCCTTAAAATGATGAATTTTGATAGCTTTCTAAGTGAATATTTCCAACACTTCCAAATATATGAGAATGAAAAAGAAAGGGAAAATTGGGTCTGCCTATATAATACCACTGTAGTAGATGAAAAACCCAAGAGATAGCCATTTACAATAAAAAAACTTGGGGTTGAAACAAGCTAAGATATCAAGTGGAGAAAGTTCTTGTTAAAACAAAAGATAGGAAAAATTGTGGAAAGAAATCGCTAGTTAGCATGATGATAAGCCTTACGGAGATCAAACTTGATAAATAAATGAACCTTCTTGTTAACCAATAACGAAAGGATATTCTCATGCATAGTAAAGGATATAAGATTTAATGCCTAGGTAAAAACCTTTTTTGTTGATTACAAATCAAAATAGGGAAGATTTTCTTAAGGTTGAAGATTAAGATTTTAGATAGAATCTTATAAAAGGGAGTTACATAAGATAATCAAGTGAAATTCTTGGAAAGACTTAGTACTATCCTTCTTAAGAGTGAGAAAAATAAAAGTAGAATCTTATTCCTTTAGGAAAGTTCTAGATCCAAATAAATCTCTAGCAACCAAAATAACATCTTTAGCCACAATATGCCAATAGATTTGAAAAAATAACATAGGGAAAATATCAAGGCTTGGAAAATTATTTCATTCGAAAGAATTAAATATAGAAAAACAAACCTCCTCCTTTGAGGGGATTCTTGATACTTAAAATTTCTTCTCCTTCAAAATAAGGCTTGGGATTTCCCCCAAAAAATATAGTTGCTCACCAAGGTCGAGAAATTGATCACTAGAAAGGAGAGATAATAGAAATTTTGGAAAAACATACATTATATCTTTATATTTATCTAATGTTCTACTATTATAATTAAAATCTTAAATCCTATTAGAAGCACAATGCTTAAGGGTGGACATATGAAAAAACTTTGCTTTCTAGTTTTCAATTTGGAGCCAAATGACACATTAATTCTATTTCAAAAATTCCTCATCCTTGGGAAAAATATCATAAACCCTTGAAATGATAGATATAAATTGATTCACAAGATTAGGGGTCGCTCCTTGCGTTTGAGTCTAGTATTGAATTTCACCCATCTCACCCTTAAGACTATTTTTGGTGTTGAAAATGTCGACTTGTTCCATTTAAGCATATTAGATTAATATATGTCAATTTCTTCACAGCATAGTACATATTTGTACCACTGACATCAATGTTCCAACATACCTCAATTTGATTCCTAGGATCTAGATTCAGTGGCCACATCTTTTCAAATCTAAAATGGAAATTCATTTTGCAATTTTGGGATTTTTATGTGTATGGGAACCAATGGGTCTTTCTGTATTTTCCATTTGATAAGTTTGAATTTTTAGTTAATTTTGGAGGTCCACCAATGGTGATAGCCTCAATGAGTGGTTTTTGGCCAAAGAATGGTATTTATGGAATCGTGTAATTTTATGTTTTGGATTTGTTATTATTATGATATTAAATAATCACATTCTAAATAAAATTTCATGGTGGGATCACTTTTGAATTTGTAGTTATGGTTAGAGCCAATTGAGCATGCCATCAACATTGGTGGCAAGTTTATTGAGAAAATTAGATACCATGTGATCAGGATTTTAATGCATTGTAATATATTGGTCATGAGATTGGGTATGGGTGCTAGATTCAAAACTTGAGAGTTTCGCTTAATGGGGGTCGGGGCCCAAAGTAGCCACCTGGACAACCCATTAGAGATTTGATTAATAGAAGTGACAAAATAATAAAATGAATGGAGAATAAACTAATAATAAGATAATTATAGTTCATCTTTTGTGGTTTGAATTATACCCTAGGCTAAGGACACATAGAAAAGGCCTAGTCATTTATGTGGATTTGGTCTAGCAAGATTAAACTTAAAATGATTGATTGGTTCTACATGATCCAATCCTTCAAGATATGCAATGAAACTCATAATTATTGGTCTCTAACATCCAAAACCTATGTATATTTAATTAGTGATCCTATGAGACTTTGTGTAACTTAGTACTCCTTATTCATGATGTTTGACTAGATTTAGTTATTGGATTGGTTATCATTCTATGAGTTTATGCAATGTGCTTTGCATGTGCATAAGCCCTTCGTTCCTTATTTCATTGGGTAATTTTTTGAGCCATATGGTACTATCTATGTGAAAATCATAGGGAGGAGCTATGACTACCACATGGTTTGTGGTATGAGAAGCCACCATTAGAAAATAATGTACATGTTTATATGTGGGTACCGAGAATACTTCACCTTCTCTCTTGCACTTCTACTCCTCTATTTTTCTCTTGATGTATAGGTACTTATTATAATTATAGAGGATGATATGATCCTAATCTATATTGGATTAATCTATGGAAAGGTAAGTGCTAAGAGGGGAGGGGTAAATCAGTGCTTATAAAAATTTTAAATACTATTGTTTACTCTTCACCGAATTGAATATCATTCATAAAACATTTAATAGCATGTAAATTAAATTATAAATCCATGATTTTTGGTAACGCAAAAATCCTTTGTTAGAGGAAAAAACTGCGGTGGGGATGACACCCACAATCCTCCACTACTGTAGTATAAAGGTTGCTTGGTTAGAGATACAATGTTACCTACTTATGATAGCTTACCCTATTAGGAGTATTATACTCAGTTAAGAGTACAAAATACTTATTCAGTCTACCTTGTTAAAGGATTTTACAATCTCTCATCCAAGAGATGTACCTGGTTAGAGAATTTACAAAAAAAGACCTATTAGGGCCTACCCACGCAATGGGATTTCTACTCTCCTAACTATTACAAAAATGTTTGCAAGTATGCATCAACCATAATGTTTTTCAAACTCTTTATGCTTTGTAAGTGCATTACCTCATTCCTCACTCGGTAACTAATTTCTTCTGCACCTTATAAATTTTGCATTCTAACTCCTTTAGCTCTTTCATTGTAACTTCTTTTGTCTCTGCGAATATTCACCATCATCTATTGTCTTAATGTTCTATTCTTTTTGTATGATCTTAAGGTGGTTAACCTAATTTAGATCCTTCTTCTTCTGCAGTGGAGTTGAAGCAGTGCAAGGTTGTTTTCATTCCCAACACATTTATTATGACTATCTTTCATTGGTTGAATTTTTTTGTTATCATGTGAAATCATTCTATTGCAATCCCAATGTCCTACTTAGCTTTTGCCTTGAATACTGTGAAATCTTTCCTACTTGGCATCTAGGTTCAATTTATTCAAATTTGAATGGTTATGTTAGCTCTTGTGTGTTCGGTAATGTGCTCTCAGCTTGCTTGGTGACATAACATATGCTCGGTGACTCGGTGACTATAACACTGATCGGTAACTATCATTGCTTAACTCGGTGCTAAATAAATATTTGGTGCTTAGTGTCTTTGATACTTTGCTTTAGCAACTGTCTTCCTTATTGTATTCTTCCTATTACCAATTATCTCCATTGACTGTCATGACTTTGACAAAACTAATGATAACAAACTATCTTATAGGATTATAAATCTTCCCCTTTGGCATTAGTTGGCATTTTGACAAAATCTTGAAAGTCATCAAAATTTTGTACATCTCTTATAAAACTCCTCCTTAGATAATACTTCTTATAACCTACCATAACTCGGTCAAGATTTTCAAAATATTGTGTAACTCCCCCTATACATATAACTCTATCTCCCTTATGTACTCTATCCATACATATTATATTATCCCCCTTTTTTGAAAAATATGCCATAATCAAAATTGCTTAGTGCTTGATAGGATAAACTTATACCTTATAAAAAATGTGAGTGTACTTATTTTGAACATAGGCTAGGGATGAATCTCATGCATCTTTGAGTGTTTGAAGTATAACAATTTTAGTAGCAACATCAACTACCATTCCAATGATGGTGTGCAGTAAACTACCATCGGGGTTGTTGACCAAATCCTTGGCCTTCTTCAAATGCCTTTGCATTGATTAAATTTAGGTGATCAAAATTTCTTGCAACCCTAGAAGTTCCATCCTTCTCTTATTATCTTCTTGTATTAATTCTTGCTACATCCTCCCCATCAAATGCTTCAAGCTTGAGTGATAGACTTGTAAAGAACCAGGCTCTGTAGTAACATTTTTGAGCTGCTCGGCCAGCTCGATCTCAACAAACTCAACTTTATTCCTTATGCTCTTGTTAAAGTGGGAAATGGAACATACTTTCTAAAATATTGACTGAATATGAGAAAATTTAGTCTTAATATTGGTAGAGGCCTCAGAAAGTGATACCTTATGTACTACAACTCTATTTAGGTTTGGCTCAATCATTTGCAGTTCCATCTTTCTCAAATGAAATTTCATCATGTAGTCAGTAGTGACTTGATTTGGATTTTGGACTTGTTCCACTAGTCCTTCTACTTGACTAATGATATCTTTTGTTTCATGAATTGTGTAGCTTGGGAAAATTTCCTATAATACATCCTTGACACTTTCTAGTACACCAGTCTTCTTTCTCTTTTGAATTAATTTATTTTACAGTTCCTTGAGTCTCCCTAATTGTGCATACTCAGTCATTTCATCATGGCTCATAGTAGATAAGTCAACATTTGGTAAAATGATCGGTTGGTTCATATCTACATGTTTCCTCTTCTTTGATTTCTTCTTCTTTGATAACATACTTCCACTTGGTGAATTATTTGGGGAATGTGACACCTTTAGTGCATACAATGTTGTCTTGGTTGTACTAGTTCTTGCTCTTTTCCCCTCTTGTTTTTTTTCTTCCTTCTTCTCCTCCTATTTCTCATCTTCTTTTTTCTCTTGTATTGTTTCCTCTTTTTTCTCATCTTGTTGTTTTTCGGATTCTTTCATTTCACTTTGATCCTTTGTTTTATCTTTGTTGGGCTCTTATTATTGTGCAATAGAATCGGTTGGGGAAACCCATTCAGTGTTCATTGCTGCTAGTTTCTCAGTATCTGTATGCTTCTCGGTGTTCTTTTCCTTCTCAACTTCCTTTTCCTTCTCTTTCTCTTTTTCCTTTGGTTGATTAGTTTTTTCTTGTTATGTTTCCTTTTGAGGTTTGGTGGCTACCTCTTCTGTATCCATAGTTGCAATACTATCACCTTGAATTGTGTGATAATATCATAATTGTTCTAATAAAAGCTTCATGGATGGATCAGTAGTAGCCTTATGACTTACATTCATTGGTTCTATATTGGTGTCCTTGGTTGTCATAACATCTTCATCTTGTGATATGTCATCTCCTAGATCCTTATCAATGATATCTTCAATGATAAATTCATCGGTGTCCATTGTCAAATCAATAGGATTATTCTTACCTTGATCATCTTTGACAACTTCATCGGTTATGTTATCCTTTCATAGCTCAACTTGAGATTAAATCTCTTTGATGTTGAATATCTCTCTCCATTTTGCATTGGTTTTTAACTGTAATTGCTCCAATTCTCCTATCATAATCCTTAAAAATATTCCTTTCACAAGGAATCATTTAGATTAGTGTTTCAACGTCTCTTCAATTTCTTGTACAAATAGGTTTGGTACAGTTAGCATGAGATATATTTCTCTCATTTATTTTTCAATATTCATAGAATATTTTCATCTTGCATTTGTGTTGCTGTAAAAATCAATAGGTAATAACTTGATAACTTCAAGTGGTGTGTACCTGAATTTGTGTAAAGAGTAAAAAATTGGATCTTTAATTTTTATCTTGTTCTCTTTACTTTAAGTGTTGTATTTTTCTTACTCCATTCCTTGGAATGTTCCATAATTCTTCATTGTGTCTAGAATTTCATCTAGACTTCCTAGTGGTGGAGGTGAGTTTTTCACAACTTTGAATTTGCTTAAATCTTCAGTCCCTGTATAACTATCTGGTGTAATCTTCATTCATCTCCTTGGTCTATTTTTTTACTTCTTGCTTCTTACATATGTTTTCCCTTTTTGTTCAAAATAATTCTTGTTTTCTTTGGTGAGGCTTTAGATCTTGTTGATGGTTTAGTAGATTTGGGGCTCGGTGAACGCTTCAACACTTTTGGTTTCTTTCCTTCCACTTTAGAGGGTCTTGCCTCATCTTCTTCATTATCAATTCCCAAATTCTTAAACACATCTGCAATTATCTTTGAAATTTAGGTACCAAGATACCTTTATTAATCTTAGCCTTAACTTCTTCATATGTTCCATATCTCTTGTCTCTTTTATCAAAAGCCTTAGCTAACATAGTCTCAATCTGTTGAGATGCAATGTCTATGTCCATATCATATCCCATAGGCTGTATCCATATACTTCTTGGCTTAATTGCCTTGACAATACATGAGTTGGTGTCTACCTCAAAACAAATAACTTATCATGATATTTCTCAACTAATTGAGGTGGAAATCTATATTTATGATGCATTCTTGTTTTTAATTTAGAGAAATAATCATTCATAACAATGATAAAATTTTCTCCAATATTTTGAATGTACTCACTGATTTTATAAATGATAGGCTTGTCAACATGCCATGTCACATTTCCAATAGATGGAAAGAAGTTCTCAAAATAAAAGTATATGCATACTAGTAGTGATCCAAACTTCAATATGTTTGTCTTTTCTTTCATTATAGTATTCATGTTGGCTTCGTGTTGTTTCAACAATAACTCACATACATCAATATACATATGTTTTTGTACAATCCTGTAAGCCAACTCAATAGCTCCACAAGGTACAATGTCCATGCGGGATGAATTGAATACTTCATAGGAAAACATGTTACAGGAAAATTTAAACTCAGGGTCTTCAACAGTAGAAATATTTAGACCTATTCCATCCCATTTAGCTTTGGTTAACACACTTATCTTTTTCTTCGCAATCTATCTGATAGCTCTAGGTTTGTCACCAATTAGATAACCCATCACAATGTGCAACACATCATTTGTGATCTTCAATAGTTGATCTAGCCACATTAATTGGTCGTGTATTCAGCTAAGGACCATCCTTATCCACTTAGTTTTGAATACCCCTAAAATATGCAGGGCATGTGTTAAATATTTTGAATCCAGATGAACATGATCTCTCTTTAGTTTCCCATCTGCACATAACTTCTGGTAAGATGAATCAAATTTTGCTACACAGATATCCTCAACTTTACAATGGATGAACGTGTGAATGTCCTTAATCAATAAAACTATGTTAGGAATGGGATAAAGTTCTCCCATCATGTCTTCTTCAGTAGCCTTAGTAGGAAGTATTTTAGACTTAGCATTCACGGGCTCAACATTCTCAACCACAACTGGGTTTTGAGCATTCGGGGCCATATCCTCTTGTAAAACACAAATATTATGAACTAGGGTTTTCATCTATGAGTCTGTTGCATGAACACAACTAGGGAAACACTAAAAATACCTTAAGTAGATTCAAATGTCCTCAAAATAGTTTAGGATTACCTTCACAATCACTTGAATTTTCTTGAAGACTCAATCTTGCAACTCTATTCACAATGCTTTAGAAAATGGTAAGAATGAGTAATAGATGATGAGGTCTATTTATAGCTTTTACTAGGTTTAGGGTTTCCAACGGTCATAGAAATAAAAATTAGTGCTCCACCAACTTACTTTACCGATTTCCCTTGTCATTTCCTTTAACCAAATAAATTATGAATCATAAAATCAATAGTATGTATCCAAATGCATCTAAGATGCTCATATGGATCTCTGCACATATATGAGGAACTGATTTAAGATTTGAATTATATCTTGCAGTTCCTACTCGTATCTCTTAACGGATTAGGCACACTCATTTGCACCTGATCTGGAGAACGAGGTGCCTTCAACTGTCCTAAATGATGTTCCATGATCCACGACATTTCATCTCCATGTCTTATTCATCTGATCTCTCATTTCTTCAACATTCACTTTCGGTTTCTCAGATGATTCTTCCTTGGTAGGAGCTTTGCCTCAGTACCTACAATCTTTAGCAAGGTGACCTAGCTTGTGACAATGGAAGCATGCCATGCTAGGGTTCCTCTAATATCTTCTATTGTTCCTACCATGTAGCAACGTGCAGTTTGCAGCAATATGTCCATATCTTCCATAGACTAAACATAATATGCTTGTTTTATAGTCTCATGGTATAGATGTACCTTGTCAGTTGCTTGACATATTATATCAGTTCAGACCCATTTTTTATTTCTATTTTGTGATATACATTCTTCACATGTGTGACCATACTTGTTATACTTATTACAGTAGCCATCAAACTTTGGATTTCTTTTGTTTTTTTCAGTCTTTCATCTACATTCAAGTGTTCGGTACCCATACTTATTACAATTATAGAAATATCCATCAAACTTGGGTGAAATTGGTTACTTACCCCTTTTTGTTTTGTATACTTTTTAAGTATGTCCAAGTTTACCAAAGTATTAGAAACTAGGCTTGTTTGACTTTTGTGGGGCAGAAGTGTCTTGATTGTTATCTTCTTTAGAGGACTCACCTCTCTCAGTAGTGCTTTCACTATTTAATCCAAGTCCAGTTTTGTCTTTTTGGTTGTCTTTGACCTTTAATATATGCATCCAATGTCTCATTGTTTCTTCATTTCCCTTTAGTACCTCATTTACTTCTTTTTTAGATTTAAGTTCTCTGGCTAATCTATCAACTTCACACTTTAGTGCTTGATTCTCAAATTATTTCCTAGTCAACTCTAGATTTGATCTCACTAGTTCATCAGTCATATTATAGTGTTCTTTTTTTCCCCCTGATCTCATTGTATTTCTCATCTATTCTTGTCTCAAGATATCTTTTGTCTTCTTCAGCTAATCTCAATGCATCTTCAACTACTCCCTTAGAGTCAAGTATCTCACTCATTCTAAATACTTGTGTTTCTTTATCTATCTTTTCCAAGTTTAGTTGCTTGATAAGTGTCTTGTTCTTTTCCATGAGTTCTACAATGGCTAAATCGACTTCATCAATCAGACTACTTTCAGATGTTGTCTCAAGAGCATCAACATGCTCTTGTGTGGATTTCAGTTCACTACACAACTAGTTTCTCACTTTTAAGGACTTTTTTAACTTTCTTTTCAGATCACCAATCACTTCTTATGTACTCTCCAACTCAAACTCAAGACTATCAGTTCTTAGATTACTTGTAACTTTCTATAGTCACGACCTTTACTCGTAGGTGGTTAAACCCTTATCTCAAGAGTCCAAGATCTAATACCAATTGTTGGATTAATCTATGAAAAGGTAAGTACTGAGAGGGGAGGGTTGAATTGGTACTTATAAAACTTTTAACTACTATTCTTTACTCTTCACCGAACTGAATATCATTCATAAAAGCATTGAAAATCATGTAAAGTAAATTAAAAAATGATGACAGATAACTCCATGATTTTTGGTCACATGGAAACCCTTTGTTAGAGGAAAAATGTGGTGGGGATGACATCCACAATCCCTCACTAATTTAGTATAAAAGTTTCTCGGTTAGAGCTACAATGTTAGATACTTCTAATAACTTACCCTATTATGAGTATTCTACTTGATTATGAGTAAAAAAGACTTATTCAATCCACCTTGTTAAAGGATTTTACAATCTCTCATCTAAGAGATGTACTCAGTTAAAGGATTTACAAAAATAAGACCTATTAGGGCCTACCCACTAAATAATATTTCTACTCTCCTAACTATTACAAAAATGTCTGCAAGTATGCAATAACCATAATGTTGTTCATACTACTACTCCTTTAGCTCTATCGTTGTAACTACTTCTTTCTCTGCAGATATTCATGATCATTTTTCATCTTCATGTTTTATTCCTTTTATATGATCTGAGTGTGGTTAACCTAATTTAGATCCTTCTTCTACAATGGAGTTGAAGTGGTGCAAGGTTGGTTTCATTCCCAACACATTTATTATGTTTTTTTTTTTCATTGGTTGAGTTTCATCATAATTATGTGCCATCATGTTATTGAAATCCTAAAGTTATACCTAACTTCTACCTTGAATAATGTAAAATATTTCCCGCTCGGCATCCAGGTTCAATGTATTCAAATTTGAATGGTTATGTGGGCACTATTGTATTGGGTAATGTGCTCTGAGATTTTTGGTGTCATAACATCTGCTCGGTGACTTTAACACTGATTGGTAACTGTCACTGCTTAACTTTGTTCTAAATAATTGTTCATTGCTTGACGTGTTTGATACTCTGCTTTACCGACTGTCTGCCTTAGTTTATTCTTCCTTTTACTGATTATCTCCATTGACTGTCATGAATATGACAAAACTAATGACAACAAACTATATTATAGGAGTATCAATCTCATGTATTAGAATTAAGTAAATTAAGCCTCAATGGCATGTGATTACACTCCTTAGGGGATTTTTTATGGCATTTTGGAAAAAATCACTCCATATTTTTCTTTGAAATTTTATATGATAGAACACAGTAACCAATTCTTGTATTTCTCATTTGACAAAATTCTAATGGAATTATTTATTTACACCTTTTTACTTGCAGCTAAGAGGAGTTTTGATAATTATACTAGTGGCCAAAGAGCTTCTTGAAACCATGTGTATCTTTTCCTCTTTCTTTGTTTATTTTTAAATGTTAATTGTGACAACATTGTTGACATATTTTCTATGAGAGTGATACCACAAAGATGTGTTCCACTTTCAGGCATGAATAAAAATCACGTAGATGAATTTTTTCATTTTTGACCCCTTCGAGCGAATAGGGGCGTTCATGCGAAGGGGAAGAAACCTTCGTGCAAACAAGATGAAATGGGGGGGTTCGCGTGAACTCGATCAAATTCAAGCGAACCGCGTGAATAAAAAAAAAGAATAAATTTGCACCAATTTTCATGAGGGGTTCACTAGAAGGGGTTTTGCGCAAAGGGGGTTTTCCAGAAGGGGTTTTTTAGCATATTCCCTAAATTGGGCCTTCCTCTCAAAAACCAACAATTTTTTGCAAATTTTTTTCCCTTTGAAGGTCTCAATCAAGGACCAAATAAAACAATCTTCTGAAACCCAAATGGTAGATGATTCTACTCAAAAACAAGATTTACAATGACTATAATTTTAATATATATTGAGTTCATTGTGACTTTCTATTTTTAGTTTAATTAAACATAGGTTGTCTGGCTATTTAGCAACCTTTTTTCTTCGACGCTTTGGAAAAAATAGTAAATTAGAAAAAAAGAATGAAAAATATGCAGGAAATAGGTATTTATGTTACCTTTCTATCCAAAAAAGAAAAAAATAATTTTGATATATGCAGATCAAGTTTGAGCGATCCAATGGAACCTATGTCTAAATTACAGTTAATGTCACTTCGTAGCTCAATAAACTATAAAATTTTTAACCAAATTGAATGAAACCAGTTGATCCTCTCGGTATTATGTTATAACCCAACCTTGAGAGAATTAACTCATTATAATTTTTGAAAAAAATGTTAAGCTGATCCAAGTGACCGTCACTTTTTTAACATGCTGATTTTTCATACAAACCACTTTTTGAAGGAGAAAGAAAAGTAGATACAAATTGTTAGTGAACAAATTTTCCTTCTCTTGCAATAAATGAATGAAATGACTCTTGAACCCAAATTGAGAAAGAATATTATCACTGACTGTTGAGTTAGTCTCTCACAACTAAACTCTCTGCTTCTAAGGAGAAGTTACCTTCTATAAGGATCTATCTTTATAGCCTTTATTACAAAAGAATCAAAATAGGAAATAATTTTAACCAGAAAGCATAAAAAGTCTAACAATAATCTACCATAAAATTATATATAAAATTCTTTTAGAAAGATTCGGCTATCAGGGCCGACTGACTCTAATCTAACAAGACAAGTTTTGCAAAGGCTGATTCAATATTATGTCACAATTTGAAAGATAAATCATGAAAACTGAGGAATATACACGCACAGATTAAAGTAGTATAACATTCAACTCCAACTAAAATTAAAGTCATACATTCATCAACCAACTGATTGACAAAAAAAACTGTAATCTACTATAAACCAACTGATATTATATATATGTACATCAAAAGTATTCATAGTATAAATCATAGAAAATACAAGAAAATAGAATAGTATAACAATTCTTTTTCAGAACCAGAGAAATGACACTCAAACGGTCATCCAAAATAGTATATAAAGTCACATAGGGCTATTTAGTTTTAGTAACCAACTATCCATGGAAATAGCTTAATTAAAATTAAACTATGAAGATAAAATTTACTAACCAAAATAAATTAACTGATTGGTTCTTTTTAATAGTATTATCATATGAATCCTTGGTGCCATCTCGTGAAGCACTCCATTCCCTAAAAGCTATCGCAAATCTTGTTAGCATCTCTTGTTTTGGCGTGACAACTATCTCAAACCTATGTTCCTAGATATGTTTACAATTTTGCATCTATTTGAGCTTTTCAATCATTGAATTCATCCTCTCATAACCAATAACCACAAATGATTGCACCCAAGAAATCATTGTAATGTATTTTACTTCTATTTCCGTAACTGTTGTCAACTCTTCCATCTTCTTTTCAAAGGAAGCTAGCATTTTAGCCATATCAGCTTTAGTTTATACTTCATGCCCAATTAACTTGCTCAAACAATTGATCTGGGTGTTCATGACTTATTTAACACAACTTAGTTTTTGAAAAAGTGGATTCTTTAATGGTATGTTCATAAATCAAGCCTTTCCACTCCATATTAGCCTTAGTCACAAACAATGAATTCTTTTCCACACCAGGCACTGCCTTTTCTGCACGGAACTTATCTATGCCATAGGTATAGATTTCTTCCATGTTTATTATTTCAGTCTCTATCCAGTCCTCTCTTTATGCCATGTTTCAAATTATTTTTCTACAACTATGATCAAACTGCCAGACCTTTTGCATAGATTTTCAAAGTCATGAGAAAACTCAGTGATTTCCTTAATGACTTTCTTTATTAAACTGAAGAAATTCCTAGAAACTGACCTTTCTTTATGAACCTTATCAAGGAACCTTTATTTCTCTATAGACTTAACATCAATGATAATTGGGACAATGGTAAGGGGTTGAGGTATAGGGCTTTGCAGCTGTTGGATATATTCTGTCATTCAACTGAGTGCTTGTTTCAATTTTACTTTTTCCTCTGGATCTTTCCACAGCCTGTAGTTGATCTTTTTGTTGGATGAATTCATGATCTTTAAATTGGTAGCCCTTGTGGCTAGGCCCAGGTCTATTTTATCTACAGTAAAGTCCTACTCAGTGACTTATTCCTTGGTCTTACAAGAATTTGGTTTAAAAATTTATGCAACCCAATCACTAGTTTGTGGATCTACATCCAACATGGCCTCTGTCTTTGGCTTTTTGGTCCTTTGTGTTTCCCCCAAATATTTTATTACCAAGTCTCCAACAGGGAATGACATGGGAACAATGTTCCTCTTCTTATTTACTAATAACTATAGCTAATTCAGATATTTTGGGGTGGAGATACCTGCCTACAGAATTATTCTATCCTTTAGTTTTAGGAGTAGTTACTGGAGTACTATCTGGATATTGGGTCATTCTTGGGCTTCTATACTGACTTCATGAGTTTCTGGATCAAGGTCGATGTAAGAATCTTTACTATACTCTTCTTTTCTTTTGCTTCGTGCCCTCATGACCCTTACAGGTTTGTCAAGAGTTTCTACCTAATCTTTCAGGAGGAAGACAACTTCAGATTCTGTGTTACCTATAGAAAGTAATTTCAACTTTATTAGTATGGGTAAGGACTGAGCTTTTGAAGTTCTTGGGATCTTTCTGGTTGCTTCTTGCTTCTTTTTCTTATTTTTTCATTTAAGCCACCTCTTTGTCCTTTCAAAGTATTCCCAAGTAAAAGCATTTAAATCTTCATCTTCACTCTTCATCGATTATATTTTTCTAATAACAATATCTTCATTTGGCTCAATATAGTCAAATTCCAATACATTTTCTTCATCTTCAATATCTTGGTCTTTAATATTAAAAGATAAACAAACAGAAATGATTTATATTAGGGTAAACCTAGAATGGAGTCTTCTTAATACCTCCATTTCATCGACACAACCATCCTAGTATTCTTCTAGCTCTGGCTGATGAAGAAAAGTAGCATCAACTTTAAAATGACTCCCTACAAAATGCTTAGTGTCAAAGTAGTTTCTTTTTTTATAAAACTAGAGATTCATCACCCCCAGTTCTGCATCCAAGGTAGATGTACTATGCAACAATCTAAACCTATATTGACCCAGCTCAATTGGAAATAGGGAACCAGTAGTTCTCTTGAGTTTGTATTTCTTTTCTACCTGAAGTAACTATCTACAAACTTCTAGCAACACATACTTGTCAAGGTAGTATCTAGGTAATTTCAGAGGTTATCCACTAAAGCCGCCAACTCTAAGGTAAATGAAAGTTGGAAATTGAATATAATAGCTTCCATAAAACTTAATTAGTTCAACGGATTCCTTAGAGAATCTAGAATTAACCTTTCCTCTTAATTCAAAAACTAATCAAGAGAAGAAAGTTTCTTGGACTATTCAAAAATTCATAGGGTTCCTCTTTTTCTGGAGCAAGGGGTGATATTCATAGACCATCATGTTGTCCTCCCATGGCTCATTTGACAAACCATCCCAATCTTTGCAAATGGAAAGGGTGTAAAAGAGGTATGAGGACATATAGAAACTTGACTTTTCTTATGATTGGGATAAATCTTCATGAAGTTGCTCAGGAATTATTTCAGTCTAATCAACATACTTTCCTTTGCTTGAGATATCCTGGATGAAGACATACATCCAATCCTCCTAGACAGTGTCATTAGGGTTACCCTTTACCCTATTTAACATTACAATGAAATCTCAGATCTCTCTGACCAGATGGTCTTTCTTTATAGGTCTAGGCAAACGGGAGCCTCCTTTCTCATGTTTTAACAACCAATATCTTGCAATGGTTTCACTGTAATCCTTACTGTTCTGATCAAATTATGCCTAAGGATTTTTTATGCTCCAATCACCATAAATATGTACTGGAGGAATTTGCAATACCGCCATGAAAACTTATATGTTTATAGCAACTAATACTTTGTTGGAAGACGTGTGAATACAACTATTTTCCCTATCATACCTATTTCAGTATTCCATTACCAATTCTAGGCACAGAGTCACCTCAGGAAAACTAATGCCTTCTAACAATCCACTTTCTGCAATACGAGCAGCCATGGAACCTTCTTCTGCATTTCTCAACCGGTGAAAAATTTCCCCTATGTCTTCATCTACTAGGGTGGTATCTCTCATATCAGGGAGGCAACTACTAATGGGAGAAAATTTATTATCCTTTACAAACTTCACCTTCGGGTTTAACATATTAAAACTTAAAGGGCCTAACCTAAATAGATAAATGAAGCAACTGTAACATGAAAAAGACCCAAAATATTTCCTAATGAACTGACTATCTTAATATTCAAAGAAAAATACTAATTTTTTTCTGTGAACTCATCATTACTCGGCTCGTAGCTTTTCTAATTACCTCGCTGCTCTCCTTCTCTAGTTACTACTTCCAATTGATTGATTTGAAAAAGAAAAGAGCTAAGGAAAGAAATTTAATACGTACTCATTTCATTTGCCTTAATTTATAATTATGAGCGCCTGACAAACCTTAATCATTCCATGCCACTTTTAATGCAGATGTCTAATCACCATGCTTAAAATTTGCTTCTCTTGTGCTTAATCTGACATGGCATCACTCCAACTATTTTCTCAAATACTTCTTGTGGATATGGGAATATTTGGCACATTCCACATGATACTATCAATTATTGCACTTCAAAAACTCAACTTTGAACCATAAAAGATGGGTTCAAAGTTCATAGTTCATAATGCCTCCAATAATTTTATGCACTTCATAGCTAAAACATATCACATGCATGTTGCACAAAAATATTTGAACTTTGAACCGAAAAGACAAGTTCAAAATTCTAGATTATGAAGATGCGGGACATCAGACAAGTGGGGTGTATGACAAGAAGATGTTGGGTGAAGTAAGAGTTTAATATTGAACTTTGAACTATGAAATGAGAGGTTCAAGGTTCAAAATTCAATATACAATTGACAATTTACACCACAATAAGGACTCATCTTCTTTGAAAAAGAAAGGATGATGAGCACTTTTAGTAATATTGACAAGTTACGAATTGAACTTTGAACTTTGAACCGCTAGGTTCAAGGTTCAAAATTCAATATGCAATCAACAATATAAATAACATATGTTACTCAAGAATTTTATATAGGAGAATTTTTTCCGACCGGAAACACAAATCAATTCCAATTTTTTTTAAATAAATATATTTACAAACAAGAAACAAAATTCTAAAAGTCACTAGTTTACATCATCTTCAAATTCCTAATGGTTTTGTAAAAATATGTCTCCAAATGTGATTTTTTTTTTCAAAATGTTAGTCTCAGTGTCAAAGTTGGACAAAAAGTGGGACACAGTATTTTGGGAACACCATGAGTTTCTTAACTTCCTAAAATTTCAAAATTCTTTCAATTTTATTGATGTGACATATTTTTCAAAAAAAATCTATGACTTTAAAAATTAACCTTGAAATTAGTAATCATGAACCCAACTTGAAATATAAACTCTCATAACTTTTGAATTTGAAAAACTCTTCATTGTATAATATTTTGACCACATGATATCTTAGGACATTGGGGTGTAACCAAAATTTAAAATATTCCAAATGACAATGAGAACTATCATGAAAATTATCAAACTTGGACAAAATGAGGCTGGGGTCACCCATAAAAAAATTATTTCATACCAAATGTCATTGATTATGAGAATTAATTATTTCATGATTTGGTAGTGTAACTTGTTTGAACTATGTTGACACTCTTTTAGGACAAGGATTGAAATATGTTGTAGTGAAATATGATGAGCTAGAAAATTTTAAATTTAATCAAGTTCAAAAGTAATCCAAACATCATGATTTATTTTTTGTTTCAATATGGAAGACTCTATAAAACGTTTTTGTACATCCTTCAATACCTCTCTAGACATTGTTTTCTTTGATATAGGCATGTTAAACATAATTTATGTCTAGGGAGTGTTTTTTTATGAAGGATCAAATACATTTTGAGGGAACCTGAAAATATATTTATTAAATTCATCTATTAATAGAGCATCGGAAACCCAACAACGTACCAAAAAAAAAAAAAACCTAAACACAACACAAAGAAAATTGGACTATAAGACAAAATGCACCTATAGAAGATACTCATTGGATTCATTAGACTCAACTTCCAAATAGAACATGTCTACAGATATTTTATTTAGATCTCATAAATACTATACAGAGTGAACAACTACTCTTTTCAAGTTTTCCCTTGTTCTAGTACTGTTAGCAATAATAGTCCACCAACATAACACTTGTGAATAAGTTGTGTGCCAAATAATTAAAATTTAAAATTATAAAATAATTATTCAATCCAAATATAAACACATCAAAAGAAACACCATAAAACAATCAATTGATGTCGATGAAACCATGTTAAGGGAAAAATCATGGTGTCAATTAGCACCCACAAATGATGCACTCAAAATATTGTGTCCTTGTTAGGAGATCTAGCCCTGTTAGGATCTAATTATTAAATATAATACATTGTCCCTCTTAAAGGATAAATCCTATTAAGAGTCAAGAGAAATAAGAGGCTCACTACCCAGGCTCACTAACCAAATGAGAAGGTCTAATCCACCTTCTAGACTCACTATCCAAAGTACAGATATAGAAGTATAAAATAATTGGTGAACTGACTGATAGAAACTTTCTTTGCCTAGAAAGTTCAAATGAAGTTCATCAAAATCACTATCTCTACTCTACATGCAACAAACTTCACAATTAAAAGCTTGTAGCTTCCTCATCATACTTCCACACAACCTCATCAAGAAACAAATCTCCTTTATACAAGTTACAATAAGCAATTAGTTTGACCATTTAGGACTTCCCTAATGCATAAATAATTACATAGACCATTTCTAAGATATGAGATGTCATCCATGCAGTCACCGGTTACCCTGTAACCAATAAATTAAAGGCACTAAAGCATCCACCGAAGGTAGAAACTGAAAAGATGACTGGAGCCAAATGGGACGGTCGTGGATTGAAAGTGAAAACAATAACCGATGATGAGATTAAGTTTGGTTCATGTGTATTGGGATACAAATTATTCCAGGCCAATAGATTAAACAGTATTGCATCAGGTGTTGTGGACACAGCTTACAAATTTGTGAAGAAAGGTACACAGCTAGACTTATCCAAGCTACTCCTGAATCAGCTGAAGTAAAACCTAAAAAAATTAGGAATGCAAAGTCAAACACTTGTAAGTTTGGCTCATTAATCATATGTATTTTATTCTATTTTCAAGAAAAGTTCCCATCAATAGGAGATGTGAAATGGGACAGCACCAAACCGGTCACCATGCAAATCAATGAGCACATAGCTGCACTGGGAGATAATTTTGAAACAGTCATGCATGAATAGTTTAATGTATTCAAAGACCGAATGCAAAAGATTGTAAGAATCCCTGAGCAACTCAGCGAGCAATATAAGGATGAGATATGCTTCATGGTTAACACAGATCATACTTTCATCAAACCTGTAGTAGCAAGGACAACAGGGTTGCAACCACGGGAATATGAGATCAACATTGATCTTGCAACAAAGGCAATTGATGCCTTAATCAATGAACCATTGGACAAAAAGAAACCAAGGTTTGGCACCTATGAAGAAGCCAAGTGAAGAATTAAATCAAACCTAGTTGTCAAGAAGATATTCAAGAAAAAGGAAAAAATGGTAAAGAATCTCAAGAAGATTCTATTAGTAGACGAGGAAGAAGCTGAGCAGGTTGAAGAAATTAAACAAGAGGAGGAAACTGAAGAACATGTGTCTGTCGGTAAAGATGAAGAAAATATTGACTCAGATGAAACAAATTTAGACTCACCACCTCCTCCACCATCAAAGAAACCAAGAACTACAGCTGTTTCAAGGACCAGAAGGCAAACGTCCAAAGAATCTACTCCTTCACCTCTTAAGAAAGGAAAAGTCAGGCAGGGATTTTTTTAGTGGCGATTATTCTCCAATTGGCGAATATGTCCCGATCGGGCTATAGAAATTGGCGAAAAAAAACACTGTATACTAGTTGACCGGTTCGCCCAGATTTTAAAAAATAGTCATATTGTGGTCGGAATGTTCGCCACTATGATTACACAATTTCAGTTTGGTACTCGGGTTCTTCGCCCATATTTCTCTTTAATGTTTACTCTTATTCGCCACGGAATTAATTGAGTGTCTCTTTTGACGAACATCATTCGCCAAATTCCCATTTTCCTATGTCAAATTTTTATTTGTCCTAGGACCCAATTCGCCATGCATCACACACAATGGGGTCCCAAATTCCCGCCCTATTCTCCCACTCAATTGCTTGAAATTACGCGGGGTTCGCCAAATATTAGTTCTTATCATATGTACCGGTCGGCCGATTCGCCAAAATGAAAACGGTTTATTTGTAGTTTTCTATTTAAGATATATGAGGTTCATCATTGAAACATGCCGGAAAGAAGGAGCTTTCTTCATAGTATTGTGATCAGTAGAGCGAGTCCATAGTATTTTATTGCAACCTTAATTTGATGGAGATGTCACAGTCAAATTTAAATAGGAAGAGGAGTAGGACTAATGAAGGTGGAAATGTCCAAGAGATTCCAACAAAATGCAGAAATATATCTTCATACTTTGGCGGGGGTAGACGCAACAGTGTTGGTCAAAGTAAGGAAGGTACATTATCAGAGGAGCCTGTACAATCTCAACCTACACAGGAGTCCAATTCCATTCAAAAAATTGGGGAGCCTAATAAATCTGGTGACGGAGTTGCAGAACCTGATATCTCTAATGAAGATGACCTTGAAGAA
>MU224233.1:1348928-1361840 GCA_018584345.1 Thuja plicata | reverse complement strand
TATATATATATATTGGTACTAAAGTCATTTATTTTACAATAAATTAATTATATTTAAAGTAAGGATTGAATTTGATTCTATTTAGGATTTATTTTGGTTCAAGATTTAAATAATTTTAGGGTTTTGTAGACTATTTGGGTTCATTTTGGTTTAGGGTTGTAGAGTTCAGTTAAGTTTAGAGTTACAAATAGAGGTAGGGGTAAATTTGGTTTTGGGTTAGGATTCATGTTTAATTTGAATTAGGATTTCATTTAGTTAATTTTTAAGAAACTTTTGGGTTATGTATTTATTTATATTACTTTATGAAATATAATTTTAAACAATTTAATTTAATAAATATATTTAACAATTAAACTAATAAATATAATATTACAAATACAAATTTTAAAATTTGGATTGTAATTTATTTAGGGATGGTATTTAATTTTATTCCATGTTATGGTTTAGTTTAGGTTTAGATTGGTCAAATATTAAATTACAATTGGGGTTTTGCTATAATTTTGATTAGGGTTAGTGTTCAATTTGGTTGTGTTTGCATTATAGGTTTAGGGTTTAATTTACTTTAGTTTTAGGGTCTAATTTAATTTAATGGTCAATTAGGTTATAGTTTCATTCAATGATTTCACTTGGTGTGAAGCTTATGCAATGATTATATTTAGGGTTTTATTTATGTATTAATTAATTAGGTTTCTATCTAGGCATTGACTGGCTTAATCTTAGGGTTAGGTTGTAATTTGGTTTAGGATTTAGGTTTAACTTTATTTAGGGTTTGGCATAAAATGTTGTTTGGGCTTTTACCTCTATTTTATATTAGGTTGTGGCTCAATCGATATAGTATTTAATTGGATTAAGGTTTGGGTTAGGGTTCAATTTAGTTATGGTTGTGGTTAGACTTCAATTGGTATTAGGGTGCAATTTGGTCTATTTTTAATATTAGGATTTCATCTGGTATAATGTATGGATTCAATTTTCATTATGTAGGGTTAGGGTTCAATTTAGTTTAATGATCGATTAGCTTATAGTTTCATTCAATGCTTTCAGTTTGTGTGAAGATTGTACAATGATTATATTCAGGGTTTAATTTATTAAATTATTAATTAGGTTTCTAGTTAGGGATTGATTGGTTTAATCTTAGGGTTAGGTTTTAATTTGGTTTAGGATTTGGGTTCAATTTTATTTAGGGTTAGGAAAAATGTTGTTTAGGGTTTTACTTCTATTTTCTATTACGTTGTGGCTCAATCGTTGTAGTATTTAATTGGGTTTAGGTTTGGGTTAGTGTTCAATTTAGTTATGGTTGTTATTATACTTCAATTGGTGTTAGGGTTAAATTTGGTTTATTTTTATATTAGGGTTCCATTTGGTTTAATGTATGGATTCAATCTCCATTATGTAGGGTTAGGGTTCAATTTAGTTTAATAGTCAATTAGGTTATAGTTTCATTCAATGCTTTCAGTTTGTGTGAAGATTATGCAATGATTATTTTCAAGGTTTAATTTATTAATTAACTAATTAGGTTTCTAGTTAGGGATTGATTAGTTTAATCTTCGGGTTAGGTTCTAATTTGGTTTAGGATTTGGGTTCAGTTTTATTTAGGGTTCGGTAAAAATTTTGATTAGGGTTTTACTTCTATTACCTAATTGATTTGTTACTTATATAAATTAAAATTAAACTGTAAACCAATCAATTAGGTTTAGGGTTAGGGAAATGTTGTTTAGGGAAAAATGTTGTTTAATGTTTCCTCAACAATTATGAATGATTCAATGTTCCTTCAATCACTTTATTATATACTTTTAGGTTAGGAAAATTGATATAATTGTGATGAGGAAATTATTGAATCCTAATAATAATTATTTGAAATCATAACGAAGTGTGTTTTAAACTTCTAAAAATCTAGTTTTATGAAGTAAACATAGGTGAAAATAATGTGTCAAGCTTTGGTGTTTAAGAAATGCGCAATTTGCTAAATTTCCCTACCTTTTCCCTCTATCAATTATGAGTGAAGAAATCTTTAAAATTTATTTCAATCTAACCTTTCTCTCGTGGTTAATTCATGACAAACACGAATAAAGAACATAAATTTTCATTCAATTTAAATTAATAATGTAAAAAAAAATGGTTGGGAGGTCACAGAGAAACGATGTTGAGCAAGCAAATGTTCTACACTGCCCCTACATCGCCTAAGCTTAGTGCATCATGATGAAGATCATCATGTGTGTGATTGAAATATGTCTTTAAGAAAAACTTAACACAGATTCAAAAGCATGTTGAACTAAATCATATAAACTGTAAATAATCATACAAATTCTATTTTTGTTACCAGGACCGGTAGGGATGAGAGAATTGGAAGATGCAAATAGATGGAAGAAAGCGAATGAGAAAAAAGATTGTGATTTTTGTGTTAATATATTTCTCTCGCTGCTTTGAATATGAGCACCTCACCAAAACCCATTTCATATATATTAGTTTTAAACAAGCGCATATATATTAGTTTTAAACAACCATCAAGCCGATATGCATAGTTGTAATATGTGGCAAATGAAAAAACTACATATTTTATACTAATGATAGAGATTAAAACAAATGCCATTATCCATGGAGAATTGAGGAAAGAGTTTCATGCATAACTGAAACTTCACGGATCAGAGGTCCCCTCACTCCAACTGAAGAGCCTCTTGGCTAACGCCTATCAACTAACGGCTAATAAATAACATATCAAGGGATTAATAAAAATATTAAAATATGAGATAAGCGAGTGTCATATTTTATATCTGAAAAAATGAGCTCTACAACTGCAACTATGGGACGTGCGACAAGGGTTTCACCTAGAGTTTTGGAGCAAATAGTAGGTTGGGGGAAGCGGTTTGGTGGGAGAAATTATTCAAGAAAATGATGGGCTGCTGAGGAAGAGTGGGCTATAAAAAAAATCATTAGGAACAATACCCAAAATAAGATGGCTTCCAAACCCTCACAGCCCCCATTGTGGGTTTTCTATTTGGGAAATTGGGTGGATGAATCTCAGCCTCTCCCGCTGGTTCAAAATAGCCCACAATGGGTTTTCTAGTCACGCATTTGGAAGGATAAATCTTGGACTAAGCCTAGCTAGAGTCAATGGATGCACCAATCTATCTTGTAGTGGCCTTTTTACAAAGGCAAAGGTCAATTTCACACCAATAACAGGCAAAGGAGGATTCCGGATAAGACTGTGAGGTTTGATATTTGCAGATCTATATCTCCATCTCGTCTGGGGGATCTGAGTAAAGAATCATCTCCCAATGATATAGATAGGTCTCCCTCTACAGTTCACATCATTCTTAATTCAAAGGTAGCTCCCTTCAATCCGCCGGCAAGGGTTGATCCGGTGATTTCTACTAAAGATCACGATATTGGGCATCAGGATTTGCACAGAATCTTCATTCATGAGCCAATAGTATCATTAGCTATCCAAGATTTAAGGGCTAGGTCACTAATAGGTAAGATTTAGAACTTTTCTCCTACTAGTTTTAAATTATCTAACTAGGCCTCCAAGAATTGGTCAGGGTTACAAAATGCTTTTATGATCAATTCTAGCAAGGGGTTTTTCGTTGCTATCTTTGATAATCAGGCCAGTCGAGATCAGATTCATAAGCATAAGGGGTGGGTTTTTAAGGGCTGGGGCATCCATACTTAACTCTGGTTTCCTCATTTCCAGCCTTAGAGGGGTCACACTATACTCTTTCCCTTCTAGGTATCGTTTCCTGCCCTCCCACTAGAATTTTGGCAACCTAAAATTTTGGAGGCCTTGGCTAACAAGCTAGATATCTTTCCTCACCATGATTGGGTCTCTCTAGATGATTTTTGAGCCCCTTCTTGGCTTTGTCTCCTTAAAGACGTCTCTATCAAATGGTCCCAGACGCTCTGTTTAGAATCAAAGTTTGGCCCTATCCAAAAATCCATCATTTTAGATAACTCAACTCTGGTTACACTTAGGATGGATACTCTTGGCCATCAGGATTCACTTTGCTAGGCTAGAGGTAGCAATAGAATTAGTGTGTGCCATGATCTATTCTCTTCTCCTTTAGATTGTAGTTCCCAAGCCTTGGAGTACCAGGATCGCCGCCCCTCAGCCTCTTTTTTCTTAAGGGATTCACCATCACATGTAGTTCTGGTTTCCCCGTCAAAATTAGGGCCTCTCCTTGATGCATCGCAAGATTGTAATCCAGCATTGGTCAATCCAATTCTATCTTGTGCCCATATTCCATGAGGTGGTCACTAGGATGTAGGGGTTATATAGGTTGATCATAACCTATTATACAGGTTGGATGTCCCTCTACCTTTAGGGTTAGGGGATGAAGGGCTTCATGTCTCGACTGCCCCCCCCATTAGCTGACTCTCAATTAGGTGATAAGAAGGTACATCCTTAGTTTCCTATCTCTTCTACACTCTTGGATGGGCCTTTTCTGGCCATGCCTCAGAATTTCTCCAGTTCCTAATATTCATGGGTCAACTTTCAATTCATGGCTTTGGCACAATTTAGTGATTGTAGGGCGTGATCTAGATTATAAACCAGAATGGTCTGCAGATAATGAGCTGGGGTATGATGAAGTGGAACCCTTTCCACTATCATCTACTCATAGGAATCTATAGCATAGGTTCTTGCAAGAATTGGACCCAAACATTATGGGTGTTATTCTAA
The DNA here is from genome assembly GCA_018584345.1 of Thuja plicata. NCBI lineage: Eukaryota > Viridiplantae > Streptophyta > Pinopsida > Cupressales > Cupressaceae > Thuja > Thuja plicata. Next base: position 1,357,168 of record MU224233.1, on the reverse strand, counting down.
ATTTGGGCTTCAGTTCTCCTCATCAGGTTGATTCTATCTCGCCCCCTTAGAAATAAAATTTGACTACTGAGAAATTGTCAGAAGTTGATATCGACGTAGTGGTAGGTCTTATGCTCTATGGAGGGGCTAGAAAATTGTCAATGGAAGGGGGTAGTGGTGGTAAATCCAAACTAGTTCGTACTTCCATCTCCTCCCCTCCATCATGTGGTATCCTCCAGTCGGACGCGATAACTTCTCAGATTATTATTTGTGCACCTTCATCTCTGAAGTCAAGGGGGTGCCTAGTTAGAGGGAAGAAGACAGTGACACAAATTTTTTTTGGGATCTAGACTATGCTCCCTTTTACTTCTATCCCTAGGAAGTCAAAGAAGGACGCAGCCGTTTCAATTTCTAAGAATTTGAATCGGGTTAGGAGAGCAACTACCTCTTCTAGTTTACAATGAAGATGGTTTCCTAGAATGTTAGAGGCATAAATGCCCCTAACAAGGCCCAGCTTATCAAAGATCAAATCTTGATAAGTAGGGAAGATATTTTTCTTCTATAGGAGACTAAGTTATCTCATGACAAAGGTCTATCAGTTTTTAAGGCATGAAAGGGATGGGATTTCATTCATGTCCCCTCCGCTGGTGCTTCGGGAGGCCTAGCAATATTATGGAAGCCTCATAAGTGTAGAGTGAAGCTAAGGACCTCAAATGCCAACTAGATATTGGTTGAGGTTTCAGTCTTTGTGATCTCATTATCCTTAATCAATGTATATGGACCAGTTTTAGTTTCCTCTAAACAATGTTTATGGGATACATTGTTGACTATTATCTCCCACATTCAAGATTCTAAGATTATTTTAGGAGGAGATTTCAATGCTACATTGGGGGATTTATACAAATTTGGGGGTGCAGGTCCCTCCTTCAAGGTCACATAAGATTTTAAATTCTTTGTTGAGGGTAATGCTCTTTTTGACTGTTGTCCCCCTCAGGGAAAGATAACTTGGTCTAATAGAAGGAAGGGTCCTCATTTTGTTGGAGCTCGTCTGGATAGATTCCTTCTTAACTCTCAATGGATTCTGGCTCATGGTTGCCCCCAATCTTACATCCTTAGTATTTCTTGATCGAACCACTATGCGATGTCCTTGGATGTTGGAATGGGTAACACATATTTCAAAACAAAATCTTACTTTAAGATTGAGCACATGTGGTTTAGAGACCCAGATTTCTCTTCTCTCCTTCAAAAATGGTGGTCTTAGTGCCCAGTGGAAAAAGGGTATAAGATGTATCAGCTATTTAAGAAACTATCTTTCTTGAAAGGAAAAATTAAGGGTTGCAACTAGCACAGCTTTGGGAACATATTCTCAAAAAAGCATAATATCCAGCACCAACTGGATCTATGGAATGAGCACGTACTTTGCCATGGACTAGACTGGCAGGTCTATGACTCTAAGAAAAAATTGCAAGATAGGATGGATGAAGTGCTACTCAGGGAAGAGGTTTATTGGCGGTAGAGGTCTAGGGAACTCTAGTTATTGGAAGGAGATAGAAATACAAGTTTATTTCATGCTTCAACAAAAGTTAGCGGACAAAAAAAGGCCATTTTTCAAATCAACGATGCTAACAAAAACATTCTCTCTTTAGAGCGGGATATCCAGGAGGAAGCAGTTAGTTTCTTTCAAGATTTCCTTAGTACCTTGGATGATCATTTAGCCCAACCCCAGGAGAATTTTCATTTTATACCATACGTAGTCTCAGAGGCAGACAATAATTTCCTGCTACACCCTTTCACAATTGAGGAAGTCAAGGCTTTGGTGTTCACCATGAAAGCTAATAAAGCCCTGGGCCCAGATGGTCTTACTCCTATGTTCTTCCAATAGTGCTGGGAATTTATACAGGAGGATATATGGGAGCTAGTAGAGGAGTCTAAGAGACATTCATCTATGTTTAGGGGTTTTAACAATAGTCTTATTACGCTGATTTCCAAGGGTCCTCATCCTAGCTCCTTTGTTGATTATAGACCTATTTGTCTATGTAACACAATTTATAAGATTATAACTAAATCTATCTCAGTCCGTCTTGGGAAAATTATCCCCAGGATTATTTCAGACCAGCAGGGGGTTTCATTCCAGGGAAGGATACAGTGGAAGGGGCTCTAATAGCTCACAAATTTTTACACTCGATCAAGGTTCAGGGCTTACAAGCCATGGTTCTTAAACTGGATATGATGAAAGCATATGATAGAGTCAATTGGGATTTTCTTAGACGGGTTATGATAAAAATGGATTTTAACACTAAGTGGATCAAATGGCTCATGGCTCGTGTTAAGGGGGCTAATTTCTCAGTTCTGATTAATGGCTCTCCAGTCGGTTTCTTTTCTTCGTCACACAGAATTAGGCAAGGGGACTCTCTGTCTCTGTTTCTTTTAATTATCATGGCCGAGGGTCTTAGTAGGCTAATCACTTTTAAACAAGTGTAGGGGGCTCTGAAGGGAATTTCATTGCACAACTCTCAGCTGTCAGTGACTCATACCCTATTTGCTGACGATTCTCTACTATATTCAGAGGGCTCTGTCAGGGAAGCAGGTTACATTCAAGATATTCTGACAGAATATTGTAAGATGTCAGGGCAGAAACTTAACATCTCAGAATCCAAGATCTTCTTCTTTCAGGTCCCCAAGAAGACTCAAGAGGCTATCCTCAATCTTTTAGGATTTTATGTGGATGTCATCCCCAGTAAGTATCTGGGCATTCCCCTATTTCAAGGCCCATGCAGGGATACATTATGGGATAATATCTTTAAATCCATTATTGACTGAATTTCTTCTTGGAAAGCTAGATGGCTCTCACTCGCAGGAAGAATTATCCTTATTAAGTTAGTGCTTTCTTCCATTCCAAATTATATTATGTCGGTGTTGATGGCACCGAGGGCGGTTGTTGATAAGATTAAGAAAAACCTCAAATATTTTATTTGGAGAAGTAATTTGGATGGGACCTCTAAGATACCTTTAGTTTCATGAGATAATATCTCACTCCCAAAAGATTGTGGGGGGTAGGAATCCATGACATCAAAATGAGGTATTTAAGTTTAGGGGAAAACTTGCTTGGAAAATATATGATAACCCAAGCTCTCTATGGGTGAGGATCATCTGACTAAAATATTTGGACAGTGATGACCCTACTCACATATTCACTATTAGGAACCCTCCTTCTAGTTCTTCTATGTGGAACATTGTTCTCAATTATCGCCAAGTTATCCTTACTCACCTTTCATGGATCATTAACTTAAGGGATTGAGCAGATTTCTGGAATGACTCGGGGAATGGTCTACCACCTATTTCTACTACTCCAATCTTAATTCATTTAACTAAAAATGTCTTTTAGCATTTATGGGGCTTCAAGGTTAAAAATTATTTTGAGATGTATGTATCATCTTTAGGAGTTAAGGCAGTATGGAGAGATTTTTTGCAGATTGACATTCCTCAGGATCAATATGTACTTCTTAAAAATCTGTTGGATCAGAGGTTATTATACATTAACTTTACTAGTGATAGACTGATCTAGTTAGCTGCTCCAAATGGGAGTTATTCAGTCAAGCTGGGATATCACCATCTTAAGAAGCATGTCAAACGTCCTCATGAGTAGATTTTTAAGTTCTACTGGCACCCGTCAGTGCTTCCTAAAGAAGGATCTTTCCTTTGGTTGGCAATTCTCAGAAGAATCCTCAGTAGTGATTGGCTTAATAGGCTTGGCATTGCCGACAAATTTATTTGTGTACTTTGTAAATCCCATTTCGAAGATGTTAATCATTTTTTTGTCTCCTTCCCTTTTTCTCAGGAGGTTTGGTATTGGATTTTGTGTAAACTGGGTTGGCATGGTCCCATGTCAGACTCCCTAATTCATCTTCTAGATTAGTGGCCAGTCTTGTATAGAGATTCTTTCTTTGGTCATGTTTGGAGATTAATTCTAGCAGCGGTGACGTGGAGCATATGGTGTGAAAGGAATAAGAGGATATTCAGGAAGGAGGTCTTTTTGGCTACCCAAGTGTGTGAATCTACTATTAAATAATTCTTAGAAATGGTGAATTCTTATGCTTTTCATTTCAAATCTCTCTCTTCTACATTCACTTCGCAAGATTCTAAGATCCTTAATGAGTGGGGTTGAATAGTTATTCCGTTCAAAGGGGTCCTTATTGGGAAACAACCTAAAAGAGATATTAGGAAAGATATTAAGTGGGTACCTCCAGATTAGGGTTTTTCAAAGCTTAACTTTGAAGGGGCTTCCAAGGGCAACCCAGGGGAATCTGGAGCTGGATATGTTCTTAGGGATTTAGATTTATCAGTAGTTAGTGCAGTTAGTTCTAAGATCCCAGTTGGGTCTAACAACATTGTTGAGGCCAAGACTCTATTTTTGGGGCTATCCACAGCTGTTTCCCTAGGAATTAAGCACATTCATATTGAGGGGGATTCTCAAATTATTACTTTTACCCTTTCACTTCAAGCTTCTCCAAACTGGGAGAACAACTACATTCTGGATAATGCGAGGAAGTTACTTCTTCAATTTTTAGAATATAAAATTTCTCATTTTTACAGAGAGGCGAATGGGCTAGCCGATTGGATAGCCAACCAGGAGTCAAATTAAATGATGGCTCAATTGTTTGGGAGAACAATACCCTAGCTAGGTCTCTGACTGTGGTAAAAGGTGTAGAATGGATTAATAGGGAAATGACCCCTGTTAAGGTGTTTTGAGACCTTAGCATGTGGGATGAGGGCACTATAAGAGGTTTTCTTCACTATTGGGGATCCAGAGGTACTTGGCATCAGCTAACATAGTTTTTGGACTCTCGCCTGATTTGATTCCTCATTTTCAGTAGGTGTTTTGCCACATTGCATGTATGTCTATGTGGCATTCTCGAAAAGTGGGGTAAGGCTTGATAGTCAGCATTTTTCTTTCTATTCTGTCTACACATCTTGTCACCAACCTGTATGATGTGTCAGGATCCCCTCTAGATTTGGTGCATTGGGAATGTACTCTCTTTCTACTGCTTATTTTGGACTTCGAGTACATGGAATCACTCAAGAGTACATGAGGAACATTTTTATGAGTTTCCCATGTAGCTTTGTACTTTTGCTAATGTTGATTATTCATTTATATACTGCGGGGGTTGCATTGGTTTTTGTTCACTTGGATGCTAAGACATCATAGCCAGATTGTTATCTCCTCATTCATGGGAGGGGTTGATAGCCTCATTTATTTCCCATACATGGCTTCCATTAGGATGGGTTTATGTGTGCGTTCATCACCTATAGTGTGAGTTCTAGTATGACAATCGGGGTAACTTCAAGTATTTGCTCCTGTGGGTACAAAGTATTGACTATTTTTTAGCTGAGGTGGTGCCTTGGTTTCTGTTAACTTGGGTGTGAAGCTAACAAGTGCAGTATGGGCTCTCTTATCACATGTGTCTAGGGATAGTTTAAATTTTTTTATCTCTCTTCATGGCATTCGTTATATACCCTTTAAACACTGCATAAACTCATACATTTTTCTCAGGTCACATTCTGGTTTTTCACGGCTTGAATACTCTTCCTAAGTCTTGTGTTTTATTTTTGAGTCATATTTTTTCCATTTTTCTCTCTTCTAAGATGGAGTATCATCCCCTTAACCAGCGGATTTGGATCCCAAGTCATGAGTGGGAGTGCCCTGTCCCTGATGACTACCTTCAGTTCCACATGAGGGTGGCTTTCAAAGACCTGCTTGAAGCTATTTTGGATGTAGTTTGCACGGTTATTGGTGAAGACGTCTTGTTCCCCCTCGCCCCGTAACATCCTACACTCTCAGGTGCTCTCTATTTTTTTTCTAATTTCTATGACCTCACACAAGATTATTTTCCATTCGTGTAAATGACTGTGAGCGTGGTAAATCCTGACTTCGTGTCAATCGGAAGCACTCACAAGGGAGTTTTGGACTACAATCTTAGATATTTACAAGCTTGGGTGGGGGGCTTAATTACACCAACTCGGTTGGATAGGGACCTGGAATTTGTCAAGCTCTACAACTCATTCAAACTAGACATCATAGCTAGGGATTCTGTAGATTTTAGGAGGAGCATAGGCCCTCTGGTGGAATTTATCCCCACCACCATCATGGTGGACGCGTATAGTCTTTTCGACAGCATGGCGGTAATTCTTGCTTTCACGAGTGATGAGTATTCGATATCACTAATACATTTGGTACCAAATTGCAACGATAGTGCCGTTGCAATTTTTCCGTCACAACCTTGTCGTCGTTGCATTTGCGACGGTCTATCATCACAATTGCGACAACGACAAGGTTGTGACAGAAAAACTGCAACGGCACTGCCGTTGCAATTGGGTACCAAATGTATTAGTGGATGGTTCCTAATGTTCAGGCTCACTCAGCCTTGCCATGGCAAGGTTAAACCTAGGCGTTGAATATGTGCAGGTTGGTTTTTTTGGTAGATGTCGCATTAGTACAGTTATTTGCCTATTTTCATAGTGGTAATACGACAGATAATCTACTCCTTTTTGGGCTATATAGGCTCAGTTTATGAGGGTTTTCTTTTACATTGTGACAGATACATGTTTCCATTTTATATGTCATGTAACAGAAGTGCTTCTGAGGGGCTTTTAGAGCAACATAGGCTCAATGGTAGGGTTTTGGGGGGTTTTACCTTTGATTCTCATTTTGTAATCTCAAAGACAGAGGATAATATGGATATGTCATGATATGGTCATATAATAGACTTACTTCTATTTGTATCTGGCCAGGATAGGAGGTTTTCTTCCTACTTTTTTCCTCCTTGAACCTTCTGAAGTATTTTTAATAATAAAATATAATGGCTTGTCCATTTTTGTCAAAAAGAAAAAAACATATCAAAGATAGATTAGTATTTTCATTCTATAAATAGTAAAAAATTTAATTATTAATTTTTAAAAATAAAGTAAGACAATTTGTAAAAATGAACATAAAATTATTGTAAGTAAAGAAGGATAATATGTGTACACTAAATGTTAAAATATCTGCAATTGTTATTAAAATCACAAGAGGTGAAAGATGTATTTATTATAAAGTAATTAACCAATTTGTGTTTTTATTTCTTTATATATTTTCCCTTGTGATTTCATAATAAGTATTTTGTATTACTTATTATTATTTTATAATATATTTTTTAAGTTTAAACTATTATATTCAATAGTAAAAAAACTCACCTCTAATCCTAAGATAATGATGACCATAAAATAATTTTTGTCCTTGTAATTTTTATATAATAGTTTTATAATTATTCAAATAAATAAAAATTATTCACAACATTTAAACAATAAATAAAATAACAACAAAAAGAAATTGATCATTTTTTTTTTTTTTTATATTAAGTATAAGGTAATCAAAATGAGAATTTACATCATGAAGAAGTTCATAGTTTAAGGCAAAATATCAGAGGCAACGCCTCACACGAGAGTATCAAAGTTTAACTAGTAGTTATGGATAACAAAACATAAACATAAGTAAAGCCTAAGCTAGGATATTATTGTATTCATCGACCCAGGCAATCCAGCCCTTTGTACCCTCCATCTAGATGATATTCTTCTTCTTTTGAACCTAGTGCAAGAGAAGGATCATATTGTCTGAGGCAAGCTTGCTGTTCTTTTTGGGTTCCATGTTGAAGTCTTTAATGGTTCTTTCAAAAAAGTGCAGGTTGTCAATGTGTTTACTCCAGGCATGAGCATCCTTCACCTCATATGTGAAGAAGGTGGCAAGACCACTTTTCATCAGTCTCTTGAATTTTTCCTTCTCAACTCTCATAGTGACCTGAATCTGCAAAAAAAATTTGAAATATGTGAGATTTATGAAAGGCTCAGTAAGCACCCTAGTACTACCTTGAAATCTCTCCTCATTCCTGCACTTCCAGAGCTTCCACAGAACATTAGAAGATAAAATCTTCCATAACAAGTTAAGCTCTTTATTAATACCATTAATATGACCAAAAACAATCTCAAATATATTAACATCATAAGGAATGAAGATACCAAACATACGCCAAATTTCTTTGACAAATCTGCAGTCGAGAAAGATGTGTCTACTAGTTTTAGGGGAGCCACAAAAAAATATAGGTTTGCATAGAGGAGAAGTCTTGTCGAATAGGGAGTCTATCCAAAATTAAAAGCCACTTAAAGTATTTAATTTTAGGTTCAATAGGGGACTTCCAAAATCTACCAAAAATCTTCTTCCAATCCGAGGG
>MU224233.1:1321461-1334728 GCA_018584345.1 Thuja plicata | reverse complement strand
TTACCTCTATCAAAAACAAATTTCATAGTTCTGCATAACAGTAAAAAACTAGAGTAACTAGCAGCCATATCCACCATCAAAATAAAGTTCCAGGGCCACGCAGGGCCAGTCCAAAAGCAGAAATTAAGCTTAACAGAACCCCTCCAAACAAAACAGGGGAACAGAGGAACCTGACTAGCAAAAAGATAGTGCATCAAAACAACAAGTTAACCTTTTCCTCCTAACTGCTTTGAGAGCAGTGATCTTGCCCACTCCTCCTGCAAGAACAGGAAGAGGTCTCTGTTATCCACATTGTCCTCCAGCTTACCACCCGTAAGTTTTTCCTTCCAGCGTAAAGTACTTCATTATGATAAGGCATATTTTTGGCCAAAAATCCGGCAGCTCCGCTCTATTAAAACCTCCTTGTTTCTTCACTGCCATTTCCCCATCTTTGAAGAATTGTTTGAGACCGCACTCACTATGTTGTCAATAAGAAAACCTTTTAATACTCTTGAGTATCTCAATACAATAAGGACTGTTAAATCCTACTCAGTTTAGAGATTTTTTGAATCAATGGTTAAAATGATACAATAATGATCTATTCAAAATATAAATTTGATTTGCAAATATTCAGATCTATTGTTAGTCCAATAATAACTCTTTGATCAATATCCACTTTAGTTCATTTTCTTTCATTCTTTGTTTTTCTTGGTTAATGCTTTGTCCTCTTTTGCTCGGTGTCTATAGAATTCCTTGGCTCTATTTTTCAACCTATATGATCAGATTCTGCATTTAAAGAATTATATCTTCACACTAAATATATTTATCATTCCTCTCTTTGATAATGAATTCCTTGTCTCTTTATATAGACATGATTAGCCGCTCAGTCTTCTTATTTTTGTCGTGGATCTCTTCTTGATCTGTAAAATGAGCCATACATTGCTTTATCCCGTAAATCTCTCCTTTAGGTTTATTCCATAAATCTCTCCTTGATAACTATGAATAAAATGTGCTTTAAATATCCTCCTTTGGTTTAGCTTAATTGATCGTTGATAATAAAACAATCATTCAGTCAATCCCTAAATTGTAGCTCTGCTACCTAAGCAATTTTGTCATTCTTTAACTCCAGTTATGTTCGGTCATCATCTTTAGTTATGCTCTGTAACACTTGCTCGGTTACTATTGTGCTTGGTATACACTGTGAACTGCTTAGTGTTCACTATCACTCGATGTATACAATTTTTTTTATGTTTTACCAACCACATAAAATTTGTCTCTTCATATCTTCAATGTTATGAAAATATGTGCACAGACAATCAAACCATATCAAGTTGACATTAATCACAATACAATACATTAACTTATTTAATGTCTTGCATTCACTTTTGCAGTTTGGTGATCATCAACTTGTCATCTTTAAACATTCAATCCGTTATAGTTCATCAATCTCTCCCTTTGGCATTGATGGCAACACAATATGAAATATGCAGTATAAAACATGCCATAACATACCAAACTTATTGTTCTATAACCAATTCAAATTCTGAGTCTCGGTAGGCTCTTCTAGCTCAGATTTAATATATTTAATCACTTTAAAGAAAATGTTTATCATACACCTCTCCCTCTAGATTTGATTATGTTGTCTACTCTCCCTTTCTTAATTCCCTTCAATGGACAAGTGTAGGAATTTTGTCTCCTGATTCTGTCTCTCCCTTTCTTGTAGAATCTCTTCTCTAATTCTCTCCCTTTGATGGATGGTTATTTTATTGACAGTAACCTTTAGATATTCTCTCCCTTTGTGTTGTATAGTCTCTTCTTCCTGATGGATATTTCATTGAATCTTTCTCTCTCTTTAACATCAATGCCAAAAAAATATAGATCTTTGTAGTAGCCAACAATATTTCTGGTGTGTGGTTCAGATAAGTACCCTTAGTGTACTGATATGTCATTTTTGTCCATATCTCAGCTTGCATCAATATGATTATTCTTCTGATAATGTGTAGGCCGATGCAACCTCATAGTCAACTTAGTGACCAGTAGAGAAGGGCAGGGATAACTTTAAGAAACCCCCTCCTAGGAAAAAGTGTAAAAGCCTAGCGAATCATACATTAATTTAGGGGCAAAATTTTATTGATGATGGAAATTTTTTTTTCCAAATTAGGAAAATAATATAAAGGCGTAGGCAATTTTGTCCCTATCGAATGAAAATTCCATAAAATCATGGTGAATTATAAATTAATGTGGGGGAAAATATATAATATATGAGGTGAATTATTTTCTTGTGAAGGTAAAAAAAATTTGTACAGGCTATTTTTATGTGTCGTTTGAAAATATATTTATTTTATTGGCTAATCTATCGTTAATTATGGGAAAAATAAATATTTAATTTGGCGATTTTCAAAACATGGGACTCGTCAGTGCGTCATGTGGGCCAACGCCAACTAATATTAAATGTCTTATTTGAGACTGTTTGATTATCCTAGATCAATGGCTGAATTTTAATTTCGGCCCAATCTTGTGAAGGAAACAAAGTTTTCCAAGAAGTCACCCGAATAATGACATGTAACATTGTAATTAATGCAACATGCAGCAAATATTGCTTTTATTTGTTGTGAATATAACTGATCACACATTGAACACATGACCTAATTAGGTATTGTTAAATGTATTATTTGAGACCATTTGATCATCCTAGATAAATGGTTGAAATTTAATTTTGAACCAAATTTCAGAAGGAAACCGACTTCTGCAGGAAGTCACCGGAATGATGACACATATCAAGCCTTAAAAAGTGCACCATAACCATGATCGTTGATTACTACTAGTTATTTATTGACGTGGATGGTGGATAGTGTAACTACAACTTGTAACTCATAACTCAAAAATTAATAAATGCCTTGTCAGTGACATTCTTTAACTTCCATCTTTAACTGTCAATAGTACACATGCATTTATGGGGAAAATTTATGGGAAAGATTTACATTTAGATATGAAAGATTAAGGACAGTCGATTTAAATCTCTCACACGCATAATACGCATATTGCACTTATGGAAATTGAATTAAATATAATTAAATAAAGAATAATTATTAATTGCTAAGTATCTGTGATCACTACTATCAATCAAGGGGTTGGGGATATTTAAAGAGAATCTGGTTTCTTTCTTCTTCATTTTGCTCTTGGTAGATTAAGAGTCAGAGCTGCCGGTGGTTGAAATTGTGCCTCTCGTTTTAAGGTTTAGGTTTTTAGGTCTTTAGGCTTTCGATAATTAAAGATGGATCCATTTGAGATGCACATCCCTAGATGACCAGAGGTCCTTTTTGGGCAATGTCTCAGAAGAAATCCTCACTTCCGTTTGTAGGGAGGTTGGTGGTGATGCTTTTATAAATTATGTTGTGTTGATGTTATTGGGTCGAGAGTTCCTTGAGAATGTCGACAGATACCACGTCTACACGGATATTACGTCCTAGTTTTTTGCATCTCTCCTCGACCTTGGATGATAGAAGGTGGATATGCTGATGTTTTTGAGGAAGGTTTTTAAAGAGAAATTCTTGAAGGATAATGTCAATGTTGCTATTTTTGTAGAATTAGGGGTGGGGATCCCTTGGCCAAGAGATATACAGAAGCTGTTGGTTCTGGGAAAAAATGTGGCCAGACAACCCTTTCTATTGAACCTCAATGACGAGAAATTAACATGACACAGGAAAGGGGAACGACTTGGGAGGGATTTTGTCCGAAAATGGTTTTACCTTGATGAATTTGATGAGTCAGACTACACATGGCTTGATGAATTCTTAGAGATTATCCTCTCTGGAAAATTCTACTCAGACGAAAGGGAAGATGAAGATCCCTGATTCCCTAGTTTAACCATTCCCGTTACCCTAGGTTTTTGACAATGGACATGCAAAGTTTCACTTTTTTTAACCGATCAGAAATTGCCTAGTAGGTTTCTTACTAGTTTCTATTTTTACTGTACGATGTAAATTTTTGAAAAAAATAAAAATAAAAATTTTCCAAGTTCATTTCAATTTTCTTTTTATGAGTACAAAAATTGATTCTTAGACTTCTCTGTGATTACAATATTTTAATTAGTTTCTTTACCTCTGTATTAGACATTTAAGTATATGCTTAAGCGATGGATTAGTATTTCCTTTTTTTAAATCTGAAGACTGAGATTCTGAATTTTTAAAATGATTAAGTTTCTTTATCAGTCCAAAGCAATTTCTATTTTTAATTTTCCAATGTGTCATATCGATGTGTGATTATAAGATAGAAATAATTGAATTAAAATCTAAATCCAACTACATTGTAAAACTAAACATTTAATAACATTTATTAAATGTAATATCTAATAAGCTGAAGTTGTAATTTAAAATGATTAAGTTACGCTCACACATGTCCTAGTGACATCAAATGAAAAGCCAAAATTTAATGGGACCCGCGATAATGCAATAATGCCAGCGACCGTTGGATGAGCATAGATCAATGGTGTGCGGTGTATTTCGGGCCGAAAGGGAAAAGAAACCCCATTTTTACAAACCTATTTCAAAATAATTTAAATGAACTCAAAATCACAGTCATAGAATAAGTATCACTTATCTTTGCCTCAAATTAAAATGCAGCAATGTAGTCGCAACTTGCCAATGCAGTATTGAGTATACAATTGCACTCAATAGTCTGAAACTTCTAAAACTTCACTACGATCAAATATAGAGATATCATAGAGATATCAAAATGTTTTTATACTAATCCTTCTTCAAAAAATTTGGTGGGAAGTATTAGGTATACAAATATTTGGCAAAGCCCACATAATTATAACATGTCTTTTGTTATTTCTGAGGCAATTATGGGTCGTCCAATACCTTCACATGATTAATAAAGTTAACTAAATTACATCGGTTAGAGACACACATCCATAAAATTCTAGGTGAATATAGGTCATTGATTTGGGGTCACTTAGAAATTATAGGCAAATGTTTTAAATTTACGGGGACCAAAATTTATATTTCATTGGCGATAATGTTTAAGAAATGGAAAAATTAAATAAACTAATGGGTGATGGGCCCGATCTTTGGACCCAATATTAATAAATGTCAGGTGATAGGGTCAATCCAATATGTCAAAAATATTCTCCAATTCTGGGGTTGCCAACATGCGACATTCGCCAAATGGCAAATAATTGCCACTAAAGTTTCCTCTAGAGAAGGGACGAACCACTAGTCTATTCCTTGATAATTCAAATGTATCTTTTAGCAATGGTTTTGTGAATATGTCTGCTAGTTGTTCTTTGGATTGTACATATTCCAGCATTACATGTTTTTCTTGTACTTGTTCCCTCAAGTAATGATACTTAATAGATATGTCTTTTGTCTTAGCATGCATCACAGGGTTCTTTGAAATGTTTATAGCACTTTTATTATAACAATAGATAATTACTAGGTTAAGAGTTTCCTTATTCATACCTTTCAGTAATTGCTTTATCCATGCAATGTTGGAGCAATTTGCAGCAGCAACTACATATTATACTTTTGTAGTTGATTGAGATATGCATCCTTACTTTTTGCTTATCCATGAGACAAAACTGTCACCCATAAAGAATGCTCCTCATGTAGTGCTCTTTCTATCATCTATGTTTCCAACCCAATCAACATTAGTATAAACTTGTTTCTCAAATTTTCCTTCTTTATTGTACCACAAACTATAGTCTTTATTATTCTTCAGATATCTCAAAATTCTTTTAACAATAGTCATGTATGATTCCTTAGGGTTAGAAGAGAATCTTGCAACTATACCAACTGCATGTTCTATATCAGGTCTAGTGTGTACAACATACATTAGTTAGCAATCATAGATCTGTATAACGTGTGAATAACCTTTATTTTCTTTTCTTCCTTTGTCAATTTGCATCCAGTTTCCATAGGTGTTCCAATTGGTTTGGAGTCCTCCATCATGAATATCTTCAAAACTTCTTTGATGTATTTTTATTGTGTGATGTAGATGCCTTCATCCCATTATAGAATCTGTAGACCAAGAAAAAATTTGATCTCTCCAAATGTTGACATTTCAATTTTTTTTCTCATTTCATCAGCAAATGACTTGCATAGGATATCATTACCTCCAAATATGATATCATCAACATATATCTCAGCGCTCAAAATCTTATCATCAGTATCTCCTTTCAAATATAGATTATTGTTGTCATCTTTTCTAACAAATCCAATACTAATTCAAGATAAGAGCGAATTTTTTCATACCATGCTCGCGGTGCATGTTTCAATCCATACAAGGCTTTTTGTAGTTTACAAACCATGTTCCTCTTGTTAGGATCAACAAACCCTTCAGGTTGTTCAATGTATACCCTCCTCTTCTAGTATTCCATTCAAAAATAAAAAGTTAACATCCATTTGGTATACTTTGAATCGTTTAAAAGGAGCATAAGAAAGTAGAATTCTTACTCCTAGTCTAGCAATGGATGCAAAGTTTTCTCCATAGTCAATACCTTCTTCTTGTCCATACCCTTTGCATACCAGTCTTGCTTTATTCCTTGTGACTTCTCTATTCTCATTAAGTTTGTTTCTGAAAATCCATTTGGTACCAATGACATTTTTGTCACTCGGTCTAGCTACTAATTTCCATATTTTATTCTTCTCAATATGTTCAATCTCTTCATTCATTGCACTAACCCATTCTTGATTGTCAAGTACAGTATTAACAAATTTAGGCTACAAATCAGAAATAAAACATTTATTAAGTGACTTGATTCTTGTTTTCATTCCAGTTGTTTTGTCCCCAATGAGATGGTCTTGTCGATGGTGTCTTCTGACATATTTAGCAAGTATAGGTTTACATCTTTGTTCTTCATTTTGATCTTCATTAATTTGTTCAACATTGTGATCATTTTCCTGATTCTGGGTGTGTGCAGCCTGTTGCTCGGGCAAGGTTTCAAGTTCTTTAATGTAGACAAATCCATTGTAATCTTCAGGTTCCTTTCTGCTTTCTTCATCATTTTTCTCAGCAAATTCATCCACTTTAACATTTGCGCTCTTAATGATTTTGTTAGAATATTTGTTCAGACATTTATAAGCTTTGCTTTTAGTAGAATATCCTAGAAATATTTCTTCATCACTTTTAGAGTCAAGTTTCTCATTTCTATCATCTTTCAGTATATAAAATTGACTTCCAAAAATTCTTAAGTAACTCACATTTGGTGTGTATCCATACCATAGCTCATAAGGTTTCTTATTTGTGTCTTTCTTCAATTGAAATCGGTTCAGTGTATAGATAGTAGTACTTATAGCTTCTCTCAAGAATGTTTGTGTGCTGCCTTAATCAATCATCAGTGTTCTGGCACAATCAACAATTGATCTATTTCTGCTTCCAACAGTCCCATTTTTCTGTGGTGTTCTCAGTGTTGAAACCTATCTTGCAATCCCATGCTCATTACAAAAGTTAGTGAATTCATCAGAAATCAATTCTCCTCCTCTATCTGATCTTAAAAATTTCAGTTCTTTTCCACTTTATTTTTCAAGTTTATCTCTATACCATTTGAACATCTTTAATGCTTTGATTTATCTATTAAGAACATGATAGTCATCATCCTAGAATAGTCATCAACAAATAGAATAAAGTATCTATCACCATAATAGCTCTTTGTTCACATTGGTCCACATAAGTCAGTATGGACTAACTCCAGAATAACATTATATGTGTAGGTTTTTCTCTTGAAACTATACTTTGTCATTTTTCCTATTTGACAATTCTTGCACATAACATGGTCGAGCTTTGAAATACTTGGTATTCGTGTCACTTTTCTTTTCTTACTTATCTTAACCATGTTGTCAAAATTCACATGACATAACCTTTTATGCCACAAACAAATGTCTTTATTTCTAGCCAATAAACAAGTGGTCTCAATATCATCAAGATAGAATAGATGACATTTTGTTTGTTCACCAGTACCGATCAACTTTCCTATTCCATTATAGATCATTGCCTTTTTTCTCAAATGCAACTCGGTGTCCTTTGTTTTTTAGCGGTGGAACACTCAATAGATTATAGTTAAGTCCTTTCATCCAATATGAATTTTCACATATGATCAGATTATTCAACATGATGGTACATTTTCCTTTAACTGGGCAAGGTGAGTCATTACCCATCCTAACTGATCTACCATTATAATATTCAAAGGTTTCAAACTTTTCTTTATCTCTAGTCATGTGATGAGTACAACGACTATCAATAATCCAAACATCATTTTTTCTAACTTTTTATATGAGTGTTGTTTCAACATGCCTTTCTTCTTTGTCAGAATCATCCTTCATAGCAACAAATACTACCTCAATATCTTCTTCAGACTAAGTATTGTATTATGCTGAATGTGGACCTCTTGATTCAACACAAACGCAACATAGTCCTTACACAATCAATGAATTTACAAAGACAAACATGGATTGTTTTCTCTGTAAACGTGATTGAAGCGACCTGTTGCCTCCTAATTAGGTGTGATTGTTGCAGTTTACCCTCAGAACGAGAGCCAACAACCTGACCATCTCGAATACAGAGGATTTTATAGTGCAAGTATATGAAGAAAAGCTATTGATTATGAGAAATATGCATCTAATTCATGAGAAATTGTTGTTATTCTATGAATTAAGGCATGATTAAGCTATGAAATTGAAGACGAAATACAACTAGTGTAAGTATGAATTTGCAATTAAACTAAGAATGAGAATGCAATTAATCTAATAAATTGAAATGCTTCTAGTCTAGGAAAGAAAATGCTTGAAATCTAGAAATGAAATGCTTTCTAAGCTAGAATTTGATTAGCAAGATGAATCTAAAAATCTTTAAAGCATAGATTGAATTGTTAGCTCCTACAAATAGATCATAAATCAAAGCTAAAAAATATTCAATTCCAAATGAAAATCATGCTAATTATGCAAGCAAATAAGCTAAAAGCATGAAATTAATACTAAATTTGCCTATAGCAATGATGCTCAAAACAAAGGATCCTTGCAATGAAGAAAAGAGGTCCAATTTATAGAAAACCAAGGAAAGAGGATGAAGAGTTTCTTGAAAAGAAACAGTTGTCTCTTCATTCTCCAATTGAGACAAATAAGCAAAGATGATTAAAATAAAAGAATTAATTATTGACACATAAGTGTCCTTTCACATGGAATTATGGAATTCCCTTTTTGAGGATAATTCATTCAATTAATTAAATAACCTTTCAATTCCTTTTATGTATATTAGCCAAAGAGGGTGAATTTGATTTAATTAAAAGCACTTAGGACTTTAGGATTAAATCAATTAATCATAGGGATTTTAGCTAATAATCATTTGAGAATTAGGAATTTAAATGTAATGTCAGATTTATGCAAATTTGGGTTTTCTGCATTTGAAACTCATTCAATTAAAGTCAATTAGGAGAAGAATTTGCCTAATACAATAGGACTTCGAAGATAAGAAAATGCACCAAAATTGATTGATTATTAAGTGCCAATTTTGGGGTGTTACATTTTGCCCCTCTTTGAATTGATGTGCGAGCAGCACATTGATTCAAAGAATAGTCTGAAGTGAAGAATGAAATCAGGGTTAGATTGCCCCAATGTCCACTGAGAGCTAATGAAGATCTAGGACTATCTCCAGAATCGGGGTTAGATTGCCCCAATATGAAGGTAAGCCCTCCGAGACCTAGGTTAGATTGCCTAGATAACGGTTTGAAGAGTTTTTGAGAGTTATCTTCAGAATGAAGTGTAACTTTCAAGAATTAGGGTTAGATTGCCCCAATACCCAATGAGATTTCAAGAATCTTCTCCAGAACGAAGCTTAATCCCCCAATATCTAGGTTAGATCGCCTAGATGCTGGTTAGATTGATATCTTTCACAAGACTGTCCCTAGATCGAGGTTCAACCTTCAGGAATCAAGGTTAGATTTCCCCAATACCTATCCCAAAAGATAATATATTTAGGACTGTCTTCAGAATGAAGCATGATCCTTGAGGATCTGAGTTAGATTGCTCAGATACCTAGCAAGATAGATGACAAGATGTGAGATTCAAGATCACGGAATATCCAATTTTGACCATAAGGTACGAAAAACTAAATATGCCCCAAGTGATGAGATGCCGCTAGCGATGAGGACTTTAGATTCAGACTGATTCGAGAATAATGCAAAAAGGTTCAATGATGCAATCATCCTGCCCCCTCAGGAGCAAAATCGAAAGAAGACACATCATAAAGATGAGAGCGAGAAATCACAAAAAAGATAGATCAAGAGAGAGCATAATCATTTTAGAGCGATTGAGAGGTCTTATTGATTAGGTTTGACCATAGTTGACCAAAATTGACTTGAGTTGACTTTGATGAAAAGATTACAGAATCCAAGAAAATGATGACAAGAGATAATCCTGACAAGAGAGCGATGCCAGAAAGATGACTGCACAAGCATATATAGAAGTGTCAGATTTCAATTTCGATCACAAAAAATTGATTGAGCATATAGATGAAGATAGAGAGAGAGGATTGAACACTCGTGCAGATGAGAAGAAGCCATGATAAAAGATGAGGACCTTGAAGAATGAGAACACCATGAAGAGAGCACCAAAACTTCTACAATGCAAGCCTAAAATGCAAATGCAAGCCTACGATGCAGATGCAGGCCTAAGCTAAATGCAATCCTAGGACTTTGGTTGTTGGACTCATCATATTTATCATCATCGGGTGCTTTGGATCATCGGAGTCAATACAATCCTTACTGGTGCTGCTGCGACCATAAGAATATGAATATGAATTTCATCGGATAAAATATAGGAAACCAATGTAAGCACCAAAGGCACAAAATCCAAGGTGACCTGAACATTATTTCCAGTTTGATATAGTAACAATTCACAAGTAAAAAAACATAGCAATAACAGTCAAGGAGATAGTTCCAACCTCCCCTTGGCATACAAATAAACAAGATCGAGGGATGTGAGGATTTTTCACCTTAATGCAGAAGCTCTTATCACATACACCCTATTTATTTGATGTTTCCGGATCATTGAAACCACACCAACAAGTAGTAGACAAAGAAAATATCAATGAAATTCATAGGAACAGACAGCACACTAAGAAAGAGTCAATCATATCTCAGCATGTTTCAAGGCTTACGAATGTGTCTATGTTATGGGTGTTGAAAAACACCATTGTGCTTGTGAGTGCAATGTATTTGATTGCTATCAAGAGATGTTTACGTCATGAGAAATACGAAGTGTGTTGAAAAAACACAGACGCGTCCAAAGAGAGTGTTGAAAATCACTATTTGATTAAGGTGTTGAGAAACACCAGTTTGTGCCAGTAGAGAGTTGTCCTTCAGGACTGGCAAGATTACTCACTCAAGTGTAAAATGAAGAGCGATCGAAGTGGGGAAGCCATGCCCCCAAGTAATGAATGGATCGAAGCAAAGCCACAACAGATAGTGGCATGATGCAAGAAATCTCAGCAGTGTAGCGGCAGTAGGAAGACTCAGTGAGGATCACTGGTGACTGTCGTGAGAGATTCTCAAGCATAAAGATCGATAAAAAGATCGAAGCATCAGTAGGTAGACGTAGTGAGATCCACCGGTGACTGATGCAAAAGAGAGTCTCAAGAAGAGATGAAGTGCCACGAGGCATCGGCAGGCAGACGCAATGTGAACCACTGGTGACCGATGCAAAAAGAATAAGACAATGCCCCCTAGACCAGGGACATGCCCCCAAGTATAACCAGTTTCAATCCATGGGAGATCGAGAAAAATATCAAAGATGGCTGAGAGAAAAACGCACACTCAAGCAGGAAAGAAACTAAAGCAGGAAAGCGAACTAAAGCAAGAAAGAAAACTAAAGCAGGAAAGCAACTGCAAGAAAGCCAATATATGCTGCGACAGATAAAGCATTGCGAAACAAGAGGCGCCTGTTTAGCAGGTTTTCACCATCTTGGTAGAAATTCTATTTTTTCTACCATGACGCCTGTTTACCAGGTTTTCATCAATGGCACATTTTCTCTTTTTCACTTTTTTTGATTTTTTAGCTTTTCAATTTTTTTGTTCTTTTTTCATTTTTTGAATTTTTTTGTATTTTTTAAATTTTTGAATTTTTTTGATATTATCAAGGCGCCTTTTTGCCAGGTTTTCACCAAGATAATAGATACATCAAAGCACCTGTTTTCCAGGTTTTCACTAAGATGATCATTTTTTTAGGACATTTTACAATTTTTAGGATTTTCTCAGAAAATAAAGTATGTACATGAGCATGCAGAAGATATCTCAGCTGTAGAACTTCTTCAGGTGAAGAGCGTTGATAGGCTCTTTGAGTGGTTCACCTTTTGTAGTGGAGAGCTGATAGGCGTCAGACCCAAATACTGCAGTAATAATATAAGGACCAAGCCAGTTGGGCTCAAACTTCCCTTTCTGAGTCCGCTATTGTTGATTTTTAGGATTCTCTCTCAGGATGAGATCACCTGTTTGGAAGTCTCTTGGTCTGACTTTCTTATTATAGCTCTTTGATATCCTCTTTTGATATGCTCTGAGATGATCGAACACCACCTTTCAACGCTCATCTAGTAACTCAAGCTCTTGAAGCCTAGATATTCTCATGTCATCATCTGTGATGAGGCCTTTTAGAGAGACTCGCAATGTAGGAATCTCAACCTCAATAGGTAGTACATCATCTGTGCCATAGACTAAAGAAAAGGGCGTGGCCCCTGTTGGAGTTCTGATACTGGTGCGATAGGCCCATAAAGCTGGATTTATCTGGAGGTGCCAATCCCTTCCAGACTTGTGTACCGTATGGTGCAGGATTTTAATAATTGTTTTATTAGAAGCTTCAGCTTGCCCATTACCTTGGGGGTAATAAATAGAAGACCAATGTTGGATGATCTTGAACTTAGCACATAAATCTGTCAGATCTTTATTCTTGAATTGTCCCCCATTATTTGTGATAATAGAGGAAGGTACACCATACCTACAAATAATGTAGTTTAAGATAAACATAGCTACAGATTTTCCATCAGCTACACTGAGAGGCAGTGCCTCAACCCATTTAGTAAAATAATCCGTAGCAGTGATGATGTACTTGTGTCCTTTGGAGGAAGACGGATATATCTGACCTACTAAGTCGAAAGCCCATTGTTGGAATGGCCAACAGGTGATAAAAGGAATGAGTTCCTTAGCTGGAGCGTGAATCAAGTTTCCATGAAGTTGACATTGCTTACAAGATTTGGCAAACTGCGTAGCATCCTTCTCCATATTGGGCCAATAATAACCAGCTCT
>MU224233.1:1254971-1281276 GCA_018584345.1 Thuja plicata | reverse complement strand
CCCTTTAACAGAAAGAGAGCATCAGAGTATATTAGTATGCACCAAATAGAGATAATAGGCCCAACAAGCCTAAAACAAAAATAACAAAATGCTACCCAAAAGATAAATAAAGAAAAAGGTAGCCTAAAACCAACAAAAAAGACAACAACAAACTAAATTGAAAATACCTAAGAACAAAGCACAAAATAAACCAACTCCTTGAAAGCCTCAGTTGCGTCACTCTTCAGTTGGGTCATTTCCATTGCCACCTTCTTCAGTTCCATGTGCTCCAGAGGCACGTTCTCAACCTTCCTCTTTAAGTTTCCCCTTGTCCTATTCCCAACATAATGATATGTTAATCCTAATGAGCCATGTCGAGGTTATTCACTAATCTGTTCATCGAATATAAAGTCAACTTGATAATTTTGTGACTCTGAGATGTCACAATACGAAGAACTTATTTTCCACTCTTCACTACATTCTCAATCTGAGAAAACTTATTCTCAATGTCCTTCTTCAACTGCTCCAAATCTGTAATAGTCTTCTTGAGGCCATCGACAATGGACATTTTCTCCTACCGAGTCCACAAATTATGCCCCAAATCACCATGAGTATCCTCAGTAACCTGGGTAGAGTGATGTGAAGTGCTTCCAACCACTAGACTCTCCAGAACCTCGATTTTTCTAGCTATCACTCTTTGCTTAATTTTAATCTCTTTAATTTCATGTCACAACCACATGAAAAGAGAGAAGGAGTGAATTGTATTTTCCCTATCCATACCAAGACCATAAACATGATCTTTGTGGCCATTCTTGAAATGAATGGAATTGGGTCTTAATTCCAACGAAAATTCATCTTTTCCTCCGTAGGAATGTCCACCTTTGGCGACTAAGTTTTGCTGGCACCAGGGGACAAGATGACCTGAATTTCAATTTGTAGATCCTTATCATTAACTTCCTCAAATAAAATCCTCTTATCTTTTTCCACCACAATCTTATCCTTCGAGCCCACCATAGTAGGGGAAATAGGGTTCTTTTTACCATGATATTTTGAAGCCTTATGTTTCATCTTATCCTTACCTGTAGATCCCACCTTCAAGATTGATTTGGGGCTTACTTTAATTTTAGTAGAAGGGACATACTATTCATCGTATGAATTTGTATCCTGCCTTCTCCCTTTCTTACCTGTTTTCACCTTACACTGTGGGTTTTTCTTGATATGTGACAGAGGCTCCTCATCCTCCTCCTCATACTTTATTTTCTCCTCTTCAAAATAAGTTTTCGTCTCCCCCCATAGTAGCATCCTCCCCAGACTGCATGATAGGGTTTGAGGGAGCAGGTGGGGCTTTATAGTGATCAAAGATAAGGACCAACAAACCCTTGTGAAGGCTATGGTTTTAAACAAGGTTCTTTCCATAACTTTTAAAGCTATAAAGTTATCTTTCCATGGAGATAATGATTTAATAAAACAACGTGATGACCAAATGCTCTTGTAAAACACCCATCAAGAGTTAAATATTCTATGATAAATTTAAGTACCTAGCTCCAAATAGACTTGATTTTGGCCAGATCATAATAACTAGTGTTCTCTCCTTATTCCCTCGCATCTCACCCTCTTCCTCAGTTTTAGAGAACCTCTGGATAGCCAAATTAGAGTACTTCTGATTACTGTAGAACTTCAGTCCCTCCAACTTTAGGATTTTAACTTTGGCAATAACATTCTAATCTATCAACACTTTTCTCCTGAATAAAACATTCACTAGAAAATTTTGGAAATATTTTCGATGCACGTTGGTCAATTTTTCAATGTTGGTTGGTCGGCTAGACGACCACTCTTGTCGTCAGAGTTTTTCGTCGATTAAGCGACCCAAAAAATGTTGTATTGAATTATCGACAGTAATAGTGGTTGAATGATCGACTGTATAATGCGTCGACTCTGTGAATATTCAGGTCGATAAAGTCCATTGGTCATTGTCATCATCATCAAACTATCGACTTTAGTAGGCGTTGAAACTGTGGCATTCCGGTCGAAATAGTTTGTTGGTCATTGTCATCATCATCAAACTATTGAGTTCAATAGGCGTTGAGACTGTAGCATTTTGGTCAAACCATTTCATTGATATATTGGATGGTCGTCGAAATATTGATGACATATTCATTTAAAAAAATAATAAAATATATTAATCATCTATTAATATATATATAATATATTTTCTTTTACTAATATTTTCATTGAAATTATAGTAGTTGAATTAGAATACGCTCCAGAATGCTTACAAATCTAATGCAGTATTACGCCCTCCTAAGTGAATTATATCTACACGTGTCAATATAATGAATATTTTTTAATAGATGTCAGCACAAGTAAGGAAATTCTATATTTTTTAAATTTGATATGTATATAAGGTATTTTTCCATGCCACGAAGATGTTAATACAACTAAACCTACAGTTATGCCATAATCCATGGAGATTTGAGGAAAGAGTTTCATGCATAATTGAAACTTCACGGATGAGAGGTCCCCTCGCTCCAACTGAAGAGCCTCTTGGCTAACGCCTCTCGGCTAATAAATAACATATCAAAGATAGATTAGTATTTTCAT
Organism: Thuja plicata; assembly: GCA_018584345.1. Taxonomy (NCBI): domain Eukaryota; kingdom Viridiplantae; phylum Streptophyta; class Pinopsida; order Cupressales; family Cupressaceae; genus Thuja; species Thuja plicata. Next base: position 1,278,696 of record MU224233.1, on the reverse strand, counting down.
TCTATAAATAATAAAAACTTTAATTATTAATTTTTAAAAATAAAGTAAGACAATTTGTAAAAATGAACATAAAATTATTGTAAGTAAAGAAGGATAGTATTTGTACACTAAATATTAAAGTCTCTGCAATTGTTACTAAAATGAAGAGAGGTGAAAGATGTATTTATTATAAAGTAATTAACCAATTTGCATTTTCATTTCTTTATATATTTTCCCTTGTGATTTCATAATAAGTATTTTGTATTACTTATTGTTATTTTATAATATATTTTTTTAAGTTTAAACTATTATATTCAATAGTTAAAAAACTCACCTCTAATCCTAAGATAATGATGACCATAAAATTATTTTTTATCCTTGTAATTTTTATATAATAGTTTTATAATTATTCAAATAAATAAAAATTATTCACAACTTTTAAACAATAAATAAAATAACAACCACAAAAAAAATGATCATTATTGATATCTAATAATAACAAGCCGCAAAGCAGCTAAGTTCTTGCCAAAATGCTAAAGTAGCTTAAACTTTGATTGGTTGATATTACATAATTTAATAACTTGTTAAAAACTTGTTGTTGCCTATAGTTCATAGGCTACGACAAGAACTAATAAAAACTGTCCGAAACTTTTAAAATATCTTTTACCGGCACCTTCTAAAGAGCTATATGATATGTCATGCATTTTATTTAAATTTTAATCAGAAACACATAAGATTCTTCATCATCTTAAATTAAATATTGCCGCTTCTTTTTTCTTCTGGTCTCTCTGCTAGGGTTTCATGCATACAGCGTCTTGTCTGTATCTTTGCTCTGAGCTTTCCATCTGTCATAGTGCATTTACTACAGGATTTTTGCATTAGGGTTAGCTTTTAGTATGGCTACGGCCAACTTCGGCCCAGCAGTTGATACTGGTGCACGAGTTGAAGCTTTGGAAAGCCATGGTGCCTCCTCTGAACAAATGTCCTCGCAAGTTCATCCTGAAAGCCTTTCACGAGGTAACCCCGATATTGTTCTTAATCTGCAAGAATTTGATCCTGCATGTGAATGGTTAGAAAAGCATACTCTCATTGGATATTTTGTGGGTCGTACTCCTCCTGAAAGTATCCTCAAATATTGGGTAAACAAGAGATGGACCCATCATGGGGTCCGCCTTGACGGTGTCTAAAACCTTACCAAAGGTTTTTTTCTTTTCTATTTTGCTAACCCTTCCCAGGCAGAAGCTATTTTTAGCTGCAGGCCTTGGACTGTTAGGTCATCCCTTCTTGTTTTCCAGAGATGGTCTCAAGACTTCACTATCTTGGATGACAAGAAACTTAGGGTCCTTGTTTGGGTTGAGTTTCCTAGTCTCCCTTTGCCATGCTGGCCGTTTATTGAGTCCATTGCTAAAACCCTTGGTAAGGTCATTGTCATGGAGCATGACAAATTTTTCAATGCCCGTCCCCAGAAGCGTGTCTGTGTTAACATCGACCTTTCTAGGGACCTCAAAGACACTGTTGAAATCCAGGTTGGTTCTCTCACCATTTCTCAAAAAGTGCTCTATTTGAACTTGCCCAACACCTGTTATAGGTGTCAATCGGCAGAGCACAAGATTAAGGAATGCCCGCTAGTTACCCCTCAGGTAAGGCCATCACCAAAGGAAGCACCGGTCAAAAATGCGAAAGCTGGAAAAAAAGAAAAATGGAGTACAGTTTCACGAAAAGGTAGGAATGCCTCAGGCTCCAAGACAATGCACGCTGCTTCTACAGCTATGTCATCTCTGGAACCTCTGGTTGGAGAAATTCCTCCTTCTGTTGAAGCACCACCAATGGTGCTGCTTAATTCAAACCCTATTATCTAGGGGAAAAACTCAGCTGCGAGGCCTTCCACTTTAGAGGTGGTGCTCACGCTGCCAGTAGTTTCTTTGGTTTCCTCCCAGTCTTTGCACCGGTCTTGCAGTCCTGATGGACGCATGGATGACCCAGAAAAAAGGCAGTTTATCTCTTCTGGAGATTTACTCCCCAACTTTGGCTCTGTACCAGCTTTCTTGTAGAATAGTTTCTCCTCTCTTGGGGACGAGGAAACCATGCAAGAGTTTTTATGAATTTTTTGTCCTGGAATGTGCGAGGTCTAATTGACCTCTCCATAAAGTACTATGTTCGTGATACCCATTGCAGACTTCATAGTCTGGATGTTTTATGTTTATAGGAAGTGAAAATTTTTGGGTTCCTGTTTAATTTTGTCTGTCGTGTCATTTGGCCGGATGACATTGTTTTTCCTTCTCAGCATGAAGCTAGTAAAGGTGGTCTCATTACTATTCTGTCACCTCGCCTTCATTCTTCTGTTATGGCTCACGGATCTGATCTAATGCAGCGTGTCACTTGGATTTTACTATCTTTTCATAACCATTCTTTTGGTATCATTAATGTTTACTCCCCCAATGATGTTGTGGAAAGATCTCAACTTTGGTGCTGGATGGCAGACAATTTGTGTCCTAGTACTTGGCTTATGTGTGGGTATTTTAATATGGTTGAGCTGGCCTCTAACAAGGAAGGGATTACGCCTTTTCACTAGAAAGCTATAGAGAGAGAAGCCCGGTACCATATGCGCAATAAATTGGGCCTTTTTGATCCCAATGCTAACCGCCGCTAGCAGGGTGAAGTTTGGCATACTTGGTCTAATTTCAGAGTTGGCTCTGATCGCATATTTAAGAGACTAGATCATGCTATGATAACGGCTCAATATTTTTTCTCTTTTTCTGAAGATCGAGGCCTACCTATCATTCCTCTGACAAATGTGACCTTGTCAGACCACTTCCCCATTTATTTTTCCATCACTTGGCATTCTTTTTCCAGGCGGGCTACTCAAACACAATTTTATCTCAACACGTCAGTGCTGACGCATGCTTCCACTATTGCTCACATTCTTCAAGTTTGGAATTTAGAGCCTTGACCCCACAGTCATCTTGGTTGGATTCAATGGTGGAATGATGCCATCATCCATACTGCGAGATTTCTTTGCATTTACCACTATTAATTAGACTGCTACAGGAAGCATGCTTATGAAGCTAACACCAAGGCTCTTCGTAATGTTGCTGATGAACTTGCGTTGAACCCCTTTGATTATGAACTTCAACTTAAGCTGGCCCAACTTCAACATGAGAAGCAAATTGATGATTCCTATGCTACTTGTGGAGCTCAAATCAAAGCTCGCCTCCACTAGTTCGAGGTGGGTGATAAAGCCTCTAAGGAGTTTTTTCATGCTCTCAAAGCTTGGCATACCAATGTCGGTATTCAAAAAATCAAACAAGGATCTGAAACCCTTACTGAGCTTCTGGCCATTCTCCAGGCTTTTGTTCAGCACTATGAAAAAGTGTTTTCTTCGTAGGGTAATTTTGTTTCACGGGAGGAGGCTCTTAAGGATTGTATTGTTGTTAGTCCAAACGGCGTAGCGGTCGAGAGCGAGCCTTTTGTGAGAAAATGCTTACCATCAGTGATCTTAAATAAGTGGCCTTTTCTATGGTCGATGATAAATCTCAAGGATGTGATGCTTTCCCCTATGAATTCTACAAACACCTTTGGGATGTTGTTGGTCCTGACCTGTACAAAGTTTACTTTGAGGTCTTTCACAATAAAAGTTTGGGTACTTTAATTAATAAAGGGAATATCAAATTCATACCTAAATTTGGTGATCCTGAGGAATTGGAGGCCCATCACTTTGTTGAACATCTCCTACAAGATAATTGCTAAATCTTTAGCTCTCAAAATCAGACATCTCCTTCCTCTTATTGTTCGCCTTGAGAAAACTGGCTTTATTAAATCTAGGTATATTCTTGACAACATTATTGTTGTCTGGGAAGGGATGGAATGGTCTCATCAATCTAAATAGGCTACCCTATTCCTTAAAATTGATTTTGCTAAAGCCTATGACCGCATTGAATGGCCTTTCATTCTTGCTATGCTTCAAGCTCTTGGGTTTGGTCCTCACTTCTTGCAGTCTGTGGAAATGGTTTTTGGTGATGCCTCTATGTGTATTACCATCAATGGATCTCAATCTGATACTTTTGGGCATTTTAGATCCATCTGGCAAGGTTGTTCGCTAGCTCCTACTTTATATGTGCTTTCTACTGAAGGCTTTGGGTATTTTCTTGCCAATTTTGTTTCCTCTGGATTGGCTTGTGGCATTTCCCTTCCTGAATCCTCTTCCCAAATTGTTAATGCTCACTTTGTTGATGACTCCTTTCTCACTCTTATTGAGGATGAGGAGAACATCTCTAATGCCTTGCAGTGCCTAGACACCTTTTGTCAAGCCTCTGGATCTGCTATCCAATGGTCTAAGACCCTTTGTTTGAGACAGTCTTTTCTTCCAGCCCCTCCCTGGCTTGATAAATTTGACTGGAAGTGGGTTCAGCATGGGGAAGTGTTCCGCTTCCTTGGCATTCCCTTTGCTTTCCATGGGTCCTCTATGGATTTATGGAATGTTGTGATTGCCAAGATTGAAAAAAAGTTGCAATATTGGATTTGCAAGCTTCTCTCCCCTACTGGGAAATTTCAGATTTGCTCCAAAGTGTTGGCTGCTACTCATGTCTACTACTCTTCATGTTGGGCTCCTTCTAAGGCTTCTTATCTCAAGCTAGAACGTCCCCTCAGAGACTTTCTTTGGGCCTCTGGAGCTGAAAGCCATGGGTTTCATAGGGTTGCCTGGGAGTTTTGTTGCCTTCCTCATGATTCTGGAGGCCTTGGCCTTCTCTCCACTCAGAAGCAAGGGCATGCTCTCTATGCTAAGTGGATTATTTGTTCTCTTACTGGTGATGAGGCCTAGAAAATTCTTGTCACACACTGCATCTCTTTAGGATTCCCTATTCTCAGGCCGGCTTGGAAGGGCATTGGTCTACAGACCTTGGTCACTATGAAAGAACCTATTCAGATTCGGGGTACTTTCATCATCAAGAGCATTTGGAAAGATTGGGAAGCTATTAAGTCCTGGCTCCATTTGGATGGTGATGCCTTTCACAATGGGCTTTCTTTCAATCTGCTGAGTCTCTGGTGGTCTCTGGTGTTTTCTATTCAAGGCATCCCCCTGGCCAAGACTCAAGGGACTATTGCTCTATTTTTTTTCAAACATGGCATCTGGACCCCCAAGGACCTTTTCTCTAGGGCCTCTATGGGTCTCCTTTCCTGGGAGGATATACAGGTTCAGTATCGTTTGGCTCGCCCAGATCGTCAGACTTTTGATCTGTTGGTTTTTGCAATTCCTGCTAACTTGTTTCATAAGATTGGTATTCAGGATTTAGGCCCTGGTGGAAGGATTGGAAATGGTATCTTGCCACTCCTTTCAGAAATTACAAACCAAGGCTAGGTTATAGGTGGTTTCCTCCCCATCTCCCGATGGTGGATACCCTTAATTAGAGATGGCATCTTCATTCTTCCACTTCTCACTGGAGCTCTCACTTTCAGACCGTCTAGGCTGCCATTACGGAGCCCAAGATGGCTCTTTTTGCTTGGTGTTTTCTTTTTCAAGGACTCCCAATGGGACCTAGGCTCAAACATCTGGGTGTTCATGACCCTCAATGTCCTTTCTATGGTCACCTTGAGACTTTCTTGCACATCTTCTGGTTCTGTAGGAGAGCTCAACAGTATTGGTAGTGGATTCATGATTTCTTCAAACCTTTTTGGCCTGAGCCTTTTCCTGGCACATGATTGTCTTAGGAGATTCTCCTAGACTTCCCTCCAAGTTTACCTAGATTTGGCATACTTTCAGGATGGATATTTTGTTCACTTCATGGAAAGATAGGAACGCTGTTATTTTTTCTCACAACTTTCTTGATACGAATGTTGCTCTGTATAAAAAGGCTTGCATATGTCATAATGTTATGATGGAGATTCAAGTTCAAGCTAATAAAGTTGCTCACTTGCAGGAGCTGCTCAATCATTGGGGTAATGCTCCCTGCACTGTTGCCAGGGTTCCCCCTGATGCCATTTCTGATGAAGGTACTCCTCCCAAAGGCCGATGCCATGGGTGCAGCTTCTCAACGCGCCGCTCACATACCCTGTGGTCTCAGGCACCCCACCACCACTCTCCAAGAGGTGGCGACGATGGTTGGCGGCATCGCTCGGCTTCTCTACCTCGCTGTACTTCTGGGTGGTCTCCAGCTTCGGCTTAGTCTACCCCTCCTGATGCTCCTAGTTCTCGTTGTGGCTCTGATTGGCATCCTACCACTTCTTCCAAGTTTCCCCGCCTAGCTCTAGCCATTTCTCCACCCAGGTCAGAAGAGAAAGATAAGAAAGAAGTCGAAGATGATGGATGGTCGCTTCTCAACCCTCCTATTAAGCCCAATGATGTGTGGGGTTTTGATGATAAAGATCCTCTTCCTTCTGGCACCGCTCTTGCTGCTTAAAGGCTTTATGCCTATTTTTATTTTATGAATAATTGTTTACCATTTCTGGCTTTGCCGTGTGAACTCTGCGGGGTGATTTGTATATCCCCTGGCCTCTTTTTGTGAATATGTAACTTTAATAATTTATTAATAGAAAAGGCACTATTCATCAAAAAAAAAATTGCCGCTTCCATATTATTCCATAGATTTCTGCAATGAAAACACGCAATTTTAAAACTTTTATTTACGCTTTTACAGATTGCTGCGATGGCGAAAGTAAAATTATTGAGCGAGGTTTGAATATAGCAACAAAAAATGATAAGCATAGTTTTGACATTCCTGCGCGAATTCCTCTATTTAAGGTTTAGGTTTTAAGGATGTAGGGTTTAGGGTATGCTAGGTTTTCGGTTTAGGGTTTAGGGTATGCTAGGGTTTCAGGGAGTTTAGGGCTTAGGGTATGCCAGGTTTAGGGTTAGAATTTAGGAATAAATTTGACACTCATATGACCGTCACGCACCCTGATCCGAATAAAATTTAATGTTCATAAAACCACCAGGATAAGTGTGTAGATAAAATTTGACGTTTTAGAAGACAATCATGGCAAGATCCAGGAGGTAAAATTTGACATTTAAATAACTATTTGTTCAACCGTCGACTGAAAAATGGCATGTTAAATTTGACATTTGGTGGACCGTTGTATCCGTTTTTGTTTAAACTTGACGCCTTTTTGGCTGTCACAATGAATTGAAGTATGAAGTGAAATCTCACATCTTTGTGGCCGTCACCAACGAATTTGAAAGTTCAAATTAACATCCACATGACAAAATCCGTTTTCCTTTTAAGTTTAAATTGACGTCGATATGCTTACAATTTTTGTTTTCTAAACCATGTATGATGCCGAATTTCAGTTCTGGAATGTTGAGGCATTATATTTAGAGGAGAGGATTATGAGGTTTTGGACCAAAAATAACCAGTCATAAATGTTGGTGAGATACATGATGGAGATTAGCTATTAGTATGGAATATAAGTTGTAATCGTTTTTATACTGCTTATATGTCGGAGGGAAAATATGTGTATCTCATGTTTTTATTGCTCATAGATTCTGTCTTCCTCTCTCTTCAGTATTAGTGAGCTATGAAAATGTATGAATTATTTGTCGTAGAAACTTAGAACAAAATTTTTAACAAGTTACTGTTTTGGAATATAATCTGTGTCCGTGGCCAAGGCCAACCATCCATTTTGGAATATGATTTTGCACAATTATGTTTAGAGATTAAAATTAATTATTATTATTATTATTTTAATATTATAATTGGTTAACTTATTTTTTGAATTGGTTTTCAAATAAGAATTAATTGTATTTTATGAATTATCATCAAATTTATTCTATTTCATTCTTTAATTCTTAATTAACAATATTTATCAATATTGATTTATTCTACAATTCATTCAACTCATCTTAATATTTGATTTTATAATGAAAATTAATCAATTAAATATAAATAAAATATTATATATTGAAATTAAACTTAATCTACAAATCTGACATAAGTATTGAAGAGGGTTCTTAATTAAATACATTAAATTATAAAACTTTAATTATATTTAAGTAATATATGTAAAAATAATATAATTGATAAAGAGACATTTTTGTATCCTATACTTGTCTTAACAAAAATAATGAGATTTTGTAATTTATAATTTGATAATATTTTATTTATTCATGTTAACAAATGAAAGTCAAAACATTTTTCTCTCTATTTTATCACCTTAACTTCATTTTTTTCCACTTTTTTTCCAGATCAACTTAAAATAAGAACTTTCTTTTATTAAAAATCACCATTAAACCTCATACTATTCATTCTTAGATTCCTTATCATTAATTTTTTTCAATGTTTATTTGTACAAAATTGATTTACTTCATAGTAACATTTGTGTTTAATATAAAGAATAATTAATTAAATATGATGAAAAGACTTAAAATTTAAATTTAGACAAATATTGTATTACAAAAATGATATAATTAGATCTAATCCTATTACATAATTAAGCTTAGTCCATGCTAATGATGCATAAAAAATTTATTATATCTTGTTTGAAGGTATTGGTAATTAGAGGAATTATTCATGAGTAATTGGTGTCATTGTTTTTTATTTCTTTTTACAATTTATAAACACCATGGACATGTTGATATTTTACAATAAGTCTAAGGTCCTAAATAACTATTGATGAGCGATTGATAGATTCAATTAAACTTTGATTTTTTTATTAGTTCTTATTATTAGAAAATGGGGATTTGACATATATGGAAGTTACAAAAATGCTACTAGCATAGTGTGAGGAAAGAGTACCAAATGTGTACTATGTTATCTTAAGCATATCTACATCAATTTTAGAACCCCACTCATATTAGCTCCAGGTGAACATGTTAAAGTAGATGTTTAAGTGTTTGTACAAACACCTAAAATATTATCCCAATTCAAGGGATAATAAGAGAATCACATAAACATATGACACTATAAATGATGGTTGGATAATTCTAAAGTTTATTTTTTTAAATAGCTATAATATTAAATTAAATATAATAGCTAGGACATCTTTGTAAGAGTTTAAGTTTTTGAGGTGAACATTTATAAGGGATAAAATAGGTCTATAAAAGAATAAACATGTAATTCCACTCAAATTTCTTACAATTTATAACATTAAATCAGTTAAAAATATATATAAATATTTATTATTAGCTATTATATTTAAGTTCCAAATAATTTAATATAAATTTTTAATCATATATTTATATAATTTTAGTGTAAATCATTATATAGTCAAGGGTGGGTGTGTATATATATATATTTTATGTAATCTCTTTGACAAAATAAAAGGATGAGAAGGTAGAGATAAAGAAAGAAAAGAAAGGAGGAAAATACGAAGAAAATTATGAAAAGAAGGAGAAAGAGAAGTGAAATAAGAAGATAATAGATACCCTTCTGGTTGGTACAAGATATTAAGCTTTAGATTCAAATAGTGTCAACAATGCCACTTGTTGCATGGATTTTAAGAAATGGTTAAATTATTATACAAGGAGGTTCATTAAGTAGATAAGGTATGTTAGAATAACTAAGAGTGGGGTGAATTAGTGGCCTTAATAATTATTCCAAAATTCAACCAAAAACTTATCTCTCAAGTATAATACCTTCAGTTATCTTACAGTCCCAATATCAACAAGATGTATGCCATAAATAATCTTAACAAATATAAACTGCTCGGTAAGATATACTGTTTATCTTTTCAGGAATTTTCCAAGTAGCAGCAAATAATCTTAGTGTTAACCAAGCAATCTAGTTTCAATAATATGTAAAAAAAATATCAATTTAATGAAACATATACACATTTGACACATAGATCTTAACGTGGAAACCCAATATGGGAAAAACCACCTCGAACTGGTAACCCAAAATATTTTTTATGTTTTACCGACCACATAAACTTTGTCTTTTTGATCTTCAAGGTTATGACATTATGTGCATGAATAATCAAACCATATCAAGTTGACATCAATGAAAATACAATACATTAACTGATTTAGTGTCTTGCATTCAATTTTGCAGCTCGATGATCATCAACTTATCATGTTCAAACATTCAATCATTTATAGTTCATAAACTTCTCCCTTTGGCATTGATCGCAACACAATATGAAATCAGTAGTATAAAACATGCCATAACATACCAAAATTATTGTTCTATAGCCAATTCAAATTCTGAGTCTCGGTAAGCTGTTCTAGCTCAGATTTAATATGTTTAATCACTTTAAAGAAAAATTTTATCATACAAATCTCCCTCTAGATTTGATTATGTTGTGTGCTTTGCCTTTCTTCATTCCCTTCAATGGATAGGTGTAGCAATTTTGTCTTCTAATTCTATCTCTCCCTTTCTTGTAGAATCTCTTATCTAGTTCTCTCCCTTTGATGGATGGTTATTTTATTGATAGTAACCTTTAGATATTTTCTTTGTTTGTTTTGGTGAGTCTCTTCTTCCTGATGGATATTTTATTGAATCTTTCTCTCCCTTTGACAACAATGCCAAAATAAATATACATCTTTGTAGTAGCCAATAATATTTCTGGTGTGTAGTTTAGATAAGTACCTTTAGTGTACTGATATGTCACCGCAGTCCATATCTCAGCTTGCATCAACATGATTAATCTTCTAGTAATGTGTAGGCTGATGCAACCTTCTAGTCAGCTTAGTGACCAATAGACAAGGGAGGAACCCCTAGTTTATTCCTCAGGTATTCAAATGTATCATTTGGCAATGGGTTTGTGAATATGTCTGCTAGTTGTTCTTTGGATTGTACATATTCTAGTATTACATGTTTTTCTAGTACTTGTTCCCTCAAGTAATGATACTTAATAGATATGTGCTTTGTCTTAGCATGCATCACAAGGTTCTTTGAAATGTTTATAGCACTTTTATTATTACAATAGATAATTAATGGGTTAGGAATTTCCTCATTCATACCTTTCAGCAGTTGCTTTATCCATGCAATGTTGGAGAAATTTGCAGCAACAACTACATATTCAGCTTTTGTAGTTGATTGTGATGTGCATCCTTTCTTTTTACTTATCCGGGCGATCCCACAAAACTGTGTCCCACTTTTTGGCCAACTTTGACACTAAAATGAACATTCTGAAAAAAAACTTCACTTTTGGACATCTATTATCGTAAAACCATTAAGAATTTGAAGATGATGTAAACTAGTGACTTTTAGAATTTTGCTTCTAGTTTATAAAAATATATTTTAAAAAAAAATTGGAATTTATTTAAATCCATTTTTCCTTCTCCTTCAAAAATTATTTTTGTGAAAAATCAGGATTTTTCAGGAGTGACACTCACTTTGATCAACATAACATTTTTTATAAAACTGATAAGAACATAATTATTTTTAATTTAGGTTTGTAACACAAATATCTAGAGAATCCATTTGGTTTCATTCAATTTGGTTGAATATTTAATAGTTTATTGAGTTTTTAAGTGACATTAATTATAATTTGGACATAGGTTCACTTGGATCTCTCTAACTCTATCTCTATATATCAAAATTCATTTATTCTTTTTTTGATAGAAAGGTAACATAAATACCTATTTCCTAGATATTTTTCATAATTTTTTTATCCTAATTTATTAGTTTTCCAGAAGCGTCAAACAGATAAGTCACTAAATGGTCAGACAACCTATGTTCATTAAAAGTTTTTAAAAAAAGCCTTAATAAACTCAATATATATATAACTCATAATCATTGGAAAGCTTTCTCGGGGTACTATCATCCTGTATTTGGGTTTTTCAATTGAATTTATTTGATCCCACAAAAAGTTAATGTCAAAGTGATTTTTTGTCAGCATTTTGATGGGTTCAAAGGAGACACGATTGTAGGTGTGAGTGAGGAGTAGAGGGATTATATGAAAGGTATTTTCACCCAAGAGGCTTTTATCTAGCCATTTTGAATTTACTCCTTCAAATGGGACCTCTCAAGGCTTAAATCATCATATTTTCTTAAAAATGTGCAATTTCAGCAAAAATCAGGATGTTCAAAAAAGTGGGACCCACTATTGTGGGACCACCCATCCATGTGATAAGTCTGTCACCCATAAAGAATACTCCTCCTATAGTGCTTGTTCTATCATCTATGTTTCTAACCCAATCAACATCAGTATCAACTTGTAGCTAAGATTTGCCTTCTTTATTGTATCACAAACCATAGTCTTCAGTATTCTTCAAATATCTCAAAATTCTTTTAACAATAGTCATGTGTGATTCCTTAGGGTTAGTAGAGAATATTGCAACTATACCAACTGGATGTGCTATATTAGGTCTAGTGTGTACAACATACATTAGTTTAGAAATCATAGATCTGTATAAGGTCTGATTTACCTCAGTTGTCTTGTCTTCCTTTGTCAATTTGCATCCATTTGGCATAGGTTTTCCAACTAGTTTGGAGTACTCCATCTTGAATATCTTCAAAACTTCTTTGATGTATTTTGATTGTGTGATGTAGATGCCTTCATCCCATTGTAGAATCTATTGACCAAGAAAAAATTTGATCTCTCCAATCATTGACATTTCAAATTCTTTGCTCATTTCATCAACAAATTACTTGCATAGCATATCATTACCTCCAAAAGTGATATCATCAATAAATATCTCAGCAATCAAAATCTTATCATCAGTATCTCCTTTAAAATATAGATTATTATTGTCATTTATTCTAACAAATCCAATACTAATGAGATAAGAGTGAAGTATTTCATACCATACTCTTAGTGCTTGTTTTAATCCATACAAGGATTTGTGTAGCTTAGAAACCATGTTCCTCTGGTTAGGATCAACAAACCCTTCAGTTTTTTCAATGTATACCTCCTCTTCTAGTATTCCATTCAAAAATATAGATTTAACATCCATTTGCTATACTTTGAATCTTTTAAAAGCAACATAAGCAAGTAGAATTCTCACTCCTTCTAGTCTAGAAATGGGTGCAAAGGTTTCTCCATAGTCAATACCTTCTTCTTGTGCATACCCTTTGCATACCAGTCTTTCTTTAATCCTTGTGACTTCTCCATTCTCATGAAGTTTGTTTCTGAAAATCTATTTGGTGCCAATGACATTTTTGTCACTCGACCTAGGTACTAATGTCCATGTTTTATTCTTCTTAATCTAATCAATATATTCATTCATTGCACTAAACCATTCTTGATTCTCAAGTGCACTATTAAGAGATTTAGGCTCAAAATCACAAATAAAGCATTTATTGTTAAGTGAATTGCTTCTTGTTTTCATTCCAGCTCTTTTGTCCCTAATGATCTGGTCCTGTGGATGGTTTCTTCTGACATATCTAGCAATTACAAGTTTAGATCTTTGTTCTTCATTTTGATCTTCATTGTGATCTTCATTACTTGGTTTATTATTGTGATCATTTTCCTGATTCTCGATGTGTGCAACATGTTGCTCGGTTGCATTGTTATGTTGCTCAGGAAAGGTGTTAGGTTCTTCAATGTAGAAAAATCTATTGTAATCTTCAGGTTCCTTTCTGCTTTCTTCATCATTTTTCTCAGCAAATTCAACCACTTTAATATTTTCACTCTCAATGATATTGTTAGAAGATTTGTTTAGACAATTATAAGCTTTTCTTTTAGTAGAATATCCTAAAAATATTCCTTCATCACTTTTAGAGTCAAGTTTCCCATTTCTATTATCTTTCAGTATATAACATTGACATCCAAATATTTGTAAGTAACTCACATTTGATGTGTATCCATACCATAGCTCATAAGATGCCTGATTTGTGTCTTTCTTCAATTAAACTCAGTTCAGTGTATAGACAAGAGCACTTACAACTTCTTTCCAGAATGTTTGAGTGATGCCTTTTTCAATCATCAATGTTCTGGCATTATCAACAATTGATCTATTCCTCCTTTCAGCAATCCCATTTTTCTATGGTGTTCTTAGTGTAGAAACATGTCTTACAATCCCATGCTCATTACAAAAGTTAGTGAATTCATCAGAAATAAATTCTCCTCCTCCATCTGATCTTAAACATTTCAGTTCTTTTCCACTTTGTTTTTCAACTTTAGCTCTATACCATTTGAACATCTTAAATGCTTCATATTTCTCTTTTAAGAACATGACAGACATCATCCTAGAATAGTTATCGACAAATAGAATAAATTATCTATCACCATAATAGCTCTTTGTTCTCATTGGTCCACATAAGTCAATATGGACTAACACTGGAAAATAACATTAGATGTGTAGGTTTTTCTCTTGAAACTAGACTATGCCATTTTTCCTATTTGATAATTCTTGCACATAACATGGTTGGGCTTTGAAATACTCAATAAGCCTCTCACTTTTCTTTTCTTACTTATCTTAACCATGTTTTCAAAATTCGCATAACATAACCTTTAATGCCAAAACCAAACATCTTCATTCCTAGCCAAAAAAAAAGTGGTCTCAATATCATCAAGATATAATAGATTAGCTTTTGTTTGTTCACTACTACCGATCAACTTTCCTATTCCATTACAGATCATTTCCTTTTTGTTCTCAAATGAAACTCAATGTGCTATGTTTTTCAGCTGTGAAACACTCAATAGACTATAGTTAAGTCCTTTCACCCAATATACATTTTCACATTGGATCAGATTATTCAATATGATGGTACCTTTTCCTTTAACTTGAAAGGTGAGTCATTACCCATCCGAACTGATCCACCATTATAATATTTGAAGGTTTCAAACTTTTCTTTATCTCTAGTCATGTGATGAGTACAACCACTATCAATAATCCAAACATCATTTTTGCTAACTTTAGATATGAGTGTTGTTTCAACATACCTTTCTTCTTCGTCTAAATCATCCTTCATAGCAACAAATACTACCTCAATATCTTCTTCAGAGTCAGTATAAGAATTTTTAGCTTTGTTCTCAACTAGGTAACAAGCCTTCTTGCCTTTGTCTTTGTAATCTCAGTTATCTCTTCTGTCATAGTGTCTATTTCTTCTATAGTCTCGGTAATCACTTATGTCATGCTTCTTTTTATAAGATATTTCATTGTCTCTTTTATCCTTTCTCTTGTTAGGAAATCTAGCAGCAAAATGTCAAATTTATTTGCAATTAAAACGGACCAATGGTAATTTACCTTTATATCTTCCTTTACCTCTATGTAATCTCTTACCCATTAGTGCTTCAAGTTCATCAATTTCTTTCTCATCACTATCACTGTCACTATCATTTCTCATAGTGTGTTTGTTACTAGATTTGCTTATTTTCAGAGAAGACTTGAATGCAAACTCAAAAGTAGGTAAGACATTGTTATCATAATTGTTAATATCAAATGAAATAAGTTTACCAATTAAACTATCAATAGTAACATTGTTACTAGCTACTACTCTCATTTATTGAGATGTAGATACTCTAATAGTATAAACAAGCAGTAAGGTTCTGATAATTTTACTTACAATTGTTTCTTCATCAAGTGTTCCTCCTACTCCATGTATAGCATTAGCAACTTCTTTGATTCTATCACTATACTGGGTGATA
Organism: Thuja plicata; assembly: GCA_018584345.1. NCBI lineage: Eukaryota > Viridiplantae > Streptophyta > Pinopsida > Cupressales > Cupressaceae > Thuja > Thuja plicata. Next base: position 1,263,252 of record MU224233.1, on the reverse strand, counting down.
TTTTCTCCTTATTTCATTCTCAGTTCATCAAACTTTCCTCTTAGGCTTTCAGCTTTATCTCTTAGAACATTGGCATCTCCTCCATGTACTAGCTTGAGTTTGTCCTACATTTTATTTGTAGAGTTGTATGATTTCACATCTTCAATTTCAGCATGGGTTAGTGAAGAAGCAAGTTCTATCATCATAGAATTGTGTTAAATTTTCTCTCTCAATTGATCAGTAGTTAGAGGTCTAGTGGGTGCAACATATTTAGTATCCAAATGTTGTGTTACATAATTTACAATACTAGATAGATGTGATAGGATTAGGATCACTGAAAGGGGGGCGGGGGGGTGAATCAGTGATGTATCTGTTATAACTTTTTCTTATTATCTTGAATATTAACTTTAATGCTTAAGAAATGAACTAAATATCAATGCAAGTAACATAAACATACACAACTCANGGGGGGGGGGGGGGGGGGGGTGAATCAGTGATGTATCTGTTATAACTTTTTCTTATTATCTTGAATATTAACTTTAATGCTTAAGAAATGAACTAAATATCAATGCAAGTAACATAAACATACACAACTCATAACACCAAATATGATTACGGGGAAACCCAATGTAGGTGAAAACCCCAGTGGGAATTAGTACCCACAAACATTCTGTACTAGTTTCTTATGATCCTTATTAGAAGATCCTTAACCTTGTTAGGAGTTGTCTTTACAATGTATGAAGTACAGTGACCTTGTTAAGGGTCAGACCCTGTTAGGAGTCTTTTAAAATAACCCTTTTAGGGTTGGTGGACTTACTATCCAAGGACTCAGTGTCCAAGAGCTCACTACTCAAATGGTGAAAGCTACAACCTTCTGGATCTTCGATACACACTATATCTGCAAGGTGAACTGCTGCTGTGACATTGCTTGTTTGATCAGTTCCTTTTGTGTGTTGATGCTTTAACCTCTTTTAAAGCACAATAAAAATCTTATCTTCACTCTGAAATATTCTACTTCAATATCTATATCATCAACATATGACAGATATAGCTTTGTTGTTTTAACACTCTGCTCTGCTTTTCTTATCTCTGGCTTTCACAACTTCTCCGATCACAAATGACCTTCTATAAGTACTTCCTCAAGGGAAATGAACATGTAGGATTTAGTAAACCTTTTACCATCTATCTTGATCAATTAACTAAGAAACCTTTCATTAAGTTGGTGCAACATCAATTACAACTGCTTTACTCAAACTGAACAGACATGTCTCTTCACACAGTCCGCTCTGCCAAATTAGCTCTAACTTATTTCTCTGGATGAATAAAGTCATGCGCCTTTAACCACACATGAGGAGATCACTAAAAATCACTAATACAAAGGTGCAATTCCTAAGGATAGGTGCAAATTTTTTACCAAAACAATCTCTGTCGGATCTTTCCATGATCTCTGTCCTGTTCTGGCATTCACTGGTTATACCTCTTCAACTGACTGTGTCTTCTTCATACTTGTACATCTGATCATTCTCTCTTAGAATTAGGATGAATACATACTTACAAGCTTATCTTCAAAGGCACATTCCCTAACTCAGTCGTATGCATGTGCATTGATGCTATGTTCTTCTGGTACTCTACTAACTATCTAGTCATCTGTACTTAGCCAATTTATGATCTTCTGATAATGTGTGCTGACTCCAACACTTCATATGACTTTGTTTCCATAATGAAAACACTAAATAGATTCATATACACCAGTATAGTCAACTTTCCAACAAGATGAAGTCTTATCCTACTTTTCCATGATGCAACATTGTACTTGTTCAACCTAGGCACACATCCCTTTTACTCATCTTGTCATCTTTAGCTTAAGTACCTTTAAAATTTTCTTCCAAGCACCAAATCTATGATACCAGTTGTTATAATAACTGAGAGGGGGGGGTAAATCAGTGGCCTTAATAATTATTCCAAAAATTCAACCAAAAACTTATATCTCAAGTATAAAACCTTCAGTTATCCTATAGTCCTAATATCAACAAGATGTATGCCATAAATAATCTTAACAAATATAAACTACTCGGTAAGATATACTATTTTATAAGATATACTATCTGATCGATTTAATAAGATATACTATTTATCTTTTCTAGACTTTACCAAGTAGCAACAAATAAACTTAGTGTAAACCGACCAATCTAGTTTCAATAATGAGTAAAACAAAATATCAATGTAATGAAACATATACACATTTGACACATAGATTTTAACGTGGAAACACAATATGGGAAAAACCACCTGGGACCGATAACCCAAAATATTTTCACTCTTCTGAAGTGAGCTTGGTGAAGAGCTAACCCTAATAAATGTTACAATACACACTGTGAAGTGCGACCTTGTTACAGGATTTAAAACCAAAATATTTTATTTTGACCTAGCACTCACTATGCTGTCAACAAGAAAAACTTTTGATACTCTTGAGTATCTCAAGACAATAAGGATTGTTAAATCCCACTTGGTTAAGAGATTTTATGAATCAATGGTTAAACTGATACAGTAAATAATCTATTCAAAAAACAACTTTGATTTGAAAATATTCAGATCTATTTTTAGTCCAATAATACCTCTCTGATCAATATCCACTTCAGTTCCTTTGCTTTCAATCTTTGTTCTTCTTAGTGAATGCTCTATCCTTTGTTGCTCACTGTCTGCAGAATTCCTTGGTTCTGTTCTTCAACCTTGTATGATCAGATCTGCATGAAGAATTCTATCTTCACACTAAATATATTCAGCATTCCTCTCTTTGATAATGAATTCCTTGTCTCTTTATATAGACATGATTAGCCGCTCCGTCTCCTTTTTTTTTCATAGATCTCTTCTTGATCCGTAAAAATCACCATGCATTGCTTTATCCCTTAAAGCTCTCCTTTAGTTTTATTCTATAAATCTCTCCTTGAAAACTGTGAGTAAAATGTGCTTTAAATCTCCTTCATTGTTTTAGCTTAATTGATCATTGATAATAAAACAATCAATCAGTCAGTCCCCAAATTGTAGCTCTACCAACTAAGCAATTTTGTCATTATTTAACTCCAGTTATGTTCATTCATCATCTTTAGTTATGCTCAGTTACTACTCCACTCGGTACACACTGTGAACTTCTCGGTGTTCATTGTCACTCGGTGTATACATGTTTTTTTTAATCTTTTATCGACCACATAAACTTTGTCGCTTCAGATCTTCAAGGTTATGACAATATGTGCATGTACAATCAAACCATATCAAGTTGATATCAATGATAATACAATACATTAACTAATTTAATGTCTTCCATTCACTTTTGTAGCCCGGTGATCATCAACTTATCATCTTCAAATATTCAATCATTCATTCATAGTTCATCAATGGTAATGGTAGAGATGGCCATCATTCATCACAAATAAGTTTTATATTGATTTTATTGGTAATAAGTTGCCAAAGGGTTTTATTGATACCGTAACCAAAGAAGGAACGAGGAAATTCTTAAAGAATAAAATATCAAAACTCATGCCTTGGGTAAAATATATGTTTCCTTGTCTCTAAGAGATAGATCTTAGATTGCACTAAATCTTAGTGAAAAAAGAAATAAGTAAGGATCCTACTCTATAATGGGATAAGATTTGTATGATTATAAAAAGAGAGTCAAATTAAAAAAGATATGGTTATAGAAATTTATAATTAGGTAATAAGAAATATATATTCTCCTCTAAAGAAGACAAGTATAGGTCCAATAAGTCAACAAAAAAATGTATAGATGTTCATCTGGATAAAAAATAATTATTTCAAAAGTCAAAATAAGGGCTTCTATGGTAACCAATGTTGAGGTTGGACCAACAAAAGATCAAATTTATAAAAGAAAAGTGGTAATATAGGTTTGGAAAAGGGACAAGATGAGTCAGAGATAGTTGATAACTGCTCTAAGATAGAAAGAGAAAATTCTCTAGAGAAGGAGAAAGATATAGAATATTTAGATGAGAATAAGATTTCTAAAGGAGAAAAAGATAGTACTTGGTGATGAGTCATCTAGATCTTCTAGAGATTCATTCCTGGATGTCTTTAGGGTTCAGGAGATTAAAATAGTGATTATATTAAAGTACTCAAGGTACATATGAATTATAAATTATAAATTTATTTAGATAATAAATATTTATATATATTAAAATTTATATATTATTTGTAAAATATTTGTATAAATCAACTAAGAGATAAATAAGATTTAAATGGAAAAATTGCATCCTTGATTTTTTAAATTTGGAAACATTATATTTTTATGGCTAAAATTGAGAAACATATTTAATAAAATGATAAGTATGTATGATTTTTTGAATTTGAATTTAGAAACATTGTATTTTGATTTTATGTTAAGATTTAAAAACAATAGTCACATTTTTTTTATTATTATTTAAAAATAGTATATTTTGATAATTATTAAAATTTAGAAGTTGCTCACAGTGCAAGAAATTCAGTTAAGAAGCATTGGCATAGAAAGCTTCAAGGATCTATACCCAGTGGATGAAGAATTTTCAACAGCCTATAAGGTGTGTCAAGATTTTCAAAACCACTTTCATAATGAGTATTCTAACTTCACTCTCCAAGAAGGTCTTCTATATAGAGGAGGAGAACTATGTGTACTAAGAGGTTCAATGATGGAGAATTTAAAGCAAGAGAATCATAATGGTTCATTAAGTGGGCATTCTGGGGTGCATAAAACTCTAGAGTTAGTATAGAGGTACTATTATTGGCCAAGAATGAGTAGGGATGTCCAGAAGTATGTAGAGACTTGTATAGTCTGTCAAAAGGCTAAGGGGACTTCATCCAATGTATGATTGTATCAACCATTTCCAATCCCAAATAGACCTTGGGAGTGCCTTAGTATGGACTTTTTGGTTAGAAATCCTAAGACAAAGCTGGGAATGGATAGTAGTTTTGTGATTGTGGACAGATTCAATAAGATGTCTCACTTTGTGCCATGCAAAACTACTCATGATGCATGCTATATAGCACATGTCTCTTCTTTAGAGAAGTAGTAAGGATACATGGATTATGCTTGAGTATTATATCAGATAGGATCTTTAAGTTTATGAGTCATTTTTTGGAAACCCTTATGGAAGAAGCTTGGTACAAATCTTTCCTTTAGCTTGATATATCATCCACAAACCAATGGTCAAACTGAAGTGGTGAGCCAAATCTAAGGAAATCTTTTGAGATGTCTCACAAAAGAATATGGACAATCATGGGATCAGTTACTTGCTCAGGCATAATTTTCCTATAATGATATACTCAATAGATCCACTAGAATAGCCCTTTTAAAATAGTGTATGGGATTCATCCCAGGGGTTATGTGAACTCAAGGATCTTAGAAGCAATTGAGAGAAGATTGGTTATACTAAATATTTTTCTCAATCCATGAAATAAGTCCATGATACTGTGAAGAATACATTAGTGGAGAATACAACTCGCACCAAGTAGAAGGTAGATGAAAAGAAAAGAGATGTTCAGTTCCAAGTTGGAGATTTGGTCATGGTGCACCTAAACAAAGCTAGACTACAAAAAAGTTTCCCAAGTAAGCTTCAGATGAGGAAGATAGACCCTTGTACAATTCTGGAAAAATATGGTTCTAATGCTTACAAAGTTGACCTTCCTACTGATATAGGGTTTTGTCTAGTTTTTAATGTGGAAGATCTTGTGTCCTATAAGGGACCAATTCCAAAATGAGGTCCTGATCTAGCAGCCTATATAAAGGATCTCAAAGCACTGAAACTTTGATTTACTCCAAAGCCAAAGGCAGAGAAGATTTTGAATTCAAGAGTTGCTAAGTAGACTAGATCAAAAACCTACATGGAACACCTGGTCAAATAGAAAGGAAAAGTTGATTGTGAAGCTACATGGGTGCAGGAGTCCGAGTTCAAGAATTTATGCATCGACCCTTACAAGATCCAACCACCTAGAAGTTGATTTCTTTGATTTAGGGGAGTGAGGTGTAGGAGAACCTAGAGAACTAAGGGTTAAAATCCCTTAGGAACATTTTTGACTTTTTTAAGTTGGTTTGTAAGGTCTTTGTTCATTCACTCTTCTAATGAACAAGTGTAAATGGATCAATTTGGTGAATAAACATCCTAGTTTCTTAGATGCATGTTTGTAGTTTAATTGTGTGTCCTGAGGTAGTTTGTAAGCCTCTAGAAATCCAATCAAGGCATTAGATGAGTTTCTTAGTATGTACTAAAGTACTATGTGTTTTTGATGCTTGGTACTGATGCTCGGTAATGATGGTGGTCGGTAATATTGATGCTCGGTAATACTAGTGCTTGGTAATGCTGATGCTCAGTAATAGTGTTGCTCCATACTAATGGTACTTGGTACTGATGCTCTGTACTGGTGCTTGGTATGTACTACTATTGCTCGGTGAATTTAGTTACAACAGCCAGGGAAAAAAGGATTTTATCTTTAGTAGATAGTATGATCAAGTATAATGGTTCCTAAAAAGATGTTTTTGAATTGAGTGGGCACTTAAGACTGTTCTAATGATAAGAAGAATATAAAAATATATTCCAAGCCTTCCTTTCAAGAGAGTTAGAAAGCGAGATTGATAGAGAAGGTTGAAAGAGCTGGATACATTTTTGTATGGTTTTCTTATTTCCCAGTTAATAAAATGTTGTAGGCTATGTGGTTAGTGGTTGTTGTTTACTCTGTCTGCAAATAGTTTAGTCCTTTGCTTTCATTTTGTAAGTTGTAAGCTTCTGGCCCCTTCTAGGTTGTAAATATTGAATGGCTCCTCAAGGTTCTTGTATCCATGGTGAGAACCATGTGTCCTGATGGAATTTGAGAGGAGTCCATGTATATAGTTTTCTTTTCTTCAGTTTTGGTAGGAGAAGTGATAGTCATGATCTTGGATTTCTTACCCTCAGGGAGCTTAGTAATAGTGTGGCTAGGGAAGAAAGTGAAAAAGATGTAATGAGTTTTTTGGCTGAGTGAGTTAGTTTAGTCAAAATGAATGTATCCTTGTAAGTTCACTAGGTGTGTGGAAGAACAACTTGTTGATGGGAACTGGGTCTTGAGATGGAAGTGAAGTTCTTAGTGACTTACTTCAGTTTAGGGTTTGAAAGTACCCAAGGAGATCTAGGAGAGAGACCTTAGAGTAGATTCAAGGTGACTTTGCAGGGAAGGAACCAAGTCTCCCATCAAGGAGAGGCATGAAAGGTCCAGGAAATAGTGTGTCTCTAGGAAGAAGATGATGGTAAAACCCATGCAAAAAGAGCATGACCATGGTTTGCCTGTGATGTAGAATTTATTTCAACCTCTATTTCCAAGACTATTTGATACAAGCCTCTACTTTTAAGTTAAAAATTAAAATATTTGGCTTTCATTCAAAATATTTGTATGGTATATTAATGACAAAGACTACAAATTCCATTGTTGGAATCTTCGGTTTCTCTAAAAAGAAAAGTTTATTCTTCTTTTCGTAGCTCTGACTCTAATACCATGTAAAATTTTCTAATTCTATTAATCATATTTTAATTATAAAGTTTGCATCATTTATAATTATCCTCATCAAAATATAATCATCACCTCAATTATCTCTTATGTAGGTACTAAACTGGGATTATACTAAAGTTAATCCTTAGCTTAAGAAAATATAATGGATAAGGTTAATAGGGGTTGGAATTAATTAATACTAACCAATGTGTTATTAAAAAAAGGCCTAAAATAACTACTTATCTTATGTATAATATTAAATGACAAGTTACAAAAGTATCTCTATGATAACTAACATATGGTTATAGATGGTCTCTTGTTCAAAATTTCTGGCTCTTTTATTTCTAGTAGTTTCCATTCACCTTAACAATATATTTTTAACAGGTTTGGGTCATAATCCAATTTACATAGTCATAATATCTCTCTCTCTCTCTCTCTCTCTCTCTCTCTCTCTCTCTCTCTCTCTCTCTCTCTCTCTCTCTCTCTCATTTCATTCTCCATAACCCGATCGGGTTTTGAAGAAACTAAAATAGGGTTTTCTCTGGAAGCCATAACTTCCACATACGAAGTCTGATTGACTCCGTTCAAAAAGGATATGAAATATCTTGAGATGATCTAACACATTATTAACCTATGATCATCTTTAGTCATCAACTTGTTTTCTACCATCCATTTTAATCAAGTAAGGTATAAAATAGGTACTCATTATTGTCCATACATGCAACATATAGGAAAATAAGTATGCTCTCTCTCTCTCTCTCTCTCTCTCTCTCTCTCTCTCTCTCTCTCTCTCTCTCTCTCT
>MU224233.1:1221921-1234626 GCA_018584345.1 Thuja plicata | reverse complement strand
TGAATCTCCCATTGCATGGTTTACTCGCAAGGTTATAGGCTTAATAGCTCTAGCTGAGAGCATTCTAAAAACCCTTGCACTCCATGCCTAGGGAGCTATGGATCAATTTTTGAGACCTCATTCTTGATTGTTCTTGAATGTAATGATTCATAGAAGCGTGACAACATTTATGCACACATATGCAAAATACGATGAAGTAGATCAGGTAAAGTGATTGTAGATGGCTTATATTCAACTTTTTGGAATGCTTGTGTGGGATCCAAATAATTTTTTCTTTCTTTTTGAAGGAATGATATAATTGTGTAATTCCACCCTTGTCCACCAGATGAACTAATTGATTGAGGAATTAATTCTCTCAAGAGAAAACTTCATTCTACATTAGGAGGTAGAGTAGTATATTGAAAATCATTTTTTACATCATAAAGAAACTTTTTTGTAATCTATACTTTTTCTCCAACATCTACTATCTTTCTTGAAAGAAATCTTTGTTGAAAGCCCTTTGGGGAGATCTATTTTGACACATAGGAGAACATATGTGAAACATTCATAGTCAATAGTTTCTCTTTGTAATTCTATGATATTTTCCCAAGCACTTTTAAATAGCTTTCATGTAACCAATGTATCCATGATCTATCTTGTGGAATTCCACTTAGGATAACTAACTGATCCTATGTACAATATTGAATGACAAGTTAAAAACAAATTTAATTACAACTAACTTATGTCAACTAAGCCTACGAAAGTTGAATGTGTAAATGATGTGTGTCTAGACCTACATTGCTTCCCTCCAATTTGTAGCTTTTTTTCTAAGGGCTTCTAGGTAATTTTACCCATCAAGATACTATTGTTCTTGTCTTCTAGCTCTCTCCCTTTTACCAATTGTATGTTTTCCTTAATGACTGCTTTGTAATGAGTTCAATCCCTCCCCCACTTTACATAATCACAACATATTAAAAATTATATTAAATTTACTTATTGATAAACATCTTAATGTATAATAAATTATATATAATAGTTTATTATGTAGAATAATGCATTCAGGTACACAGGCTAAAGCTCACTACTCAAGTACAACAAGGGCTTCAACCCAAAGGAAGTCTCACTACCTTACATCAATCTTTGATTACGATGAATTTATACGAGAGACCCCAACAACACTACTCAACCATGCAACAACAAAATGCTAGTTGAAAATACAAGTGCATATAGTCTAAAGAACCCATCAATTGTGGAACCAAGGAAGAATTAGTATCGAGAGTGGAATCTGCCCTATAATAATGAAAAAGGAGAGGCATGAAAGGTCCATGAAATAGTGTGTCACTAAAAAGAAGATGATGGTAAAACCCATGCAAAAAGAGCATGACCATGGTTTGTCTATGATGTAGAATTTGTTTCAACCTCTATTGCAAAGACTATTTGATATAAGCCTCTACTTTTAAGTTAAAAAGAAAAATCTTTGGCTTTCATTCAAAATAGTTGTATGGTATGTGAATGACAGAGACTGCAAATTCCATTTTGGAATCTTCAGTTTCTGTAAAAAGAAAAGCTTATGCTTCTTTTCCTAGCTCCTACTCTAATATCATGTAAAATTTTGTAATTTTATTAACCATAGTGTAATTATAAAGCTTGCATCATTTATAAAATATAGACCACTATCTAAGACAAAAAAATTATCATTATCAAAGCCTAATCATCACTTCAATTATATCTTATGTAGGCAGTAATCTAGGATTATACTAAAGGTAATCCTTAGCTTAAGCCGATATAATGGATAAGGCGAATAGGGGTTGAATTTAATGAATACTAATAAATGTTATGAAAAAACAAAGAAGCCTAAAATAACTAATTATCTTATGTACAATATTAAATGACAAGTTACAAAAGTAGCTCTATGATAACTAACTTAAGTTCTAGATCTTTCTGGCTCTTTTATTTCTAGTAGTTCCCATTTGCCTTCTAAAAATATATTATATAATGTCTACAGAGAATTATAATAGAAAATATATGTATAATAAATATTTAAGCATATTTGTTAAAAAAAAATTGCAAATTTATTTATGCAGGTAAAATTAATCTCATTATAAAATATCTATTGCTTTGATAAACTACATAATTCTAAAATTATTAATCAACAAGACTAAAAACCCTAACAATATTGTTTTGATTAAAATAAGTAGAAAGGAATCCCAATCCATTACAAATCTAGCACGAACTATCAAAATATAGAGAAAGTAGTCAATCAATAGAACTGGTATTCAAAAGCCTGTTTGTTTCCTGGAATTAGACTGGAATTGGCATTATCTAATTCCGGATAATGTCAATTCCATGTTTGTGTCCATCCAAAAAATTGGAATTGGAATTTCGAAATTCCAATTTTGCCCCAAAATGGGAATTTTCATCTTCCACCAAAATAGGTGGAATTGGAATTGCAAGTTCCAATTCCAATTTTTTGAAAACCAAATTTACTATTTCGTGGGATTTGCCACTATAAAGATGTATATTATATTGCTATAAGGATGTATATATATATACATGTGTGTATATAGACATGCATGTATATACGCATGTGTGTATATACACATGTGTGTGTATATACACATGTGTGTGTATATATACAAATGTGTGTATATATACACACACATATACACACTATATTCAAAGAAATTAAAAAATAAAGAATTAATATTCCTTATGCATCTTCTCATTCATCTTTCGGGTGAACCAAACGGGTCAGCCCATATTCTAGATTTCATTTTGAAAATAAGCATCTTTCTGAAATCCAGCATCTTCCTGAAATCCAGCATCTTCCAAAATTGACCGTATCCAGAATATGATTTTCCAGTACCCAAACAGGCCATGTTACATCCGCCTTCACTCCACAAGATTTGCTTAAGACTTTCTTTATGAAAAGTATATACAAATATATAATAAATATAATGAACTGTAAAAATCAGATATAGAAAAAAATCACAGCCACAATTAAGAAAAGAAAGAAAACTCGAAGAGTAAAAGGTACATACGTATGCAAAAGCCAGAGATATACAACAATTATAAACCGTTAAATTTGACATGATGGGCAGTCCTATGTTCCATCTTAGACGATTGGAACGGTGAATCATCTCATATAAGAAAGCTATAGCTACCAAGCCTAAATCTGACTTTTGAAATAGCGCCCGGATATCACAAAACAGTATGTATATATTACAAACTGCGGTTACTAACCACACAAACTAGTACACAGAAAGCATAATAAAAAAATTAAATCTTAAATCAGACCCCCGTTGTAGCGTTAAACAGCTTAAGCAAAGCGTAGGTCACCAACATGGCAAGCCACCCGCCAACCAGAACTCTGAAACAGCCTTTCAGCATAGATGACCTCCTAAAATAAGCCCCGATTGCGCCGAACAGAATAAGAACCAGGGTCGAAACGGCCGAGAGGACCGAAACCCTGGTGTTGGGATTCGAAATTATTTATTTGGTATTTTTTTAGATAAATATATTCAAGATAAAATGTAATTATAATTTTAATAATTATATGCTCATATTGAATTTATAACTACATCAATAATAACATTATTTTATGGAAAACAATATTTCAATAGTTCTATATATTGATTGTTCTTGAAAAAGAAAAATTAAAATTACTATTTTTTAACGTAAGTACTGCCAAGGGGGCAACTCCTATGTATGGATACAGATCTAAAAGAGATAAAGAAAATCACTCCATACAAAGGTGCATCAAACCCTTAAAGGGGTACATTATTGTTAAGATTTGATCAACTAGAAACTTGCATCAACCCAAAGATATTGCCCTTGAGATGTAGGTTATGTAAAAAAGTTATTAGATCTTTAGTAGAGTTATAGAAACTTAATAGAAATAATCATAAATACCATCAATACCACATTATAGTGATTCATATAGGGAAAACATTTTAGGAAGAAAAACCCTCCACATCAAAAGGCATCCAATATATTAAAAAATTGACACCATATTATAATATAAATGCAGAGAAAGTTTCTCATATGAGTATCACCGAATAGAGATCTAGAGGTAACTCAATAGTTGTCAAACTCTTACTCAATAGTTGTATATCACGTGCCTAATATATAGGATATACAATACATGAAATCATCAAATGATATTACAAAATCATGGGTTGAAAAACCTCTTGAAAAGTGGCACCCATCTTATCTCCTACCTAAGATGCCCTATCATGTGTCTAAACAAATACCAACATGTGTAACTGCCTCTTGTTATAGCTTAATTATTTGTCCCACACATTTTTTATATTTTTTTAGTTTAGAAGAGCCAACTTTGGGAGCCCATAAATTTTACACCAAGTGTCTAATTGATGAATGCTTTAAAGCACCAAAAAGGTTGTGACATTTTCTATTAATCTATAACCCACTGTGCTAATTATAAGAAATTTTAGGCCATTTAGAGCCTCTAAAGCCTTCAAAATTAAATTCATACATTTTTTCAGCAACTTCAAAAATAAAAAATTTAAAATCTTCAATTATAGACATGATCTTGCAATGTTCAAATTTACTAGAATACTTATCATGTCCATATAAATCTTTCAAAAAATTTTAGGAAAAAATCATGCTAGAATATAATCTTACTATCAACAGTAATCGTATATAATTGTAAGGTTGAGGCAAATTTTTATAACAATCCTCCACATGTTGATAACCTTGCAAGAGAAAAGGGAGTATCTACACCATAATTTAATTGGTATGAGCAATGAGGCCCATAGACTCTGAAGACCATCTGAACTTCTTTGTGTTCATAGTCTTAGTTAATGAATCTGCAATGTTCATCCACATCTCTAACTTAACTAGATTCACTCTACCATTCTTAACCATGTCTCTAAAAAAATAATACTAAACATCATTGATCTCAAAGTCCTAGAATGAAAAGTTTGGTTCTTTGGTAGACAAATCACACTCTGACATACTGAATTTTCATTATTCCTTGTCTTATACCAATATCTCAAAATAGAATCTTACACAAAATGGCTTCTATACAAGCATGAGTAATTGTCACATACACAACTTCAATATCATAAGAAAATAACCATAGCCTATTGTCTACTCATCCAATAAATTGCACCACCAAATAGTACAAACACATAAGCTCTAGTGGATCTTTTTTTATCAATATCACTTGCCTAATTTGAATCCGCATAGCCATGACTATCGAAGGAAATCAGATCTCCTATAAAATTATAATGATACCAAAAAGAATACTCTAAGGTACACTTGACTATTTTATATATATGACTAGGTACACTTGACATGTGAATGTTAATATGATGGCAAGTAGTAGGAATAGAATCCATCTAGCATTATAGGTATGAGTGTGCCCATTTTATTTTAGAGAGATGTACGTTGACATTTTTAAACTGTTTTATTAGAGTAAAATAGTTTTTGAAGGTACCCTAAAACCCCTTTACAAATAAGGACAATTGACAATAGAATAAAACTAGAAGTAGGCCAATAGTTGGCTAACAACAAAATAGAAGGAAACCTAAAAGGCTCAAGGACCCAAATGAATACTAAAGATTCATTAGCATTTTTGTAGCCTCCCCCTTTTCTATATTAAAGATATATTAAAGAGCTGAAGAACATCAAAATATAATGAGTTGTATCGACTGAGGAGTCGACTAATAACAGACTCTGACACTGATCATCTATACATTACATACTGATACATCACATCAAAAAAATTATAGATCAATTGTTCAAACATCTAAAGGACATAAGAAAAATACATAGATATGAGTATGTTCTTCATTAAAATAGGGGTCCCAAGACCCAATAATATTGTTACTATAATTTTCTTGATCGGGCTCATAAGCTCCAAGAGGAGGATCAACTACTTGTGGGAACTATGCTATTGCTTACTAGTTAGGAGCATCTAGTCTGTGAGTCTTTGTAATGTCTAAATATTTTCTTTATCCACTTTCATGCCTTTGTCTTTGCTAACCTGCTTGAGTATGTCCAATTCCTTTTGATCTAACATGTCATTGCAAGTGTTAAAGTAGTGGGCTGACTAAATGTCATCTTTGTATATAATCATAGTACCTTCTTAGACTAGGATCATAAATATACTCTTTGGAATTTCCAGAACAACATATACTTTACACATGACAAAATAGTGTGTGATTTTTTTATTGAAATCAGTAAGAACCCTCTTTTTACCTTGATACAATTAATCATTTATCCTTTTCCAGAGGAGCCAAATAAATTCAACTATAAGGACGTACCATAACTTATGAAGTTTAGCATCAAAATCGTGAAAAAATCCAAAATGAACTTCAATCAAAGTAAGGCCTAGTCTAGAATTCAAAGTAATAGGATAGACAAAAAATTAGGACGAGACAAGACAAGAAAATTTATAAGAAAATAAAATATGATCAATAGTCTCAGGAAAAAGACCTAAAGGACACAAGGAGGGATAACACCCACTAAAGATAAAATGGGGCCAATAATAGTTTTCTTAAGTAAAACAAGCCATCTAAAGAAACACTTTTTTGGTTCAGTAGGTTGGTGCCAATAAAAGTCAAGGATAAAGTGACATTTGGAGTCTAGATATTCAAGGCCCCAAGACTTGTTTAAGCATTTAAGAATTAATGAGTTATCTTTTATCATATTGTAAATTTTTTTAATATATACAACCATAAGAGGTGAGTCATCCTTCCATTGTAACAATCTAACATATTAATCCTTGTTCATCAACTTACTAGGGAAATACATTACAGCAACCTTGACAATCAAGGTATAACTTTCTGAGAAGATTTTATGGAAAATTTATTTTGAATCTCCTCCCACATCCCTATCCTATTTCCAATTAGAATATATTTTATGAAGGAGATACCCCTTTAATGTCACTACTTGGCAAATCAATATTGTGTAAGAGCCAAAGGACTATTATTAAGTTGAATCCCCCACCAAATATATCTGCCAGTAACTAAAAAATAGGGCGGAGCTCCAACTGCACTTCTAGAACATAATAACCATCTAGCCTGAGTCCATTCTCTCCATAACGAAGAAAACACACTAGAACCAAATAGTTTCACATCAAAGTATCCCATTATGATGTCACAACTTAATAAGTTTTTTTTTTCCAAAATTTACCTTTTTTAGCAGTAGATCTAGAAATTTTATTCCTCATAAGCACCTTTCATGGTTCATTGCCTTGAAAGGAATTGAATATCCATTTTGTGGTCAGGAAATACCAAGTATTTTGAGATCTTTCAACCCCAATCCATCCAATTTCCTACGCATACAACAACTTTCCCACTTGACAAAGTGTCTTGTTTTAGATCCCTTACCATTAGAACATAAAAAGTATACCATAATTCTATCAAGATTTTCAATTTGATAGTTAGAGAATAACCAAGCAGAAGAGAAATAAATAGAATGTTAAGCCAACACTTTTTAAACAACCCAATCTCTGCCAGCAAGAGAAAGTAAATGAGTTTTCCACTTGTGGTGCTTTTTTCCACCTTATAAAATACCCATGCCTACATCTCCTTGGGAAAGGGGGACACATCTAAAGGTATGCCTAGGTATCTGACAATTTTAGAAGGATCAACCCATAACCATACTTTTTAATGAATCCATTGAGGAGAAGTGTCATGCCAACTAAGATCAATATACTTTTGAAGATCCACTTTGCCTCCGAAAGAAAGGAAGAAGAAGTCTAACCAAGCTCTAGCACATTATCAAAGTTTTGTTCAGAAAGTTCCACAGATAGATTAGTTTCATCTACAAATTGTGTGTTTAAGATCTCATCATGATTAGGGATGGTGAATCCTTTAACACATGAACCCAAAGAAGGTGCCCCAAGGATATAAAAAAGAGCATCAACATCAACCACAAAAAGGGTAGGGACAATGGGACAACCTTGTATGATAGAACACTGCCTATGTTTATAATAGTAGAACAATCGAGGAAGAGAATTTTAATCCATTTGTAGAATGATGGAGGTAAACCAAAATCCTTAAGCATACAAATCACAAAGGGTCATTATGTTCTATCATAAGGCTTTCCAAAATCAAGCTACATCATGGCTAGAACTTGTCTATCCTCCTTAGGCCAATGAAGAGCTTCCCAGCTAGTAATAAGATTTTCCAAAATGTACCTCCCTTTAAAAAATCCAATTTCAGTGACAAAAATGACATGTTCAAGTAATCACACTATTCTCATAGCTAGAGTTTAGCTAGGTTCTTATAAGACAAGTTGAGGAGGGTGATAGGTCTCCAGGTTTTGACTTGAGTTTTGTCTCCAAGTTTTGGAATCAATTTGAAAACCCCTGTATTAATGAATTATCCCAATGATCTTGTATGAAAAGGATCCTTATATACTTCCAATAATTCTAAATTGATCTAATCTATGTTGTTCTTATAGAATTCAACAGGAAACCCATCAAGGGCAGGTGACTTATCATTAGGCATATCTTTAATGGCCTCTTCAATTTCATCAACTGTAATGTACTAATCAAGATACTATGGATGAGCACTAGATGCCCCTTTAGGTATCAGTTGAAAACATTTAGCTAGTGCATTTTGATAAGAAAAAGCATGCTCCAAAGAGAATAAATTTTGATAGAAATTAAAGAATGCTTCTTTTATATCTGTAGAATTTCTTGTGAGACCCTCATCATTTTGAATTTCTTCTATGAATTCTCTCTTCTATTTAGATTTAATCAAATTGAATAAGCATTTAGTGCCTCTATCTCCTTCCTTAAGCCAATTCATTTTGGCTCTAATTTTTTTCCCTTAAAATCTATAATTATGGACTTTCCTAAGTTCCATCTTCGTAATATTAAGATTTTCTTCTAGAGACTTATCGTTTAGTTTTTTATTCCAATTTTATTTTAGTCAAGTTCAATTTAGTCTGAAGAGTGGTGTCAACCATATTGCTATCTTAATATTTTTTTGCACCGATAAGATGTAACATCTTCCTCCACACAAAGGTGAGTGATTCACATTGGAATCTATGATTAAGGCCTTTGTTGTAGAACTTAGTCAAATAGGTGGAAAACTTAATGGCTTCAGTAGAATATTTCTCTTGAATGTGTGAGACATTTAGTTTGAAGGTATTATTTGATGAGGGTCTAACAGAGCTTGGATGAGAGTCATCAATCAACATAGAAAAATGAACAAGGGAGTGATTAGAAAAGGAGGCATGGGCTACATTCACTGGGGATGATCCATCACTAGAGGAAAATGAAAAAAAGAGTAACATTAACATAAAATCTGTCAAGTCTACAATCAAGTTTGTTCTTTCCTAACTAACTATTGCATCATGTGAGCCAAATATCAGAATAAAGACCCTTCTTCCTTTCAATAGGGTCCAATAAATTGAGTCTCCTTTTGAGTTTATACCAAAAAGAGTGTTCATTACCTTTCCAAACATTTTTAATGCCTCCACACTTATCCTCATCATGTTCTCTCATGTTTAAATCTCCTGCTAAAATCCAAAGAGAATTAGGGAGGGAAGATTTCAACTAGTCCCAAAGGGCCTCCCTATCTCTATAATCACTTGGGGCATAGTTATTAAAAACCCCAATGGTTTTATCTTTCCATTTAAAAGTAACCCCCAAGGCTCTATTACAAGGAGAAACACTTTTTTGTTCAATCATATAAGACCATTTAGGTCCAATAAGGATAAACACTCCCCCTTTACCTTTGTCATGTTTAGAGACAAAGTGAATAGATTGGTCCCAAAAAATTATAAAAAAGTGAATGCATGGTAGCTAGAGACTTTGACCTCTTGCGTAAATAGAATGTCCTTATTTTGCATCTTGTTACACCAATTCCTCATAACATATTGTTTTTCGAGAATTTCAAGCCCTTTGAGATTGTAGCTTGATATATTAATCATCACTGATTTCCATTATTTTTCTCTTCTTCTTTTGTTTACTAACAACCTCAATAAACTTGGAGTCTTCAATAATATCAATGCTAGTGTCTTTGTTTATTGTCACAATCTGTTTATTGTTAACTTCCTCATCGATGGGGTCTATGGAGTCCAGAGGGGGTGATTATGTTCCAAAGGTGCCTCCTTAGAGGCCCTAAATTTATCTGCTCTTTTATTGATAGAAACAAGAGCTATTTTTTAAGCATTCAATCTATTAGGAGTTATATGTTCATCACAGGGCTTCTTAGATTGGCAATAGGATAGGGAGGTCGAGGCATTTCCTTGGTTATTCCCTTTAGGAATACATTCATACACATCCTCAAATAGGGGATTTTTAAGATACATAAACTTATTACCTCCTTTTGATTTTTTTTAAAACGAAGGATAATCTCTATGGGTGTGTCCATTAAGCTTGTAGTGGAAGCAAGCATTTATATTTCCAGGGAGAGAGAGATCCCATGAAACTTTTTCATCATCAATGCATAAAGTATTTTTTTTGGGATACTAATTTATGGTTCTAGGGGTATAAAAACCTTGGAATTAAGATGTGGGAGGGTAACCCCATATTCCTTGACATGGAAGACCAAACCCAACAGTCTAAGAATTTGTGAAATGAACGTCCAAAACTTGGGCTGGAGGTCTTTCAATTCAAGCCAATTGGGGGATGAGAAGACAACCACTTGTTCAATGTTTCCTTTAGGAGATAATGAGAATGATGACATGCAACTGATTGAATGTATGATAATGTTAAGTTGAAGATGATGAAAGACATTAAATCAGTTAATGGTTTGTATTATCATTAATGTCAACTTGATATCATCTGTATGGTCATGCCAAAGACTTTAGAGAATCAATGGAATAGAGATTATGCTTTCTGTAATGCATAAATTTCAAGTACTCACCAAGTGACAGAACACACCAATGGAGTGCACACCATTGATAAAGATAGAGAAAAAGTCACAGTGATGCCCGATGAGCAGAAGATAGTGTTGCCCGATGAAGCAGAATCATAGGATGCCCGATGAGCTAAAAAAAATGGTTCCCAATGAGCAAGATCCAACGATGCCCGACGGACAGAGATCCCAAAGCTAACTAAAGTTGCACTGACGGAAATGGTAGTTGTCACTGATGACGAACTACAGAATTGACTGACAGAATAGAGAGATCAGTAAATGATAAAATATCTAGCTGGCAGAGCTAAAGGATAGACTTAACTGGTTTTTTTATTTTCTTTATTCAACCACTGTTAAGTAATTGATTTGTACAGTTGGCAAGAAGATAATTATGAGATAAATCAGGAGTTAATGTCGCAAATCAATTGGGTTGGATTGTTTTTCATGCCAAGAATCAAGAATCAAGAACCTAGAATTAAGGAATATCATGTCTATTTTAGAGACAAGCATAATTCATTCCAAACAAGCAATTAGATACACAAGGGAGTGAATTGATAAAAAGATGCTGAAGAGAAACTGATGAAGGATAAACTTCATGCAATCCTGATCAATCAAGCTAAGGGAGAGCTATAGAATTCTGCAAACACCGACAAACAACAAAGCACAACATCACAGAGTACAAAGAGTTAAGTACAAAGGAATTGAATTGATACATTGATCAGAAAGATATTGTAAGTAAATAGATCTGAAAATATGCAATTAATTTGCATTAGAAATAGGTCATTTTGTTTCAGTTTAACCTTTGAAGCATTAAGTCTCTTAGCAGAGTAGGACTTAACAGTCTTTTGTAATTGAGGTATATCCTAACAGATTACCAAAAGGTTGAATCATAATAGTAGCATTGGTCTTACCTAAATCCTATTGACAGTCTAAGAAGGAGGCTGATTCAAGGATGGTAGTAAGATTTGCAGAAAACCTATTGATAGTCATGAGACTGATTCAAGGATGGTAGCATAGATGCTAGATACTTAGTGAAAACCTATGTATTGGAAATCCTCTAACAAGGTCACACTTAACGATGTGTTTGTAACCTTTAACAGGGTTGGCTCCTAACAGGGCTCACTTTAGAAGAGTGAAAATTTTGGGTACCGGTCCCAGTGGTTTTTCCCTTAATAGGGTTTCCATATTAAAATCCTTGTGTTATATGTGTATGGCTTATCACTTTATTGTTTTACATTCTGCATATGCATTTATGGATTGATTGGTATTCTTAGCATATTTACTGAGTATTGGTAAATATAGTTTACTACTTATCGGTTATCAAGGAGAATAAGGACAGACAAGTTAAACCGACAGACAATTATTTATTTCAAGAAAAGGTATACATCTTGTTGGGACTTAATAATTTGAGAAGTATTGATTGGTGGATTAAAGTTTAAAATTAGATAAATTTTTGAGGCCACTGATTCACCCCAACCCCCCTCTCGATTATTACTAACAATTGGTATTAGAGCTTGTGTGCTTAGAAGGAAGGTTTCAAGACCTAAGTGAAAGATCACAAGATGAATAGACGAGATGTGCCCAAGTTGAACAAGGACAACTTTGCCTCATGGAAAAGCAAGATGAAGCTTCACTTATCAGGTATTGTAAATGATATTACTCAATACTTAGATACTAAATATGTGTTACCTATAGGACCATTGATAGTAGATCAATTGAGAGTAAAGCATGAACATAACCGCATGGTTATAGAACTTTCAGCCTCACTCTTTGATGCTGAATTTGAGGATGTCAAAGATTGCAAAAATGCAAAGACAATGTGGGACAAGTTGAAACTTGTACATGGAGGTGATGAAAATGTTTTGAGAGCCAAGGCAGAAAG
>MU224233.1:1138085-1199202 GCA_018584345.1 Thuja plicata | reverse complement strand
AGTATACCCACAAAACATCTAAATCAGATCAAACACAATAACACACAGACTTGCAGAAAATGAGAGGAACTAGGAACCCCAATGTCCATTAATAACATTCATAAGCTTTGATCCAATAAGAGATAATGCAAACCAGGAAGCATAGGGATATGAAGGATTATCACAAAGTACTTCCAACAACTTGCATGATCAATGAGAAGATTACAGAATGTAAAAGCCAGAGGGCAGAAAGAATGCCTTAGATAACTCCAAGAGAGAACAAATTCTCTTTACAAAATGCCAAAATCTGAGCACTAAGGCTCTCAAAAAACTTTAAATACTCCCATGCACGCAGGCAGGAGTCTCAGAACCTAACTAGGGTTACAGATTTACAATAGAATAATTGACCCTAGGACAAAAATCTAATTTGGCCATAAATGTGCACCAAGGTAAATCGATCATATTAGATTTCATTTCCTTCCTTTGCACCCATCCCTGTACTTGATCATGCCCGTAGACACGCAACTCAGGTCCATCAGTTATATTCAGCAACTAAGTCTCTGTCATGAATGTTCACCAACTGATCACAGTCTCCCAAGACAAGAAAAGACCCCAGACAGCCGCCGCTCAATTTCTCATCAATGAGCCATCGATCATGACCATGTCCTTCTGCCAACTGCACCCGAGAGAAATAACTTCTGATTGGACTCTGTATCTCCCTCCATGTCTCTGAATCTTCTATTTCTCCACCGACATCGAACAAATCCTTAATCAAAGGATCAACAGACTCCCTGTGCATGGCCTTCTGCAATTGAAACCTTCTGATCAGTTCTGGAACACGAGCATGGAGGAACCATGGCTACCGAGCGCTTACAGTGCCAAATCTGCCGCCAAACATTCAAATTCAAAGCCTAGTGACAACGTGACTGACCGTTGGTCTCCTTGTCGCAAGCATCAGTCCTTAACCATGGTTAAATCTCACGATCGGGTGACAAAGCACTTTTTACCTCTGTTTAACTCGAGCCAAGATCCAGCGACAAGGTGACTGTGAAATTTCAAAGTCGCGAGGCATTTTACTTAACTCACCATTCTTCTAGCGACCCAGCGCCTAACTGCTACCTCAGACCGCCATGGCTTGTCGCTTGATCGTCAGATGCTATCTCTCCGTCTCAAGACCACGCGACAAAGCCTAGTTGCCAAGTCGGGGAATCCTATGTCTAAGCCCTTTTGACCTTTCTAGCGACATCCCGACTACCCCAAGGCGCTGAGTCGGGAGTACTTTTCTCGTAGGGCACTTTTATCACCCGACCACTCATTCGCCGTTGGATCATCTGTGCTTTGCATCGGACGACTGGCATTTAATCACTTAAAAACTGAGGTTGCCCTTAAATCTTCCTGCGATCCTGCGACTGAAGGGAAAGAAACACTTAGTCGCCCAGTTGTGTGATCCATTTCCTCCGTCTGGCGATCACCCGACTGAGGACCCACATCCACCTGCCATATGCCACCTATCACACGGCCACTGGTCCATCTGTTGTACACTGAGGAAGCTGAGTCATCGTTCTGTTCTGGCGACAAGGCGACCAAGGGATGGTAGCCAAGTCGGAAGATGTTTCATCGACTGTTGAATTCTTCACGCGACTTCACGACTGAAGGTGGACCCCGTTCTTTATCTTCATTGCTCAGCGAGTGAGCGACGAGGCCTTGCTTTCTTCTCGTCGCGCACTCGCGAGCTCCTTTTCTTTGTTCCAAACTGCTCGGCGACTACGTGGCACCTTCCTTGTTTTCTTCAGTCGCACACTCACAGGTTGATCTTTGACTTATCCTTATTCCCTATGACTGAGTGATGGGTCCCGCTTCTACTCATCGCAAGATCACGAGCAGCATTCTGTTTGCCTTTATCCATCGACGACTGAGCGATGACTTGTCCTCTTTGCTCATCGCATACTCACGACTTATATCATCTTCATCTTTTCTACTCGGTGAGTGTGCGATGACATTATCCTTCGGCTCGTCGCACACCCGCAACCTCTTTTATTTTTATGTGACAACTGTAGCGATTGAGCAATGAGCTCTTCTTTTCTGCTCGTCGCACACTCGCGAGCCCCTACATGACAACTTAGGAACAACTCACGACTGTGTGATAACACATTTCTTCAGCTCGTCGCTCAATTGTGAACGGATCAGACTTGGGCAAGAATAGATCATGATTGCGCAATGACTGTGATTGGCAACTCGTCGCGCAGTCGCGCAACTTAATAACTTGAATCAAATTTCACCGCGATCAAGCGACTGAGGTGGGTCCTGTTCTTTATGTGACTTGTAACATGGATCTGGCGACCTCACGACCAAAGAACGAACGCTAAGTCGGGAGACATTTAGGGAATATTCCAAAGGGTTACAAGACTACGCGACAAAGGAGAAGTGCAGAGTCGGGAGAAGAAAAGGAATATTCTCCCAGGGCAAAGCGATCAAGCGACTGAGAAATAAAGCACATGCTCTTAGTAACTTAAAAAAAGTAACTGCGAAATATAAGAGCCATGGCCTAGGGTTTATTACGTCTCTTAAACATAAGAGACTTATGGTTTTAAGGGTTTTGGTGAGGATCTGAAACCCGGTAAAAACAAGACAGAAGAAACCAGACAGGGCAAACCAGACCAAAAGCACAGAATGGGAAAATTGGGCAACACAACGAGCCTAGAATCTGGAGGTCTCATCTTAGTTAGCATAGGTCCCACAACCTGGAGATGATTCCCTTGTTATACTGGATTATCAAGACCAAGAGAGCTTGAGATCAGAGGTGCAAATCCAGTGTATAACAGGTACTCTTTAGATTCTTATCCTTAGAAATCAATCCATCACCTTGGATAATAGTGTCATCGAAAAAATATTGATGAGAACATACCTTTAATGGAGAAGAAGAGATGGAAAGGCCTTTAAAATGATGAATTTTGATAGCTTTCTAAATGAATATTTCCAACACTTCCAAATATATGAGAATGAAAAAGAAAGGGAAAATGGGACCCCCCTATATAATAACACTGGAGTAAATGAAAAACCCAAGGGATAGCCATTTACAAAAAAAATAACTTGGGGTTGAAACAATCTAAGATATCAACTAGAGAAAGTTGTTAAAGAAAAAGGTAGGAAAAATTGTGGAAACAAATTGCTAGTTAACACGATGATAAGCCTGGAGGAGGTCAAACTTGAGAAAGAAGTGAACCTTATTGTTAACCAATAAGGAGTGAATATTCTCATGCATAGTAAAGGATCCAAGATTTAATGCCTAGGTAAAAACCTTTTTTATTGATTACAAATCAAATTAGGGAAGATAATCTTAAGGCTGAAGGTTAAGATTTTTGAGATAATCTTATAAAGGGAATTACATAAGATAATCAAGTAAAATTCTTGGAAAAAGTTAGTACTAGCCTTCTTAAGAGTGAGAACAATAAAAGTAGCATCTTATTCCTTTAGGAATGTTCTAGATCCAAATAAATCTCTATCAGCCAAAATAACATCTTTAGCCACAATATCCCAATAGATTTGAAAAAAGAACATAGGGAAAATATCAAGGCTTAGAACTTTATTTCATTCAAAATAATTAAATATAGAAAAAAAACCTCAACCTTTGAGGGGATTCTTGATAGTGAAAATTTTTTCTCCTTCAAAATAAGGTTCGGGATTTCCCTCAAAAATAATAGTTGTTCACCAAGGTAGAGCAACTAATCACTAGAAAGGAGATATAATAGAAACATTGGAGAAACATACATTATATCTTCATATTTATCTAATTTTATACTGTTATAAGTAAAATCTTTAATCCTATTAGAGGCACGATGCTTAAGGGTGGACATATGAAAAACCTTGGTTTTCTACTTTTCAATTTGGAGCCAAATGACGCTTAACTCTATTTCAAAAATTCCTCATCCTTGGCAAAAATATCATGAAGGTTGGAAAGGATAGATATTAATTTCTTCACAAGGTTAGGGTTCACTCCTTGCATTTGAATCTAGGATTTAATTTCATCCATCTCACCCTTAACACTATTTTTGGTATTGAAGATGTCGACTTGTTCCATTTAAGCATATTAGATTAATATAGGTCAACTTATTCACAACATAGTACATAGTTGTACCACTGACATCAATATTCCAGCATACCTCAATTTTTTTCTTAAGATCTAGGTTCAGTGGTGACATCTTTTCAAATCTAAAATGGAAATTATTGTTATGCGTATGGGAACCAATGGGTCTTTCCATATTTTCCATTTGATAAGTTTGAATTTTTAGTTCATTTCTGAGCTCCACCAATGGTGATAGCGTCCATGAGTAGTTTTTGGCCAAAGAATGGTATTTATAAAATAATATAATTTTATTTTTTGGGGTTGTTATTATTATGATATGAAATAATCACATTCTAAATAAAATTTCATTGTGGGATCACTTTTGAATTTGTAGTTATTGTTGGAGCCAATTGTGCATGCCATGAACATTTGTGGCAAGTGTATTGAGAAAATTAGATACCATGTGATCATGATTTTAATGCATTATAATATATTGTGGTAATATATTGGTCATGAGCTTGGGTATGGGTGCTAGATTCAAAACTTGAGAGTTTGTCTTAATGGGGGTCAGTGCCCAAAGTAGCCACCTGGACAAGCCACTAGAGATTTGACTAATAGAAGTGATAAAATAATAAAATGAATGGGGAATAAAATAGGAATAAGATAATTATATTGTGTCATTTGTGGTTTTACTTCTCCCATAGGCTAAGGACATATAGAGAAGGCCTAGTTTTTTGTGTGGATTTGGTCTAGCAAGATCAAGCTTAAAATGATTGATTGGTTCTACATGATCCATTCCTTCCAGATATGTAATGAAACTTGTAATTATTGGCCTCTAACATCCAAAACTAATGTATATCTAGTTAGTGATCCTATGAGGCTGTGCGTAAGTTAGTACTCCCATTATTCATGATGTTTGACTAGATTCCCTTATTGGATTGGTTATCTTTCTTGGAGTTTCTGCAATGTGCCTTGCATGTGCAAAATACCTTCTTTCCTTATTTCATTGAGTAATTGTTTAGTCCATATGGTACTATCTATGTGAGAATGGTGGGGAGGACCAATGAGTACCACATGGTTTGTGGCATGAAAAACCACCATTAGAAAATAATGTGCATTTTTATATGTGGTTACCGAGAATCCTTCACCTTCTCTCTTGCACTTCTACTCCTCTATTTATCTCTTTACGTATAGGTACTTATTATAATTATAGAGCATGATATAATCATAATCTCTATTGGATTAATCTATGGAAAGGTAAGTGCTAAGAGGGCAGGGGTAAATTAGTACTTATAAAACTTTTAAATACTATTATTTACTCTTCAACGAACTGAATATCATTCATAAAAAACATTTAAAAGCATGTAAAGTAAATTAGAAATCCATATTTTTTGTTAGGAAAAAATATTTCGTTAGAGGAAAAAAAATGTAGTGGGGATGACACCCACAATCCTTCACTACTGCAGTATAAATGTTGCTCGGTTAGAGCTACAATGTTAGCTACTTCTAATAGCTTACCCTATTAGGAGTATTATACTTGGTTAAGAGTACAAAAGACTTATTTAGTCTAACTTGTTAAAGGATTTTACAATCTCTCATCCAAAAGATGTACCCTACTAGAGGATTTACAAAAATAAGACCTATTAGGGTCTACCCACTGAATGGGATTTCTAATCTCCTAACTATTACAAAAAATATTACAAAAATATTTGGAAGTATGCATCAACCACAATGTTGTTTAGACTCTTTATGCTTTGTAGGGGCATTACCTCTATTAGGTCTTTTTCTTGCAGGACTGAAAATAGTATGAATTCTTAAACCTTTTATCTCCAATTTCTAGGATATGCAAGATAAAATCCTAATTGATGAGGACTAATTCCTCCTTCTTCTTTGAGATCCATAGGCTTAGGTGGGTGTACCTTCAAATGATTATTGATTTTTAGTATCTGTTATAATGGATTAGGGTCTTCACGGATTGACTAACTATTCTTCACTGTATCAATTAATAAAACACCTTACGAATGACAGTAATTAACTTAATACAGAGCTTTACAATCCAAATTATGATCTTAACACTAAAAAACATCAGTGAGATAAGGATTCTCATCCTTCTTCCTTTTAGAGTTCCTTGAACCTAGGAGGGCTAACCTAGTGATTCTCTCTTTAAGGAATCAATAAACTGAACTGTATTCTCTAATGCAATTGCTTAAACATAAATACTCTTTGTAACTTGAAAAGTGAATGATTGATTGCTTTAATATTTGGATGATGATTTACCACTTACCAACCCCTAAACTAGTGCCTAATCCTTGGGCAAAGAGTCAATATTAAATATAAATCCACAATAAATTGATTAATGTAAACACATGCAGTTTAGATAGAATGCCTTATAGACTACCCTTTCACTCCTACACCCCTATTATCAGATCCTCACACCAATGTTTAACTCTCTAGAATCATTGTTAAGAATTACTCCTTCATTGAAAGAACTCACAAGCAATTGCACAATCACCTTATAACTGGTATATTTAAAATGCCTTGCAAATTAAACACACAAGAGCTTAAAAAAAATTATAAAGAGACAACACAATATATAGAACATAAAATACAATGTATTTTATTAATATGTTACTGCTTTAAATACACTCAATAAACAAAAATCACAAAGCTCAGACAAAATTGAGTAGTCTGCCTTGCAGTTTGTATATTTTCATCACCTTTACAAAAATGATACATCTTGCTATTTATAGAGTCTAAGCCATATTGGAATCCTTACAGACTAAGGATGAAACAAGCTTCAGATGGATTTTATACCTAAACCTAAAAGATACTAGAAGACAAATAACAATAAGACCTTAAGCGGTGGGAAGACAAAAAAGGAATACAATCAGATTCGATCTGCATATCCTTGATAGTCGGCACCTTTGTCTAAAGATATTCTAGATAGCCTCCAATAGTTATTATGAGATCTAGTGACCTTCATTATAGAATAACATAAACTAATATTTCTAATGAATAACCTCCCTATGCTCAAAGATCAAGTGCCAGCTGTCTCTTTACTCCTCATCTAGTATATCTAAGTCAACTATTGTAGGCTTCTTTTTCTTGGGCTTGGTGAGAACATCCCATGCATGCCTATGTAGGCCAATTAAAGTTCTGAATGCTTTTGAGTTATGAATTTTGCCTTTCCCATCTTGCATCTATTATACTCTTGACATCTGTAACAAACTTGTTAAAGTCTGTTTCGGCCTTAAATGCCTCATCTAAGGTTTTATTGAACCTTTCCATATCTAATTCTGCATTTTTAGAAATAAATGCCTCTTTATTAGGAAATAATGAATCAAATTCATTTCTCCATACCTGCACTGCCTCCGAGGCTCAAATATGTGGAATTTTTTAGTGAAAAGTAGGCAAGTGATTCTCCCCTATTTGTCATGGGTGGTCAACTCAGGCTCTCGTATAAACTTTTGGGATGATTCATGGAATGGTCTCCCTCCGATAGCAGGATCTTTTAATACTTCTCAGGACACAAGATCGTCTATTCAGATTGAGTAGGGTTCCTTGGTGGCAGATTTCCTCAACTTGATTCCTTATAGGGATGGGTTCCAAGCAGTCTGGAAGGATGTTTCTGATTTGAACATCTTGGAAGGTCAAAAAGACATCCTTCATTCAATCTTTGATCAAAGACCGACTCATACCAACCAACAAGATGACACGCTTATCTGGACTCATGCACGAAATGGGAAGTATTCGGTCAAACATGGGTACTCCTCCCTTACTCATAATTATTTGGTCCTCAACAAATACATCTTCTCTTTCTGCTGGCATTCAGTGGTTCTTCCCAAAGCAGGAGCATTCTTATGGTTGGCTTTACAAAATAGAAATCTTACGAGTGATAGGCTATTCAGATTGGAGATTGTAGATCCTTTTAACTATGTATTATGTGGCCTTCATCCAGAAACTTCAAACCACCTTTTCTTTTCATGTGATACTGCTTAGCAGATTTGGTTCAAAATCCAGCAAAGACTACATTGGCAGGGTCCCTTTCTTGCCTTCTTATCACAACTTATCAAACAATTTCCTTTACTTCACAAAGACTCTTTCTTCAGGCATATTTGGAGAGTCATTCTAGCCACTATTATTTGGATCCTATGGTGGGAACACAATAAGAGAATCTTTAGAAGGGTTGAATCTTCAGTTGATCAAGTTCGGGACACGGTTGAAAACTTGATCTCAGAAATGGTGAATGCACATTCTTTTTGAACCAAGACTCTTTCCTCACTTTTCTCATCGCATGATTCTAGAATATTAAATTCATGGACTCATATTTCTATTTCTTTCAAGGGAGTTCTAGTCAAGAAAAAATCCAAGGCTGAAAATAGAAAAGATATTAAATGGCAACCCCCAGATGAGCAATTTATCAAGCTATTTTTTGATAGGTCTTCGAAGGGTAACCTGGGTATCTTGGGAGCCATTTTTTTTCTGAGGGACAATATCTCCCATTTAATTCAAGTAGGATGTAGTAAAATCCCCATTGGAACCAATAACATCACGAAAGATAGGGGCCTAATGTTGGGTGTTGACATGGCGGTGCCCTGTGGGATCAGGAAAATCCATATTGAGGGGGACTCCCAAATTATAACATCTGCTCTCATGACATGTTCCTCTTTCCATTGGGAAATCCAATATATTCTAGATCGGGTGAGGCAAGTGCTGGACACTTTTGAAGAATTCAAAATATCTCACTACTATAGAGAGGCAAATGCTCTTGTTGATTGGTTAGCTAATTCTAGGTCTTCACTTTATCAAGGCTCTAAATTCTGGGATCATAATGAGCTAGAGGGAATTATTAGTAAGGACAAGGGTCATGATGCGATTGTACCTGAACTTGCACATGCCTGGCCATTTGAATTGGGGTGCAATTCTGGTGGGTGGTAATATTCTCAGTGGCTGAAGGGGGCTATTCATCCCTTTCATCCTAGTTTATATCGAATAAGAGTGGATGTTGGCCCAGGTTCTTAGGCAAGATTCTTAATTTTAAAAATGCTTGATACCTGTTCTGAGACAGAGCTCTTCAGAGTTTGGTTTTTTTTTAACAAGCCACATTGAGTTAGAGCCATGAATAGTTGGCATTATCAGATTATTAAAATTGGCCCTTGCATTTTTTGAAGTCTACACCGCTATCAACATTGTTTGCTGACTAGGAACCATAACATGTGAGCTTCGTGGAAGAAAATGTCGCCGGGGCACAAGTCAGATTTGGTATTGGGGTCAATTATCGACAGTGGTAGTAATCTAGTTTTCCTTGAATAGAGCATCAAGGCAGGATCAGGGGAGGTGCAATATAGATGAATTCTTCATTTTGTGGAAGAACATTCCTTGAGGGACACGAATATAACCTTGGATGCCAATTTATATGTCATTTTAAGATAGGTATAGTAGGTAGGGATGCTATTAGTTCCAAAAGCCAATTAGATATGGGATATTTTTCCTTCCCTAGTCGTGGTGGTTTCCTTCTCTTTGTGCGATGATATCAGTTGGCCAAATTTGGCCCTTCTCTATGTTTTGATTTTTTGTTTGCGTCATTTGTAATATTGCTTCTAGTTTCTAGACCCTGGCAGTTTAGCGGTTTTGTTGGCTCGAGTACTTGGACTGGTTGCTGCATTAGATTGCTTAGTGCCACCATCTTCTTTGGTGGACTCCATTTTGGGTTATCTAGTGTTTATGGTCCTCTTCAGTCCTGTCTTTGTTTGGTCTCTTTGTCCTGATGGATCAAGTTTATCTTACTTATCAAGGGGTATTATAGATTTTGTTGCTCCCGGTTGTATCTATTTTGGGGCAGGTTTGATTCCATTTATTTTGGTCAATGTCATCGAGCTAGCTGGGTGGGGATCTTTTTTCATCTCTTTGGTTTGTTTTCTTTACGATGTTGTTGTTATTGGGCTAGGACATGAGGTTTTCTTCCTACTTCTTTCCTCATAGAGCCCCCTGAAGTAGTTTTTAAATTATGGAAATAAATTATAATGGCACTGCCATTTTTACCAATATATATATATATAATGTCACACACAAACACATATATTTTAAAATTTATATAGTTTAATAATAAGTATTATAAAATAAAATATTTAATGTTTTTTATTATGTTAAAAATAGGCTTTGAAGGTACATGAAACCCTTCAACAAAAAGAGAGCATCAAAGTATATCAATACACACCGAATAGAGATAACATGCCCAATAAGCTAAAAAAAAAATGCTACCCAAAAGATAAACACAGAAAAATGTAGCCAAAAACCAGCAAAAAAGACAACAACAGACTAAACTAAAAACACCTAGGAACATAGCACAAACCAAGCCAACTCCTTGAAATCCTTAGATGCGTCAACCTCCAGTTGGGACATTTACATTGCGCCCTTATTTAGTTTCATGTGTTCCAGGGGCACATTCTCAATCTTCCTCTTTAAGTTTCCCCTTGTCCTTTTACTGGGATTAAAGGTATTGGGGCCCTTGTCCTGTTCCAACATAATGATCTATTTATTCTAATGAGCCCTGTTAGTTCCTTTTCTTGCTGATATAAAAATACTCTCAGAGAGCTTGCTCTATTTATCCCAGACACTGACCATACACGATATAGAATGACATAAACAAGGTTTTTAAACCTCCTATACTTTGAGCTCCATAAACACAGGCAGGATTACCCTTCTAACTTAGAACAATCAAATCACTAAATTATTCTAATAGAATATGAATGGAATTATAGGAGTTGATCACTATAACATTTATTGAAATAAACCAAACCATGAGTAAAGATCAATTTTAATAGTGATAGTCACCTAATTCAATGGAGGATAGAGCAGTGCTTAATCCTAGGGCATGGAGTCACTGCTGCATATCTTTAACCCTCTTAGTCATGGACAAAAATTTAAGACAACTATAAAATCTGACATAAACATAGATATACCTTATATATCTATCACCACACATATAACAAATCAATTCATCAAATTCATTATAAAACCTGAATCCCACTGAAAATACTCCTAAGGAAATTTTAATCTTTCCTTGAAATAACCCTAAAATTATTTCAAAATCTGCCTAACAGATGCATAAATTGAACATTCCTCAAACATTAAATTTACATAAAATTCAGAAAAAACCATAATGAAGACAAAATGCTCATCATATGTTTCAGAAAACTATTGATGGATTTCATTTGTATTCATGATAAAAATTGCTATTACAGTCAGCAGTATTTCAAAACCCAAAAACACCTATAAGTCTTAAACCAAAGTTTGTATATTAAACTTGTACATCCCAATGAAAAATGGCTATCTCTTTCCCAGTAGTCTTGGAATCCTTTTATAACTAAGGATGCAACAAGCTATGGACTC
This sequence comes from Thuja plicata, assembly GCA_018584345.1. Classification (NCBI taxonomy): domain Eukaryota; kingdom Viridiplantae; phylum Streptophyta; class Pinopsida; order Cupressales; family Cupressaceae; genus Thuja; species Thuja plicata. Next base: position 1,187,768 of record MU224233.1, on the reverse strand, counting down.
ACTGGGAAATATTTACAAAAACTTTTTTGACAACAAATTTGCAGTTAACATAAAAATAAAAGCTACAAATGAAAATAGGTGGCAAAATTTGGCGAAGTCTGAATAAGGTTTGTTGATGCATATTGATAGTATCCTCTTCATCCTTTCAGCTTCGCTTCCCACTTGTTTACCTCTTTAGTAGTGGGCCAATCAAAAGTCTTTACCTATTCCAGTTTGGCAACAGCCTCTGTCCACCTGGCATCAACGGTTGATCTGGCCTCTGAAACAAATTTTACCATATCTCTCTTAGCCTTGAAGAGGTTTTCAAATAGTTCATTGCAGTATTGGGCATTTACATCCTTCTCTAGGAACTGCTTCATCTCCTCATCTGTAAATATCCCATCAAATCCATTTGTCTAGTTAGATTGTGGCTTCAGAATGCCAACTTCATCATATATTTTTGGGGTCAAGGGAGGGCACTGGTCACCAAAAATTTGCAATTTACCATTTATCAAGTCAACTTTTCCATTAAAGAAACCATATGTATTATTTACCTCATTGATCATTATAATGGTATATATGATTTTGTCAGGAAAATCATCACTGTATAACATGGATGTTTTTAGTTTATCCATCAACCTATCTCTTCCTGACCAAGTCTTGAATGCGGGCTCTAAGAATGTCATGGCTTCTGTAGCTACCTTTGATGCTTCTTGCAATGAGCCATATAGTGTATACACTATGTCAATCTTTTGCTTCAAAACATCAATTCCATGTTAAAGTATGGGAAATATGATGGACATGACATTTATGCTCTGTCCCTGTGACATTTCTTTATACTGGCCTTCTTCCATTACAGAATCTTCTTTCGCCTCTCTAGCAATATCTGTTTCAATTTTTTGTATTTCCAAAGGGACTGCAGTCTTTTCTCTTTTACTTTCCACTAACTCCTCTTTCAACTTAGCAATTTCTTCCTCCAATGTGTGGTTCGTAGCCACCACCTCTTCATGCTTTTTTTCTAAGGCCATCATCTGGCCAAAATTTGTTTCATACCTCTTAAACAGGTCATCAACCTTTTCCAGGTTCATGAATGATACTTGAGTCATTAACTGAGCTATGTCAATGTCTGTAGTGTTCTGGAGATCCCAAATCATTTTGTCTGCCTTCTTTTCCTCTCTTATAGTCATGACTAGAGGCTTTTGTGTAGTAGGGGCCAATGACCATATAGCTAGAGTCTTGGATTTATGATTAAATCCTGACCCTTTTAGAAATTCATCCATCTCAAACTCGATTTTCAATAGGGGATCTTCTTGCCTCCTAATCTAATCGACGATAAATGTGGACTGTAAGTCCCAACTATGCATCAACATTAATCCACTATTTTGTACCAGAAAAAAGGCCTACTCCACAGTGATTAGTTCACTCTCAGGTTCATAATCCTGGAGTGTCTTCACAGTCTCTTCATTTTTATCTGCATTTTCTTCACATGTGATTAACCCTTGCCTCAAGTCCTTTTGTTTCAGCTTGATCAGAAAAGTCTTGAACTCTTCAAACTTTATGAATTCATCATCTTTCATGAATTCATTGGCTATCATGACTCTCTCATCATCCTTTTCAAATAAAACCATTTTGTTGTCCCCTTGGCGTTCAGTTTGAGGCTCTTTTTGCAATTTTATTTTAAGCCTTCTAAAATATTTTCCATGTTCAGTAATCATAGCCTTGGCCATACTTCTCCTGTCCTACATCATCTTGTGTTCTTTCTTTTGTTTTTTCCTGGGTGGTTCTCTAGTAGAGGTAGCTTCCTCACCGGCCTCTTCTTCTTCTTGATGCTCTTCCTCTTGTTGTTCCTAATGTTCTGGGTCATGCAATGCAATAGGAATTGGGGATCCTTGAGATTGCACATCCTTGGCACTAAACTATGGTACCTATGCCATTAGAGTGTCATAGGATTTAAGCATTTCCTCTATCCTTTGTAAGTATGGGAGATCAGGGAAAAAACCAAAGAAAGTATTGTCTGATTCTTTCCATTCAGCTTCTTCCCTAAGGAGGTCATTCTATTTCCTTCTCCTCTCCTGGACTTCATGCTTATTTAAATTGTTCCTCACAACATCTTCATCATCCAGTGGCTCATGATCTCTAATCTTTTTCCAAGGAGTCATTCTTCTCAGGGTTGTTTGTATAAATTATTCTAGATCACAGAACCTGGCAACTGCTGTAGACATTCTATATTTCTTCAAGAAGTCATTAATCAGATCAAAAACTCTTTTCCCAATGTAGAATTCAAAACCTACCCATAATCTAGGGATAAAAGTACCCTTTTTATGTCCCTGTAAAAATTCTTTATCAACCCAAGTGATTTGCCAAATAAATTCTAAAAATAAAATCCTAAGAGGAACAAACTTGGGGAGGATGTGAGGTGGTTGTGTACAACCATATACTCAGATGATAGTAATGTAGTCAAAGAAGAAAAATTCACCCCAATTGTGAGTAATAGGCTAGTTTGGAATAAATTCCCAAGGTCTCAAAACTTTTCTAACCTCAAATGGAAGTATATGCCTATTTGTTCCCAATAAATAAAAAATTGGATCCACAATCCAATTACAAAAGCATACAAAAGATGAGTTGACGGATGAACTATCCCATACCTAGGTCCATCTTTGGATTGGTGCATCAACACCATACTCTAAAACAAATAATTCAATTTCTTTATCCATTGATTCCCCGTTATAATATAGAATCATATAAATCAGATGAGAATAATGCTTGAAGGTAGGTACTAGGGCATCTGACTGTATCTCCACTAATGCATCATGAATAGCATCAACTATGTATCCAACATAGTCATAATTAGTATTGATCTCCAGGTGCTAAATGTTGATGGCCATCATGAGTACATCTTGAGGCACTGTAGAATCTCCATCAAAACCTAATACTCTACTCAAACCATAAACTGTGCACTTTATGTAATGGTGAAATAGGGATAGGTCAAAAGGTGGTTTGAGATTGTCTGGAATTTTCACTATGTGCCTATCCACCCTGGGCATGAATTTGGGCATTTCATATTTCTTAATAAAATGTTCTCTCTTGATTTAATCTGCCTTAATATTCTTTAAATAAATATCTGTGCACAATGCACCAGTGATTCCAAAAATGTCTGCCACTGACCTCCTATCTATGGAAACTAAGGTCGCTTTACTTTTCTTCCTGATTACCCTAGAAACTGTGCAATAGTTCTTACCAAGTTCTCTAATAAGACCTATGTCAACATAAACATCATGCACAATTAATTTTTCCATATTCAAATCCCAAGGATTGCAAGTGGGGACTGCTTTAATCCTATTATTCCAAAAATAATGGAACAAGGTATTACCAGAGTAATTTGGGGTGACCGGGTTTCTGCATTGGCACCATCTGTCTTTCCATTCATCCCAATTCACACTGTTTGTATTCAAAGTCCTAGGTAGAAAATCAGTGAATTCTTCAACATAGTTTTTTGGTGTAACCTCCTTCTTCTCAGACCCATGCAAAGCAGCACTAACAATAGCTTGACTCATCCTTCCTCTTCAAATTGCTATCTCAGAGAAACTATTTCAGAAAAACAAACTCTCTCACTCTTTACAGAAAATCTTAGGATGCAGAATTGAGAACTGTACAAAATCAAGCTCAATCATTCAAAATTATATTCATCAAATCAGTTTCTTGTCCAATTGAATGCTAAATTCTCACACTTGCAGTATCATGCAATCATCTCTCTATAACTAAAGCTGCCATTAATTCACAGTATATGATCCCTGCTGTAAAAAGTACACACCTTTTTTCTTTTTTTCCCTTGTAGGCTTGAAATGATCCTTATGTCAATTTGTCGCCAACTCACTATACCTTTCTTACATTCAAATTTGTCCTTGTGAGTGAGCGATAAGACCCTTTTCTTCTATCAGTTGCGCACTCGCTATCTATCTTTGCTTTGGCTCATATGCTCTGTGACTGGGCGATGACCTAACTGGCAACTTCATCATTTCACATTCATGCACTCGCTATCCCTTAATGCTTTATGTTTATACTTGAGCGAGTAAGCGACATCACTTTTATTTTCGTCAATCGTGGACTCACCACTCAAAACTTTACTTTCATTGAAACTCTACAAGTGAGTGACATGATCTTTATTACTCAGTCACTTCTTAGTTGCATTCTCGTTGACCTCTGTTTATCATGTTTTGCTCTTGAGTGAGTGAGTGGTGTTTCAAAACAATCATACATTACTTTTTGGTCGCATAGTGATCACCATGGCTTTCCGATTTGTCTTTATACCTCATTGGGTGGGCAACGACTATTTTCTTTATGCATTTTTACTTAATCGCTCACTTGCATTGCAAGATTTTCCAGCTCATAAGGATTAGCGAGTGAGAGATGTTCCTTTTTTATTTTAGTCACATACTCGCTTCTGATATTTCCTTATAAATGAATCCTTCATGACTGAGTGAGTGCCTTCATCATGTATTAATCAATTTCTCACTAATCTTTCTTGACTGATCTTTCTTCATGAGTGACTGAGCAACAAATTTCCACTTTTCTTTATCGCACACCCACAAGCATCTTTTCACTTGACTTCATACTTGAGAGAGTAAGCGATAGCCTATCATTTCTTTCATCATGCACTCACGAGCTTAAAATTTGAAACACCCAATCATTGGCGAGTGAGCGGGAACAAAACTGAATGTTTAGTCGTGCACTCGCACTGTACAAAATACAACAGTTAAGGCTTGAGCGAGTGAGCACTATTAAAATATGACTTTGTGATGCACTCGCGGTTTCAAATGATACATATAATAACTAAGCCTGAGTGCACGACCAACCTTAACTTATAGAACTCGCTCAGTCATGGACCAAAGAGTATAAGACCAAAAACCACCACGATTGCGCGATACATACAAATTTCAACTCATCGCTAGCTCGTTGAACCTTTTAACAAATAACCTGATCCCCCATGAGTGAGTGATCAACAAAACACTTCCAACTCATTTGGTCACGGATTGACAACTTGACTTCAAAATTACATCACGACTATATGATTAAGACAAATTAACGACCAAGTAGCTCACTCACACACCTAAATTGACCTAATAGGACATGACCGCAACTACGCGATTCATTCCAAAACATGACTCATCTCTCACTCACTTACTTAAAATGTCACTTTAAAATATCAGCACGGGTATGCGACTAAGGCTGAAAACAAGGCAAATTTGAAAATTTGACCATAAAATCACATTTTGACATGTAACCACATGGATTTTGAATCAAATGACGTGGGAAAATTTACCAAAGCATGGAACATTGAAAATTTTGATATGTAGTGCTAACAATGGCTCCAATTGGGAAGGTTAATTACAAAATTGACATTAGAAGCCAACACTCTGGGAGATAGACCACAAACCAAAACAAAACTATCTATACACACAAAAAACACACTAAAGTAGGAAAATCTAAACTACTGTGCATGGAAAAAGAAACTTCATGAGAAAAAATGTTTTAGGAACTGTCCATACACTAGAAATTCCTATATCTGACCACTTGGGTCTTCCAGAAAATAAGAATCTTGACCATGAAACTCCTGGATTACAAAAGGACCCATCCATAATGATTCAAATTTACCATGTTTCCCCTTTACTTCTTTTCTAGCATTCCACTGCAGCACCATATCATTTATCTGAAACTTTATTTCAGTTGTTCTTTTGTCAAATAGGTACTTGGATTGTTGTTGGAGTTTCATATTTCTTTTATGTGCCTATGCTCTTATTTCTTCTAGTTCCATTAGTTGGTCCATCATCTCCATCATGGGTTCTTGTTCTTTGAATTCTTTTTCTTGGAGAAATTTATATACTGGTAATAGATTATTTAAAGGCAACCTTGCCTGAGTTCCATAGACCATTTCAAAATGGGATACCCCTATTTCTCTCTTCACTGTTACCCTATCAGCCCAAAGGGCTAATTTTAGTTTTGAATGCCAAGACCTTTTATTTTTCTCCAAAGCTCTTTTAATCATTTTCATGATGCTTTTACTGCTAGACTTAGCTTGTCTATTTGCTTAAGGATGATATGGTGAGGAATACGATATAATAATACCATAATCTTCACAGAAATCCTTAAACTCCTCATCCCTAAAACACATGGCATTTTCCATGACTAACTTAGTGGGCACACCAAATTTTGTCAGAATATTATCCATTAAGAAATCCATCACTACCTTACTAGTAGCCCCTTTTGATGGAATTGCCTCTATACATTTTGTAAAATAGTCTGTGGGCACAAGAATCCAACTATGGCCTCCACTGGATTCTTATGCAAATTCCCCAATAAAATCAAGACCCCATTGGGTAAAAGGTGCTTCGATAGTCATAGGATTTAAAGGTAAAGCTCCTAAAAATTTCATCATAGAGGAAAAACTTTGGCAAGGTTCACATTTTTGTACAAACATTTGAGTATCCTTGAAAAGACATGGCCAATAATATCTAGCTCTGATTATCTTGTGAGCTATGGTCTTGGCAGAATAATGCCCACCACATACACCACTATGCATTTCATTCAAAGCTCTTTCAGATTGTGATTTATCCAGACAGAGCAACAAAATTTCATCCTTATTTTTCCAAAATAAATCACCTCGTATAAAGATAGAGCTTTGAGCTTGCAATTTCAGAGTGCTTTTTTGATTATCTGACATATGCTCTAGACATTTACCATTTTTCAGAAAAAACACTATATCAGTATACCATGGCTACAATTCTATACTAGTTAAGTTCATATTTATTTTTTGCACATTATTGACTTGAGCCAACTCCATGTTAGTGTCAGTCATTCGTTTGGCCAAACCCAAACCCCTTACCAATTTGGTAACTTGAATTTCCAGATTAAATTCTTGAATCCTGTTGATCCATTTACACCTCTTTCTAGTAACTTTAGACTGAGACAATATATCTTTGACTGTAGCATGTGGCACATAAGCAATTATCTTTGCACAAACCAAATATGGTCTGAAAACTTTGACTGCCTTGACCATGCATATGCTTGTTTCTACATTATCTCATAATTAAGTTCTGCTGCTTGCAAAGACTTACTAAAAAATGCTATGGGATGGTCAAAACCTTTGTCATCCTTATGCAAGAGTACTGCAGCAATTGTATGGAATGAATCAAAAGAAAATATAGAAAAAGGCTTTTCATAATCTAGAGATTTCAGTACAGGTGCTTGCTGAATAGCTACTTTTATCTCATCAAATGCTAACTGAGCATCCTTACCCCATTAAAACTTAGCATTTTTCTTTAACAATTTAACAATGGGCTTGACTATCTCAACAAAGTTTGCAATGAATCTCCTCACAAAATTTACTCTTCCCGGAAAAGACTGAACACCTTTGATATTCTTTAGGGGTAAGAGTTTATTAATGGCTTCCACTCTCTCAGGATCAATCCTGACACCTTCTTTAGATAATATATGTCCCAATAATTTACCTTTTGTCATAGCAAAATGACACTTCTTTGGATTTAAAGAAATCCCATACTCCAAGGCTTTAGTAAAAATATTTTCCAAATGCTTACAATGATCCTCAGCCTTTTGGGAATATGCAGTAAGATCATCCTGATACACCACCTTGATTATATTTATAAACTCCTTAAAAGCCACATCCATGGCTCTTTGGATAGTAGTTCCTGCATTTCTTAGGCCAAATGACATTCTTACATAAACATATGTACCCCATGGGGTTGTGAAGGCTATCTTGAATTGCTCACTTTCTTGAACCAACACCTGGTTATAACCAAAAAAACCATCCATCATAGATAGAAAATCAAATCCAGTAACCCTTTCTAGCTTTGCCTCCATGTTTGGTAAAGAATAATTATATTTTAATGAAGCCACATTAAGGTTCCTAAAATCAACACATAGCCTTATATCTCCAATTTTCTTTTTGATAGGGACCAGATTAGAAACCCAAGAAGAATGCCTGATTGGTTTTATGATCCGAGCATCTCTGAGCTATGCCAACTCTTACTGCATTTTCGGGGCCAGCAAAGGATTTATTGGCCTATGTTTTTGTCTAAAAGGCTTAATATCATCTTTTAATGGGATTTCATGTTGAGAGAGAACTTCCTTATAAGCCTTAAGGTCTTCATAAGACCAAGAAAAAACATGTTTTAACCTTTTTAGCAAGCTAATCAAATTTGTCTTCACATGAGGAGCTAATTTCTTTGCAATATATACAATCCTAGGATTACACTCTGATCCCAAATTTACCTCCTCAAATTCATCCAACTTGGCTATAGATTTTTGACACATATGACTATCATTGTCAGTAAATAATCCCTCCAATTGAGTTAGTCCCTTGGGGTTTTCATTTGTATGCAATTGCATAATTTCATTGCCAAATATGGTTTCTTTCCCATCAATAATATCTATCAAATTATTAAAGTCAATGATTTTCCCTTCATAATTATCCACACATTGAATAAAATTGAGAATGTCCTCATCACTTTCAAAAACTTGCCAATTATAGACCTTATCAGGAATGGCAGGCCTAGTTTTAGTTTCCACAATAGATACTCCTACCAGCGTCAAGTCATCATTTTTCAAGGCCACATTAGCCAAAAAATCTGCTATGATATTCTTAGATCTCTCTATCCAATTTATGGAAAATGCATCAAAAAATTCAATGCTATCCCATACAGCATATTCGTATTGTTTCAGTCTATCATTTTTAGCAGCATATCTTGATCTAATTTGAGAAATAGCTAACTCTGAATCACCAAAGACTCTTAATAACTTAATGCCATGCTTGATTGCTATTTCTAATCCCAACAGAAAAGCTTCATACTTAATTGTATTGTCCGTACATTGAAATGTCAACAGAAATGAGTACTTGAAAGTAATACCTGATGGAAAGACAAATAGTACACCAGCTCCTAACCCTTCTCTAGAGCATGCTCCATCAAAATACATCTACCACAGTCCAAGCTATTGCAATTCTAATTCTTCCACTATGGGATCTGTGTTTTTCAACTATGGTTGAATTTTTTCCACCTTGAAATTATGTATATCTACATCCACAAAGCAATTTAGCATGTTTGGTTCAACCTTCTCAATATAAACATGAGATATGGGCTCCCTCAATAGTTTTTCTTCTTTTCCATTAACATAAATGGTAGCAAAAGAAAAATCCAATTGTACATATCCTCCAATGGCTGCAACACATTGTCTTGATAAGAGCATGCCATAATGGGGTGGTGAATCCACAACCACAACATCTATTTTAAAAGTGACCTCAGGGTATACAGCAAGTTTTATCTCTAATCCTTGCAAATTTCCTACTATAGGTACTTCTCTATTGTCCATAGCATAAAATTTACCACAAGTATCCCCCTCTAAACCCAGTTGTTTCATAATAGTGTAAGTCATCACATTAGCAGCAGCCCCTGAATCCATCATACAATTTTTTAGTAACATATTGTTTGTGAGAAGTGTTACATAAAAAGGATCAATTTGATTTTGCTCTTGAACAACTATATTTCCTAGACAGATTGGGATTCCATTTTTTTTTTCTTGCTCACCTTTCAGTTCATCATTCAAAGCAGTACTATCATGCATACCAGGAAAATTAGATAACAATGAGAAGGCCACTTCTCGGTGCTCTTTAATTTTAAGCATATCAAGTAAAGGGACAAAGACTTTCATTTGAGATAAGGCTTGCTTCATGATAAAAGTTGGGAAACTCATGACATTGTCAAAAGATATTTTATCTTTACTCTCTTTTAACTATCCTATTTTTTGGTCATGAGTGGGGGTAACTTTGTTTTCTTTAATCAAGGTGTCCTTCAATTCATCTGGTGTAATTTCTTCACTTATGACTTCAGTGATAATAGGTGAATTAGTTTGTTTCCCACTTTGATCAACTTTTCTATTCCTAAGTTGGTATGAACTTCTTGCTTGTGTCACAATAGCAATAGTTAGAAATCTTATCTCTTCATCATTAGGCATCCCAAATTGAAAGTTCTCTAACTTAATTCTCATATTATTTACTGTGATTGGCATGTTTTCTTGTGGCTCTTCCTCAGGAACTACCATTTTCATTTTCAATAGTAAGTGCACACATATTTATTGCAGGTTTTTTCTCACTCTGACTTTCTTGTATTCCAATGTTTTCATGTTGCTCCACCATACTCTGAGCTACTGCACATTGATAAGGGGAATGAGGCATATTATAGGCCATGCACCAAGGAGTATTTTCCACATTATGAGTGTTGTTGTTTTTCAATGGGTCAGGGATATCTTTGTTCTTGAGATCAGTTTGTTCTTCTTACATAGGTTTTCCATCCTTCCACCGAGTCTTATAGGGAAAATCTTGCAACCTGTAAGGCTTATCTTTCCTTTGGTACTGTGGTCTATTTTTTTGAAACCCCTTCTCATTGTTGTCTACCTTAGCAGCAAGATCTTTCACTACACTCACCAATATTTCCATATTATCTTCTTCCTTGGGATTTTTATTTGATTGTGTTCTTGACTCTTTCCAGAATGTAATGTCATTCTGTTTACCAAGATTTCCAGAAGCTCTTCTATTACTTTCTATGTTTATGGCTAATTTATATGCATCTCTCATAGTCTGAGGATCTTTATCTCTAAGCAGGTAAGAAGTCTTTCCATCCAAAGCATTACAATAAGTGGTGACACATAAATTTTCATCCAATCTCAATACTTGGAACAACTTATAGATAGTCTTTTGAAATCTTACATTAAATTCAGCAATGCCTTCATTAGAAAAAAATTTCAAACTGTTGAATTCATTCAACATAAAACCATAATTTATCTTGTCACCATACTATTCTTTGAAACTTCTAACAAATTCATCCGAAGAATAGATAGTATGATCAGGAAAACCTCGGTACCAGTCTCTTGCATCCTCGGTTAAGGATTGCACAAATAATTTCATCACAACATCCTCATCTTCAATCTCATAATCATTCATTGTATCTGAAAATACTTTTAGATGTTCTTCACCAGTTACAACATTATTCCCACTGAATTTGGGAATCTTATCTCTGACCTCATTAGGAATAGGGTTTGGTTGGCCAGGGATACCGTTAAAAAACAACTGTCTATATCTCTCCAAATGAATAGGTCTTATTTGAAAATTAATGCCCACATTTTGACCAGCGCTCTTACCAATACTACCAATGTTATGGCCAATGCCTACATTTTGGTGGCTAATATTTCTATTGAGTCCACTTACTCCTGACTATGATGTAACTCCTTGAGCCGCACCATATGTCTAGGTACTTGTGTTAGCATTATTGGTCTAAAAATTAGAATTAAATATAGGCATAGTTTGATTAGTTGCAATAGTATTATTTGTTACATTAGGATTAGTCATGGGACTCAAAAAGGCAATCCTTCTTTTCATCTCTGCAGTAGCAGCTTCTAGCTCTTCTCTTTCCAACTATTTTGCAATAACATCTTTGGCCTTTCTAGCCCTTTCTAATTCCATATCCAATGAAAACATGTCGTGAGATGTGCACTGTTCAATCTTAGGTTCAAAGAATTTAATACCTGTGAGATTTTGTTTTCCCTTTTCAACATCTGTTTGTGTAACATTAACTGTTGATACATTTGGTGTAGGTGTGTGAGACTTAGGGGGTTTTTGATTTTCATAATTGATGACTTGCCTCACCACAAGGCCTATATCTTTGGGATCACTTTTCTTAAACAGGTGTTCTCTTTCTTGGCATTCTTTTCTCAGGGTGTCTACATCTCCAAAAAGTTCTTTATTCAAGCCATGAAATCCCTCATTAGCACCCTAAGCTGCCAATTTTAATTGGGAAACCCATTTTTTCAAATTTTCTCTCTTAGTGATTGCATTTATAATTTGCTCCTCTCTAGCCTCATCATTTTTCTTCTTGATAAGCAAGAGTTCATCTAATTCCCTCTTTAAAAGGTCATTATCTCTGAGGACTCCCTCAATATCAGAACTAGAAGAGTCATAGATATTCATCAAGTTATCTCCCTTTTGTTTCTCAACCTGTTCATAAGGGATACCCTTGAAATATGATGATGTCTCACCCTTTTCTTGATATACATTCTTTGGCCTAGGGTTAAATATATCATCAAAGTAACTAGTAGTGTCAGACTCAGGATTCAAGGGTTCATTTATTTCTTTCTCAGGAATAGTACCTAAGGACTGACTAGGGCCTACAGATCTAGGCTTCCAAGAAGTATTGCTATAAGATTCTCCTTTCCTAGAATGGTTTCTTCTAGAAATTTTAGAAGCATCACTCTCTGATGTTGCCTGAGAGTGATTCTTTGTTTTTTCTTTTGTATTCCTCATTTTTTCCAAAATGAAATTTCACACACTTGATCTGCTAGTGCTCCCCTTAGAAGCACTATAAGCAATAACTTAGAGTCGCCACCCAAAACCTTTGGGAATAAAATAATGAAAGTTCACCTTGACAATGATATTTGAGGATATAATTCAATAAAGTGCAATACACAACTTGTGATTTCAAAAACTGGAGTTCAAGGAATCTATGTTACGGAATAATATCTTCAGACTAACCTTTCACATATTCCTTGATAAAATTACCCAGTAGAGTCACCATTTTTTGTTAGTTCCTTTTCTTTCTGATATAAAAACACTCTCAGAGAGCTTGCTCTATTTATCCCAAACACTGACCATACAAGATATAGAATCACAGAAATAAGGTTTTTAAACCTCCTACACTTTGAGCTCCATAAACTCAGGCGGGATTACCCTTCTAACTCAGAACAATCAAATCACTAAATTATTCTAGTAGAATATGAATAGAATTATAGGAGTTGATCACTGTAACATTTATTGAAACAAACCAAACCATGAGTAAAGATCAATTTTAATAGTGATAGTCACCTAATTCAACGGAGGACAGACCGGTGCTTAATCCTAGGGCATGGAGTCACTGCTGTATAGCTTTAACCCTCTTAGTAATGAAAAAATTTTTAAGACAACCATAGAATCTGACATAAACATAGACATACCTTATATATCTATCCTCACACATATAAAAAACCAATTCATCAAATTCATTATAAAACATGAATCCCACTGAAAATACTCCTAAGGCAATTTTAATCTTTCCTTGAAAGAACCCTAAAATTATTTCAAAATCTGCCTAGCAGATGCATAAATTGAACATTCCCCAAACATTCAATTTACATAAAATTTAGAAAAAACCATAATGAAGAAAAAATGCTCATCATATGTTTTAGAAAACTATTGATGGATTTCATTTGTATTCATGATAAAAATTGCTATTACAGTCAGCAGTATTTCAAAACCCAAAAACAACTAAAAGTCTTAAACCAGAGTTTGTATATTAAAATTGTACATCCTAATGGAAAATGGCTATCTCTTTCCCAGTAGTCTTGGAATCCTCTTATAACTAAGGATGCAACAAGCTACTGACTCACTAGGGAAGATTTACAAAATCTTTTTTGACAATAAATTTGCAGTTAACATAAAAACAAAAGTTGCAACTGAAAATAGGTGGCAAAAGTTGGTAAAGTCTGAATAAGGTTTGTTGATGTAGTTTGATAGTATCCTCTTCATCCTTTCAACTTCACTTCCAACCTATTTACCTCTTTGGTGGTGGGCCAATCAAAAGCCTTTACCTATTCCAGTATGGCAATAGCCTCTGTCCACCTGTCGTCAACGGTTGATCTGGCCTCTGAAACAAATTTTTCCATATCTCTCTCAACCTTGAAGAAGTTGTCAATCAGTTCATTGCAATATTGGGCATTTACATCCTTCTCTAGGCGCTACTTCATCTCCTCATCTATAAATATCCCATCAAATCCATTTGTCCAGTCAGATTATGGCTTCAGAATGCCAACTTCATCATATATTTTTGGGATCAAGGGAGGGCACTGGTCACCAAACAATTACAATTTAACATTTATCAAGTCAGCTTTTCCATTAAAGAAACCATATGTATTATTTACCTCATTGATAATTTCAATAGTATCTTTGATTTTTTCAAGAAAATCATCATTGTATAACATGGCTATTTTTAGTTTATCTATCATCCTATCTCTTCCTAACCAAGTCTTGAATGTGGGCTCTAAGAATGTCATGGATTCAGGAGCTACCTTTGATGCTTCTTGCAATGAGCCATATAGTGTATACACTATGTCAGTCTTTTGCTTCAAAACATCAATTTGATGTTGAAGTATGGGCAATATGATGGACATGACATTTATGCTCCGTCCCTGTGACATTTCTTTAGACTAGCCTTCTTCCATTGCTAAATCTTCTTTTGCCTCTGTGGCAATATCTATTTCAATTTTTTGTATTTCCAGATGGACTGGAGTCTTTTATCTTTTAATTTCCACTAACTCCTCTTTCAACTTAGCAATTTATTCCTCTAATGTGTGATTCGGAACCACCACCTCTTCATGCTTTTTTCCTAAGGTCATCATCTGGCCAAATGTTGTTTCATACCTCTTAGACAGGTCATCAACTTTTGTCAGGTTCATGAATGATACTTGAGTCATTAACCGAGCTATCTCAGTCTTTGTAGTGTTCTTCAGATTCTAAATCATTATGTCTACCTTCTTTTCCTCTCTTATATTCATGACTAGATGCTTTTGTGTAGCAGGGGCCAATGACCATATAGCCAGAGTCTTGGATTTATGATCAAATCCTAACCCTTTCAGAACTTCATCCATCTCAAACTTTGTTTTCAAAAGGGGATATTCTTGCCTCCTGATCTAATCGATAATAAATGTGGACTATAAGTCCCAACCAGGCATCAACATTAATCCACTATTTTGTACTAGAAATCTGGCCTGCTCCGCAGTGATTAGTTCACTCTGAAGATCATTATCCTAGAGTGTCTTCACAATCTCTTCATTTTTATCTGCATTTTCTTCACATGTGGTTAACCCTTGCCTCAAGTCCTTTTGTTTCATCTTGATCAGAAAAGTCTTGAACTCTTCAGACTTTATGAATCCATCGTCTTTCATGAATTCATTGGCTATCATGACTCTCTCATCATCCTTTTAAAATTAAACCATTTTGTTGTCCCCTTGGCCTTCAGTTTGAGGCTCTTTTTTCAATTGTCTTTTTAGCCTTCTAAAATATTTTCCATCTTTAGTAATCATAGCCTTGGCAATACTTTTCCTGTCTTGCATCATCTTGTGTTCTTTCTTTTGTTTTTTCCTGTGTGATTCTCTAGCAGAGGTAGATTCCTCACCGGCCTCTTCTTCTTCTTGATGCTCTTCCTCTTGTTGTTCCTAATGTTCTGGGTCATGCAATGCAATAGGAATTGGGGACCCATGAGATTGTGAATCTCAGCACTACACTGTAGTCCCTGTTCCATTAGAGTGTCATAGGATTTAAGCATTTCCTCTATCCTTTGTAAGTATGGGAGATCAGGGAAAAAACTAGAGAAAGTATTGTCTGACACTTTCCATTCAGCTTCTACCCTAAGGAGGTCATTCCATTTCCTTATCCTCTCCTTGAATTCATGATTGTTTAACTTGTTCCTCACAACATCTTCATCATCTAGTGGCTCATGATCTCTAATCTTTTTCCAAGGAGTCATTCTTCTCAGGGTTGTTTGTATAAACTGTTCTGGATCATAGAACCTAGCAACTACCATAGACATTCTATATTGCTTCAAGAAGTCATTAATTAGATCAAAAAAATATTTCCCAATGGAGAAGTCAAAACATACCCATAATCTAGGGATAAAAGTACCCTTTTTATGTCCCTGTAAAAATTCTTTATCAACCCAAGTGATTTGCAAAATAAATTCTAAAAATGCAATCCTAAGAGAAACAAACTTGGGGAGGATGTAGGTGGTTGTGTACAACCATACACTCTGATGATAGTAATGTAGTCAAAGAAGAAAAATTCACCCCAATTATGAGTAATAGGCCAGTTTGGAACAAACTCCCAAGGTCTCAAAATGTTTCTAACCTCAAATGGAAGTCTATGCCTATTTGTTCCCAATAAATCAAAAATTGCATCCACAATCCAATTACAAAAGCATACAAAAGATGAGTTGATGGATGAACTATCCCATACCTAGGTCCATCTTTGGATTGGTGCATCAACACCATACTCTGAAATAAACAATTCAAGCTCATTATCCATAGATGCCCTATTAAAATATAGAATCATATACATCAGATGAGAATAATTCTTGAAGGTAGGTATTGGGGCATCTGACTGTATCTCCACTAATGCAGCATGAATAGCATCAACTATGTATCCAACATAGTCATAATCAGTATTGACCTTCGGGTGCTGAATGTTCATGGCCATTATGAGTGTATCTTGAGGAACTGTAGAATCTCCATCAAACCCTAATACTCTACTCAAACCATAGACCGTGCACTTTATGTAATGGTGAAATAGGGATAGGTCAAAAGGCAGTTTGAGATTGTCTAGGATTTTCACTAGGTGCCTATCTACCCTGGGCATGAATTTGGGCATTTCATATTTCTTAATCAAATGTTCTCTCTTGATATAATCTTCTTTAAATCAATATCTATGCACAATGCACCAACGATCCTAAAAACTTCTGCCACTGACCTCCTATCTATGGAAACTAAGCTCTCTTTATTTTTCTTCCTGATTACCCTAGCTACTAGGCAATAGTTCTTAGTAAGTTCCCTAATAAGACCTATGTCAACATAAACATCAGGCACAATTAATTTTTCCATATTCAAAACCCAGGGATTGCAAATGGGGGCTACTTTAATCCTATTGTTCCAAAAATAATGGAACAATGTATTACCAGAGTAATTTGGGGTGACTGGGTTTCTGCATTGGCACCGTCTTTCCATTCATCCCAATTCGCACTGTTTGTATTCAAAGTCCTGGGCAGCGACTCAGTAAATTCTTCCACATAATTTTTTGGTGTAACCTCCTTCTTCTTAGACCCATGTGAAGTAGCGCTAACAATAGCTTGACTCATCCTTCCCCTTCAAATTGCTATCTCTGAGAAACTATTTCGTACAAACAAACTCTCTCACTCTTTACAGAAAATCTTAGGATGTAGAATTGAGAACTGTGCAAAATCAAGCTCAATCATTTAGACTTATAGTCTTCAAATCAGCCTCTTGTCCAATTGAATGCTAAATTCTCACACTTGCAGTATCATGCAATCATCTCTCTGTAACTAATGCTGCCATTAATTCTCACTATATGATCCCTATTGGAAAAAGTACACACCTTTTTTATTTGTTTCCCTCATAAGCTTTAAACGGGCCACAACTCAGTTTGTCTCCAACTCGCTGTACCTTGCTTACATTCAAATTTTTCCTTGCAAGTGAGTGACAAGACCCTTTTCTTCTATCAGTCATGCACTCGCTATCTATCTTTGCTTTGGCTCATATGCTTCATAATTGGGCGATGACCTAACTGGCAGCTTCATCATTTCACAATCATGCACTCGCTATCCCTTAATGCTTTATATTTATACTTGAGCGAGTAAGCGACATCACTTTTCTTTTCATCAATCACAGACTCGCTGCTCAGAACTTTACTTTCATTGAAACTTTGCGAGTGAGCGACATGATCTTTATTACTAGTCACTTGCTAGTCGCATACTCACTGACCTCTGTTTATCATGCTTTGTGCTTGAGTGAGTGAGTGGTTTTTCAAAATAATCAGACATTACTTTTTTATCGCACAGTCGCCATGGATTTCTAATTTGTCTTTATACCTCAGTGGGTGGGCGATGACTATTTTCTTTATGCATTTTTACTTAATCGCTCACTTGTATTGCAAGATTTTCCAGCTCATAAGGATTAGCGAGTGAGCGATGAACCTTTTTTCTTTTAGTCACATACTCACTGCTGAGATTTCCTTATAAATGAATCGTTTGCAACTGAGTGAGTGCCTTGATCATGTATCAATCGCTCGCTCGCTGATCTTTCTTGACTGATCTTTCTTCATGAGCAACTGAGTGAATACTTTACACTTTTCTTCATCACACATCCACGAGCATATTTTCACTTGACTTCATACTTGAGAAAGTAAGTGATAGCCTATCCTTTCTTTCATCGCGCACTTGTGAGCTTAAAATTTGAAATAGCCAATCATTGGCTAGTGAGTGGGAACAAAACTGAACGTTTAGTCGCGCACTTGCACTATACAAAATACAATAGTTAAGACTTGAGTGAGTGAGCACTATTAAAATATGACTTCGTCATGCACTCACGATTTCAAATGATACATATAATAGCTAAGCCTGAGTGCGTGACCAACCTTAACTTATAGAACTTGCTTAGTCGCGGAGCAAAGAGTATAAGACCAAAAACCACTGCGATTGTGTGATACCTAAAAATTTCAACTCATCGCTAGCTTGCTGAACCTTTTAACAAAGAACCTGACCCCCCGCGAGTGAGCAATCAACAAAACAATTCCAACTCCCTCAGTCGCAGATTGACAACCCGACTTCAAAATCACATCGCAACTGCGTGATTAAGACAAATTAATGACCAAGTCACTCACTCACGCACCTAACTTGACCTAACAAGACATGACCATGACTGCACGATTCATTCCAAAACATGACTCGTTTCTCACTCGCTTACTTAAAAGGTCACTTTAAAATATCAGTGTGGGTATGTGACTAAGGCTGAAAACAAGGCAAATTTGAAAATTTTATCATAAAATGACATTTTGACATGCAACCACATGGATTTTGAATAAAAAGATGCGGGAAAATTTACCAAAGCATGGAACATTGAAATTTTTTATATGTAGTGCTAGTAAGCCCTAACGAGGTTATCCACCAATATGTTCATCGAATCTATAGTCAACTTGATACTTTTGTGACTCTGAGTTATCAAAGTATGAAGAAATTATTTTCCACTGTTCACTCTGTTCTCAATCTGACAAATATTGTTCTCATTGTCCTTCTTTGACTGGTCCAAATCCACAGTAGTCTTCTTAAGGAATCAAAAATGGACATTTTGTCCTGCACAGTCCACAAATTCTGCCCCAAATCACCATGAGTATCTCTAGTAACCTGGGTAGAGCCATACGAAGTGCATCCAGACACAAGAATATCAATAACCTAATTTTTGCTAGTCATCCCTCTTTGCTTAATTTTAATCTCTTTAATTTCATGCCACAGCCACTTGAAAAGAGAGATGGAATCAATTGTATTTTCCCTAGCCATACCATGACCACCAAAATAATCTTTGTGATTAGTCTTGAAATGCTTGGAATTGGGTCTTAATTCCAACAAAGATTCAACTTTGTCCTCCCTAGGAATGTTTGTCTTAGGGTCAACTGAGTTTTGTTGACACTAGGGGATAAGATGACCTAAATTTCAACTTGTAGATCCTTATCATTATCTTCCTCCAAAATAATTTTCTTATCTTTGTCCATCACAATATTATCCACCAAGCCCACCACAGTAAGGGAAATAGGGTGCTTTCTATGTCCATGTGATTTTGAAGCCTTATGTTTCACCTTATGCTTACTTGTAGAGCCCACCTTCAAGATTAATTTAGGGGTTGTTTTAATTTTTGCAGAAGGGACATATTCCTCTTTGTACAACTCCATATCCCACCTTCTCCCCTTCCTACCAATTTTCACCTAACTCTATGGGGTTTTCTTTATATCTGACAAGGGCTCCTCATCCTCCTCTTCATTTCCTATTTCCTCCTCTTTAGAATCAGTTTTTCTCTCCCCCATTGTAGTATCATCCTCCCCAGACTGCATGATAGGGTTTACAAAGAGGGCATATGAACAAAGCATCATAGGAATCATTATCTTATCAAAGCATACGAACAGAACACCATAGGATATTGATCATGTGCCTCAACACAACTTTATCGTAGTTTTTATTATATAAAATCAATATTAAAACATTAGTTGTTCACATAATTAGAATTACAGGGTGTAACAATGATTAAAGAGCATAATGCCTAGTGGTGTAGCAAAGCATAATATCATAATGTTTGGGAACAAGAAAATCATACTTCCACTATAACCAAATCAAATAGATACTTATCAAATTTAAACCTTTCATAAAAGATACTTATCAGTGAGCCCTTTGTAAGGGAAACAAAAATATGTAATGCACAATATTCTCCCCACAACCCTTTCCATATAGTTTGGCAGATAGACTCCACCAAATTGCTACATCACAATGGCTATGAAGACCAATGAGGTGCTCAATAAATTCAAAAGTATTGCAATATATCTTCCCCATAACCAATGGCATATAACTTGGTAGATAAATACCACCAAATAGATAAAACATAATGACTATGAGGAACAATGAGGTATCTCAAAAATTGCAAAAATATTAAAGGTCCAAAATCCATATCCTGTATACATTTAAAATTTATATATCCTTATAAGAGATGAGCGAAATAAACAACCAACTAAAAAAAATATTAGCCCACCAAAATGGACGAAAAGATCACCCATCCTGGTGAAAATAAGAGAACTTATATCAAATGTACTTGAATCGGCTCATCCACTTCTAGCTATGGAAATGGATCATCAATGGCTTTATTAGCCAAGAAATCTGCAATCATGTTTGCCTACCTGAAACAATTTTTTAGTTCAAATGTATGAAAAAATGTCAATCTACCTAGAACCATATCAAGTCTATATTGTACCTTCCAAGAGGAGGTCTTTCTGGAAGGAAAATATATTATAAACCACCCCTAAATCTGCTTCAATTATAATCTTAGTTATGTTCATAGAAATAACATAAGAGAGACCAAGGAGGAGAGTTTGTATTTCAAATACATTATTTGAATTTGAAGGTAATTTTTACTGACAACTTTAATATAATTACATCTAAATTTATAATAACAGCCCTTGCCCCAAAGACAGATGGATTTCCCCTAGATACCCCATCCTAATTCAGTTTATAAAACCCAAATAGAGGGGGAGACCATACAACCAATAAACATGATGAGTAGGGTGAGTTAGAGGATTGGCGGTCATGAGGTGGAAGGGATTGGAGAAAAGGCCAATTTTCATGAATGAAGAAATCATACTTTGTAAAAGATTTTTTTGGATTTAATAGATTTAACATGGTATGAAAACATGACTTTAGAAATAGACTTTTCCATTTTGAAAATCACCTCTATCCAAGAAGGATGCTTATTCCCCAACACTCTTTCATTACATGTGAGCCAAATATTCCAAATTATGATAGAAGGGATTATCTCCTAGAGAGGGGCGAAGGTAGAGGATTTGTAAAAGGAGAGCCATGCCTTAAAGTGAGCACAAAGAGTGGGTCCAATGGCTGGAGACCAGGCAAACCTATGAAGAAGCCAATACCAATAATCCAAAGAAAAAGGACAACGAAAAAATAAATGATTTGAAGTTTCTATTAAATAGCCATAAAGAGTATAGAGAAAGATAGCAGTAATCCCCAATATGTCAAGCCTTGCATGAGTAAAAACCCTATCCTAGATGGACTACCAAGAAAAAGTGCCTACCTTAGGGAGACAAGCCCCCCATAATAATCTAGAAGGCCATGAGTCAGATGTGTGATCAAGAAAATTTGAATCATAACCACCCTTTACCATGCATTGACCAGAAGGATATCCCAACCAAATAATTTTGACATCTCAAGGAGAAAAGATAATAGCCCTAGAGCTTAATTCCTTATACAATTCTAGTGCCAAACTCGAACAATCATTAAAACTAGAAAGATTTTTCCAAATAGAAACACCATCCCGAATGTCTAAATAATGACAAACTTGAGTTCCCCATAAAAATTGGAGATGGAGATCGAAAGGAGACTAAACATGAGCATAGAAAAGGGGTTTGTGTCCATTAAAATAATCCTCCCAAAAGTTTGCCTTTCCTCCATTATGAATTAGCCAAGACAAGGATTGGATGAATAAGATCTCGACAGGAGCACATGAAATTCCACATAGTAGACCCGTGAGGAAGAGATAAAGTTGTAAAGATCATTTCCCAATCATCAGAATTGAGGTATTTAGTTCTCATTAGTTTATCCCACTTGGAATCTGGATTGCGATATAATTCCAATTCACTTCTCTTCAATTGTGGTTTGCCTTGGAGTGGAGATCCAGTTCATGGATATTTTTCATTTGAAAATTCATTATTACTTGTGACCATTGGATTTATAATTAATCCAAAGGAAATCCCATGAATTTCATGCTTGGTGACTATAATCTTTGTTGAGATCATACAGCCCTAAAAAATATGTAATTACTTTACATTGATGCAAAATACAATGAACTGGATCAAGTGAAGTGGTTGTAGATGGCTTAGGTTCAACTTTGTCGAATGCTTGTGTGGGAGCCGAATTATTTTTTCTTTTTGAAGGAATGATATAATGGTGTGATTTCACCCTTGTCCACCAGATGAGATAATTGATTGAGGAATTAATTTTCTCAAGAGAAAACTTTATTATGCATTGGGAGGTAGAGTAGTCTATTGAAAACCGTTTTTTACATCTAAAAGAAACTTTTTTTAAATCTATAATTTGTCTTTAACATCTATTATCTTTCTTCAAAGAAATCTTTGTTGAAACCCCCTTGGGGAGATCTATTTGTACACATAGGAGAACATATGTGCAACATTCATAGTCGATAGTTTATTTTTCTAAGTCTATGCTAAATTCCAATAGATTTCATGTAATCAATGTATCCATGATCTATCTTGTGTAATTTCACTTAGGATAACTAACTTGATCCTATGTACAATATTAAACGCCAAGTTAAAAAACAATTTAATGAAAACTAAGTTATGTCAACAAAGCCTAATGAGGCTGAATATGTAAATGATGTGTGTCTAGACAAAAAATGCTTCCCTCTAATTCGTAGCTTTGTTCTAAATGTTTCCAAGTAGTTTTACCCATCAAGATACTATTGTTCTTGTCTTCTAGCTCTCTCCCTTTTACCAATTGTATGTTTTCCTTAATGATCACTTTTTTAACGAGTTAAAGCCCTCTCCCACTTTACATTATCACAACATATTAAAATTTATATTAAATTTAGTTATTAATAAACATCTTAATCTATAATACATTATATATAATAATTTATTATGTATAATAATGCATTCAGGCACACTGGCTAAAGCTCGCTGCCTTACATCAATCTTTGATTATGATGAATTTATACAATAGACCCCAAAAACACTACTCAACCATCCAACAACAAAATGCTAGTTGAAAATACAAGTGCATATAGTGTAAAGAACTCATCAATTGTGGAGCCAAGGAAGAATTAGTATGAAGAGTGGAATCTACCCTATAATAATGAAAAAAGAGAGACATGAAAGGTCCATGAAATAATGTGTCACTAAAAAGAAGATGATGGTAAAACCCATGCAAAAAGAGCATGACCATGGTTTGTCTGTTATGTAGAATTTATTTCAACCTCTATTGGCAAGACTATTTGATACAAGCCTCTACTTTTAAGTTGAAAAGCAAAATCTTTGGCTTTCATTCAAAATAGTTGTATGGCATATGAATGACAGAAATTACAAATTCTATTGTTGGAATCTTAAAGAAAAGCTTAGGCTTCTTTTCCTAGCTCCTACTCTAGTACCATGTAATATTTTGTAATTCTATTAACCATAGTGTAATTATAAAGCTTGCATCTTTTATAAAATATAAACCACTATTGAGACAACAAATTATCATCATCAAAGCATAATCATCACTTCAATTATCTCTTATGTAGGCAGTAAACTGGGATTATACTCAAGCTATTCCTTAGCTTAAGCAAATATATTGGATAAGGTGAATAACGAATACTAACAAAAGTATTATGAAAAAACAAAGAAGCCTAAAATAACTACTTATCTTATGTACAATATTAAATGGCAAGTTACAAAAGTAGCTCTATGATAACTAACTTATGGTTTTAGATTGTCTCTTGTTCAATATTTCTGACATCTTTTATTTCTAGTAGTTTCGATTTGCCTTAACAATATCATTTTAATAGATTTAGGCTATCATCCACTTTACATAGTCATAATCTATTAAAAACAATATTAAATTTGTTAATTGACAAAAATCTAAAAATATATTAAATAATGTTTATATAGAATTAAAATAGAAAATATATATATAATAAATATTTAGGCATATTCATTATAAAAAATTGCAAATTTATTTATACGAGGTAAAATTAATCTCATAATAAAATATGTGGTGCTTTGATAACCTATATAATCCTAAAATTATTTATTTAGTCTGTGGTGCTTTGATAACCTATATAATCCTAAAATTATTAATTAACGAGACTAAAAGACCTAACAATATTGTTTTGATTAAAATACGTAGAAAGGGATCCCAATCCGTTACAAAGCTAGCACAAACCATCAAAATATAGAGAAAGTAGTCAAACAATAGAACTGGAGTGAAGCAAATTATAATCAAATTTAAATCAAACTTTTGAGGCTTCTTATATTACCAACTCCAGGAAAAAATGACTCACTCCAACAAAAGAACATGACAGCAGAACCAACAATATTATTAATTGACGTATTAACTTATGTAAATACGTCCACCTTCACTCCACAGGATTTGCTTAAGACGTTCTTTATCAAAAAGTATATACAAATATATAATAAATATCATTCAGAAATATAAAAAAATCACAGCCACAATTAAGAAAAGAAAGGAAGGCTCGAAGAATAAAAGGTAGACACGCATGCCAAAACCAGATTAAAAATACAACAATTTTAAAGGGTTAAATTTGACATGATGTTTACGACGGTATCAAATAAAATATAGAGCCCCTTAGGCTGTTGGGCAATCGTATGTTCCATCTTAGGCGATTAGAACGGTGAATCATCCCATATAAGGAAAGCTAAAGCTACGAAGCCTAATCTGACTTTTGAAATAGCACCCCATTATCACAAAACAGTATGTATATATTACAAACTGCGGTTACTAACCACACAACCTAGTACACAGAAAGCATATTAAAAAATTTTAAATATTAGATCAGACGCCCGTTGTAGCGTTAAACAGCTTAAGCAAACCGTAGGTCACCAGCATGGCAAGCCACCCTCCAATCAGAACTCTGAAACAGCCTTTCAGCATAGATGACCGCCCAAAATAAGCCCCGATCGCGCCGAACAGAATAAGAACCAGGGTCGAAACAGCCGAGAGGACAGAAACCCTAGTGACGTAATCAGATATGAAAGCTGCAGAGAGCAAAGGAATAGCGGCTCCCACAGCAAATGCCAAGGCCGATGCAAAAGTGGCCAAAATAGGGCTCGGAAGCCCCTTTTTCTCCTCCTTCGATAACACGACGGCAGAAACCCGAGGCGTACTATCTGACGAAGACGGTGCATCGGTCACGAGTTCGAATCGCTTCACTCTCTTCAGGTTGGTCTCTTCGGCGTCGCGCTGCGTGTGTACGGAAACGTACTCGCCGATGGCCATGCTACAGGCCCCGGCAACCAGCGCCGCTAGTCCAGACATGGCCATCGTCTTTGAGTCCTTTTTGACGGCGCCGACACCCATCATCAGGGAGGCGGTTGTCACCAGGCCATCGTTTGCACCGAGAACTGCGGCGCGCAGCCACTGTCCTCTTAGCTGGTAATCGATCTCTTCATTGGTTTCGATGTCGGCAGCAGGGATGGCGATGACAACGTTGGAATTTTGACGCATTGAATGCACAATTGCTTCTCCTATTTTCTTCAGCTCCTTTGCCTCCATCTCCGTAGCGCGGAAGCTTGATGTTTTCTCGTCCATGGCGGCACTTCGATTTTTGTGTGACAGAATATGAAATGGTGAGACTGTTAATGAGCGCGTGTTCTCCACGCTCTCGAAAATCCTCTATATAAGGACTGGACTGCAAGTGGGGCGCGTATTGGTCCCACCTGGACAGGAGCTCTATTCCTCGGGCTCACATGGAACCTCAGCAGCCGTGGAATTTGATGGTATAGATAATGGGTTTTGGTACATGCCAATTTAACAATTTGTTAGCGTGGGAAATATATAAAGAAAGATTATTTGTAAATTTGATTTGCGAGGAAATTCTATACATAAGATGACGATATGTCCTTCATTCTGGTGAGCATCTTGTAGATCGTTATGTGCTTGAGTGCGTCCTTGTGAATCACTAGTTAGGAAACATGGGTCAATAAGTTTTACTAGAAAGCTTCTATAATACCAAAGAGAAGATTCTTTTATAGTCTATGATACTGAGCAGTGTGTGTGTGGGTCATAGTTCCACCAGGTGTACCAACTGGGAGACACCATGCTATGCTACAAATGAGGTGGGCATATTGAGTTGTGTATAAGGGTCTACAAATGACTTCTAGTAATATAGGACTATCCCATGCTCTTTGTGACAGGCACCTAACTCTGCTACAAAAGAAGTTTACATACAAATTGTACATACAACATTATGTTTATGGATCTTCATATCACTTATAATACGAAACTATGCATACTCCTTATCAAGTATCTAACTATGTTACAAACTAGATGTAAATATCTGACCAAAATTAAAATACTATATTTTTATGTAATTAAATTATTTATATTATTTTACTAAAATAAAAATGCTTTTCCCATATTTTATATATAACTGTTAAACTTTGAAGAATTATTTAAATATAAAAGCTTTTATATAAAATTATTCATCAATTAAATATATTTTTTGAAAACGTTAAGTCAAAGACACGCAAGTGATTAAACCCTCATAAAAATATAGATATGCACAAAGGCTTGGTAAGGTCACGACGAATCTCTTTACGATTAAGGAATTATTTATAATGGATGAGGGCATCTGGCGAGTAAAATACAATAGATGATACATCGGGCGCGTGGAATGAGCGTGGCAGGATGCTTTTTCGGGTATCTCCGTTCTTTGTTGTTCTTCTTTCTGAGTTTTTTTCTGTGACGGTGCGTTATTGGCGGATTTCAATATAATGATTTTTTTAAGGAAGTAGTATTCAGTTCTGCGCCAACTTGTGTGCATGTTATTGATGCCCACTGTAATGAATGGTATATTTGGAAACACTAAGCTAGGAAGAGATTTTTACAAACATTTTTATTTTAAGAAAAGTTTATTATAATGCATTTCCCTCGTTTTAACTTACCTAAAATGGGTTAAATATGTTATTATCATTAAAGTGCGTGCAATTTAAGTATTTTGTATTAAAGTTTGATGAGTTTTTAGTGTACGAAACTCTTTCTTTTTTTGTTTGGCGGGTTTGATAAATGATGTTGTGGCTATGAATATTTATATTTAAGGGATTGTAAAAGTAAAAAAAATTATAATAAAGATTTTTTCTATTTGATATAAATAAATGATTAAGTTATATGGGAATTATTTTTATTTAAGATAAAATTGATTACAATAAAAATTTATTTTTTAAATGGATGATTGAGGAGGTTTGGGTTTGAGGCTACTTGAACCATATGTTCTCCACTTACGCCTATTATCTAAGAAAAATTTAGTTATTAATAAAAAAATATACAAATAAAATTTGTACTTAAAGATTCATGATATTAATTCTTTAGAATATTTTTTTTAAAGTATCTTCAAATTTTTTTTTTTAATTTATTAGATTTATATTGTTCAAAGCTTGTGCGTATAGACTATTATAGATCTTAAATGTATTTATTTTATGCATACAAAGTGATATCTAAAAATGTTTAATGATTTTCAAAGAGATGTATTGAATAAAATTTTATTTATAATTTAAAATATGTTTATTAATGTTATTTATGATTTTGAAATAGTGTCAAAGTCTTATAAAAAAAAGTTATTTATTTAGTATATTTTTAGATAAATAATATTTATAATTTTAATAATTATATGCTCATATTAAATTTATAACTATATCAATAGTAACATTATTTAATGGAAAACATTATTTCAATAGTTCTATATATTGATTGTTCTTGAAAAAGAAAATGAAAAATTAGTAATTTTTTTTATGTAAGTACTACCAAGGGGCAGCTCCTATGTATGGATACAGATCTAAAAGAGCTGAAGAAAATCATCCCATACAAAGGTGCATCAAACCCTTAAAGGGGTGCATTATTGTTAAGATTTGATCAACTAGAAACTTGCATCAACCAAAGGATATATGCGTTACAAAAATTCCAAACTATTTCCCTTTTTTCGGTAAGAATCTTTGGTTTTGACGTTGAAGATTGTTTCATTTCAATTTTTCCATTCTTGGTCTAGCTTTGATGCTAGATCTGGTTCATGATTATTTTTCATATTTAATATTTTGTTGTTGCGTGTGACCATTGGGTCCATAATAAATTGAGAAGAAATCTCATGACATTAAGGTAGTAAGACAACTTCCTACATGAATCTTGAGATGCAGGTTATGTAATAAAAAAATTAGATCTTTACAAGAGTTATAGAAAGTTAATAGAAATAATCATAAATAGCATGAATACCACAACATAGTGTTTTATAGAGGGAAATATTTTAGGGAGGAAAACCCTACACACCAAAAGGCATCAAATATATTATCAAAAATTTGACAACATATTACAATATAAATGCAAGAAAGTTTCTCATATGAGTATCACCGACTAGAGATCTAGGGATAACTCAATAGTTATCAAACTCTTACACAAAACCTCTATATCATGTACCTAATATATAGGAGATACAATCAAATGATATTATAAAACCATGGCTTGAAAACCTATTGAAAAGTGGAACCCATATTATCTCGTACCTAAGATGCCATATCATGAGTCAAAACACACACCGACATGTGTAACTCCCTTTTATTATAGCTCAATTATGTGTCCCACACATTTTAATATTTTGTCTTTTAGAAGACCCAACTGTGGGAGCCCATAAATTTTAAACCAAGTGCCTAATGGATGAACTCTTTGAAGCACCAAAAATATTGTGACATTTTCTATCAATATATAACCCACTATGCTAATTATGAGAACTTTTAGGCCATTTAGAGCCTCTAAAGCCTTCAAAATTAAATTCATAAAATTTATTTAACAACTTCAAAAATAGAAACTTTCAAATCTTCAAATATAGACATGATCTCGCAATGTTCAAATTTACTAGAATGCTTATCATGCCCATATAAAGCTTTCAAAAAAGTTTAGGAAAAAATCATGTTCAAATATATCTTACTATCAATAGTAATCATATATAAATACAAGGTTTAGATAGTTTTTCTAGCAATCCTCCACTTATTGATAACCTTGCAATAGAAAAGGGAGTATCTACACCATAATTTAACTGGTTTGAGAAATGAGGCTCATGGACTCTGAACTTCTTTGTGTTCATACTCTTAGTCAATGAATCTACAATGTTCATCCAAACCTCTACCTTAACAAGATTTTCTCCACTATCCTTAATAATAACTCTAAAAAAATGATATTAAGTATCAATGATCTTGGTCCTAGCATGAAATTTTTGGTTCTTCGGTAGACAAATCACACTCTGACAGAATAAATTTTTATTATTCCTTGCCTTATACCAATATCTAAAAATAGAGTCTTAAGCCAAATGGATTCTATACAAGAATGATTAGTTGTCACATACTCAACTTCAATAACATGAAAAATAACCATAGCCTATTGTTTACTCATCTAATTATATGAACCATCAAATAATACAAAAATATAAGCACTAGTGGATCTTTTTCTTTCAATATCACTTGCCTAATTTGAATCAACATAGCCATGACTATCGAAGTAAATCTGATCTCCTATCAATTTATAATGATAACAAAAATAATACTCTAAGGTAACCTTCAAATATCTAAAAATAATTTTAAATATATCACAATGAAGTTTACTAGGATTTGACATATATTTGGAATGAGATCCTATTGCTTGGGTAAGGGATAGTCTAGTACAGAACATGAAATACATCAAAATTATGCAAGAAATATTGTAAGGTTCTCTAGTCATTTCTTCCATCTCTGGCGGTGATGTAGGAAAATCTAAAATAGATATTTTTGTTACAATTCTCAAAATGGCACATTGCGATCTAGAATATTGCATGTTAAACCTCTATAAAAATAAGTTCACATACTTACTTTGGCCTAGCCATAGATTTATATTCACTTTATCTCTTCTAATCTCTATCGCAATAATATTTTTTTCTACACAAAGATATTTCATTTCAAATTTAATAGCAAGCTGAGACTTAGGTTCTATAATTATACCTTTCCTTTTAGTAATGAATAACATATCATCAATATAGTGCCTCGTGCGTTTCCATTAAATGTCATTACTACTTTTTTTATTTGAGTTAGAATTCATATATGTTTTACCCCTATGAATTTTCATATATTATTCTTTCGTATCGTCATCCTTATTGATGCTTCTAATTATAGCTATATACTTTTGATAACATAGATATCACTGTTGGTGTGGATATTAGTTTATACTTGTGATTTAAGTGATGATCATATATGCATGATGAATATGTGACATGATGTTATATGATTATGTCTAGATTATATATATATATAGATTATATTTTGCTCATATTTTGTTGATGTAATTTCATAATGTATATTATTGTTATGTCGATAATGATGATTACATGTGACAAGTGATCATATTGTAATATTTGAATACATAAGAAAGATTGCACTATTGAAAAACCCCTTTTAACATTTTATATCTAATTTATTATTTTATATATATATGTGCTTTGACTATTTTATATATATGATTAGGTAGACTTGACATGTGAATGTTTATATGATATAAAGTGCTAGGAATTGAATCCATCTAGCATTATAGGTATGAGTGTGCCCATTTGATTTTGGAGGGATGTACCTTGACATATTGAAATTAAACTCAATCTACAAATCTGGCATAAATATTGAAGAGGATTCATAATTAAATACATTAAATTATAAAACTTTAATTATATTTAAGTTTAATATCTTCTAAAAATATTATAATAGGTAAAGAGACAATTTTGTATCTTATACTTTCTGAAGAAAATAATGAGATTTTGTATTTTATAATTTGATAAATTTTTTTTATTCATGTTTTTGATAAAATATGTAGCAAGAGGGTGTTGGCCCATGAAATAGGGGACTAGAAGCACATTAATAGCATATTAATGGCACCAGTCGAAGCTTATAACAGATTAGCAGTTTATCACAGGCAATAAAAGTTCTGCCTCTATCAAAAACAAAAGTTTCATTTCTACTTAAAAAGATAAAACCAGAGAACTTACTAACAATAACATCTTCAAAAATATTGTTCCTAAGCCACGCAGGGCTCGACCAAAACAAAAATCTAAACTTAATAATAACCCCCATAATAGAGCAGGGGAACCATGGGACCAGCCCAGTCAAAAAAACCAAAACCATAGGCAACACAATTAATTCTTCTCTCCCAACTATTTGGATAGTAGGGATCACGCCCATTCCTCCTGGAGAAATAGAAACAGGTCTCTATTCTCATCATTTGCTTCTAGTTTGCCATCAGCCAGCTTCTCCTGCACGTTGCAAAGGGTTAACGCCGAGGCATTCATCACTTTTAGAGAAAATTTGTTTGTCCTCCTATAGAGAATCAAATAATGGGATAAAATTTCTATGATTATAAAATAAGAATCAAATAAAGAAAAGATATGGTTATAGAAATTTATAATTAGGTAATAAGGAATATATATTCTCCTCTATAGAAGACAAGTATAGGTCCAATAAATCAACAAATAATATGTAAAGATGTTACTCTGGATAAAAAAAAAATATTTCACAAGTCAAAATAAGGGCTTCTATGGTAACCAATGTTGAGGTTGGACCAACAAAAGATCAAATTGATAAAAAAAGTGGTAATATAGGTTTGGAAAAGGGATGATAGTTGATACGAGATCTAACATAAAAAGACAAAAGTCTCTAGGGAAGGAGAAAGATATAGAATATATAGATGAGAATAAGATTTCTAAAGGACAATAAGATAGTACTTGGCGATGAGTCATCTAGATCTTCCATACATTAGTTCCTAGATGTCTTTAGCCTTTAGGAGTTTAAAATAGTGATTACAATAAAGTACTCAAAGTACATATGAATCAAGGTAAGGAGGACCTTGATTGGTTGACTCTATTACAAAAATTACATCTAGGTGATATCTTTCACCACTTAGCTTCCAAGGATTTTATAAACGTTTAGAAGGATATCATAGAGATATTGTGAAATTCCTTCATGAAATACTTCCAAATGTGTAACTAGATATGTAACAGGGACATGTGATAGAGATACAAGTTCCACTTGAGAGATTCAAGAAACATTCATCCACATTGGATCTACAACTTTGAAGAATATAAACGAAAAACCTAGAAGAAAAAATGTTGGATGTATTAGTGAATAAGCATTAAGGGACACATTCAGCAATAAGAGACTCTCAAGGATATTGAGAAATGTGTGAATGATGTTTTTATTCATGTTAACAAATGAAAGTCAAAGCATTTTTTTCTCCATTTTATCACATTAACTACATTTTTTTCTAGATCAATTTAAAATAAGAACTTTCTTTTACTAAAAATCACCATTAAACCTCATACTATTTGTTCTTAGATTCCTTATCATTAATTTTTGTTATTATTTACGTGTATAAAAATAATTTAATTCATGGTAATATTTGTGTTTAATATAAAGAATAATTAATTAAAGACTTCAATTTTAGAACCCCAATCATATTAGCTTGAGGCGGACATGTTAAAGTAGATGTTTAAGTTCTTGTATAAACACCTAAAATATTCTCCTAGTTCAAGAGATAATAAGAGCATCACATAAAAATGTGACACTATAAATGATGGTTAGATAATTCTAAATTTTATTTTTTGAAATAACTATAATATTATTTCAAATGTGTATTGTAAAACAAAATTAAATATAATATCTAGGCCATCTTTGTAAGAGTTGAAGTTTTTAAGATGAACATTTATAAGGGATAAAACAAGTCTATAAAAGAATAATAAAAAATATATAAATACTATTATTAGCTATTTTATTTAAGTTCCACATAATTTCATATAAACTTTTAATCATAAATTTATATAATTTTAGTGTAAATAATTATATAATCAAGGGAGGGAATATATATAGTTCACAACACCTAATAGAATCAAACAAAAAGTACTCCACTAATACTTGTTTGTGAGTGCAACATCTTACCTATTGGTTATATTTTATAGAATCTCTTCGACAAAAGAAAAGGATGAGAAGGTAGAGATAAAGAAAGAAAATGAAGGAGGAAAATAAGAAGAAAGTTATGAAAATAATAAGGAGAAAGAGAAGGGAAATAAGAAGAAAATAGATACCCCTCTAGTTGGTACAAGACATTAACCTTTATATTCAAATAGTTTGCACAATGCCACTAGTTGCATGAATTTTTAGAAATGGCTTAATTATTATACAAGGAGGTTCATTAAGTAGATAATGCAATGCTAGAGATGACTATTATTCATCACCAACAATTTTTATATCGATTTCATTTGTAATGAGTTTCCAAAGGGTATAATTGATACCCTAACAAAAGAAGGAAGAAGATAATGCTTAAAGAATCAAATATCAAAACTAATGCCTTGGATGAAATATATGTTTCCTTATCTTTAAGGGATAGAGATTAAATTGTACTAAATCTTAGTGAAAAATAAATAAGGATCCTACTTTGTAATGGGATAAAATTTCTATGATTATAAAATGAGAATCAAATAAAGAAAAGATATGGTTATAGAAATTTATAATTAGGTAATAAGGAATATATATTCTCCTCTAGAGAAGACAAGTATAGGTCCAATAAATCAACAAATAATATGTAAAGATGTTAATCTGGATTAAAAAAATCTATTTCACAAGTCAAAATAAGGGCTTCTGTGGTAACCAATGTTGAGGTTGGACCAACAAAAGATCAAATTGATAAAAAAAAGTGGTAATATAGGTTTGGAAAAGGGATGATAGTTGATACGAGATCTAACATAAAAAGACAAAAGTCTCTAGGGAAGGAGAAAGATATAGAATATATAGATGAGAATAAGATTTCTAAAGGACAATAAGATAGTACTTGGCGATGAGTCATCTAGATCTTCCATACATTAGTTCCTAGATGTCTTTAGCCTTTAGGAGTTTAAAATAGTGATTACAATAAAGTACTCAAAGTACATATGAATCAAGGTAAGGAGGACCTTGATTGGTTGACTCTATTACAAAAATTACATCTAGGTGATATCTTTCACCACTTAGCTTCCAAGGATTTTATAAACTTTTAGTTTGAGTGTGTTAAAGAGCGCGTGCTCTCCACGCTCAGGGAGTTCTCCTTATGTAAGGAATGGGCTATTCCTGTGGCTGATATGGGTTATGACTGGGCAGGTGACATGGGTTGCCATTGTTATAAAACCTGGTATCCCTTTACCAGTTCGAACCTGATCCCTTAGACATTTTAGGGTGTTTTTTAATGGCTTACGACATCTTGGGTATCGATCGGGGAGTAGAATATGTTTAGTAGATACATCGGGCGCGTGCCCTGAGCGTGGCATAATGCTTTTCCATTTTTTCTCATCCAGTGGTTTCATTTGTTTCTTTGGATTGTTGGTTTTTCTAAGTTTTTTCGGTGAGGGTAGTAGGCTGGTGGATTTCAATATAATTTTATTTTTCAATGGGGTTTTCAGTCATTATGAGCCTAGCTCTACCTGCACATGGCTACACAAGTTAGGTAATTAAGTTTTGGGTTTGTTTGTTTTTTTGGGAACGAGTGTTTATTTATTGTAAAGAAGGAAAGTTGGTTTTGGTTTTTTATTTTGAATAATCGAAGTAAGATAGAACATTGAAAAAAATACTGTAAAGCAATAAATCATTATACAATGAGGTGGTGAGTTTTATGAGGACAGTTCTTCTATACATTGTACAATATCTAAATATCATGAATTGATTCTAACCTAAAAATGAGTTTTACTAATGATTTTTATGAACATTGAGAATCAAGTAGATTTAGAAATAGAAATTTATCATTATCAAACCATCTAGAAATTGCTTTATCTTGAAGTTGAGATACAATAGAATGACAATATGTAAACTAGGACCACCCACCATTTCTATACTAAGGAGAGTCATTATTTCAACTATAACTATGTTTGTACGTTGAGTTAGGGGTAGGGCCAATATTGAAGGGGGTTCTAACAAGTAAGAAATAATATAGGGAACATTTTCTCAATTCTTAATGTGTATATATGTAAGAAAAATTTAGGATTACATTATTACTTTACACCTAAATATAGAGAAATACATTAGATACACTTGTAGCTTGAAAATATGATAAAAATTTAGAATCAACATAAAATATTTATAAATATCAATTTTCATCTTTCCAAATACTTGATAGAATCTAATTTTAAAATATATGCCAAATTTAGGAGAACTTATTTTCTGTTCATGGCTATTAATCCAAAAATATCCTCTGCTCGAAAAAAGACTCGCCAAAAAGCGCTTGGAGAAGTACAAGTCTGATTCTAAGCATCATGAGGCAACGAGAAAAACTAGAAGAGATTCTTGATAATTTGTTGACGACCACAAAAAGGAATATAATTATAAACATGTTTATGGATCAAGTGAAATGTCATAAGGATGCCTTAACAAATAAAATACCAAAAAAATTTGTAAACTTCTTGGTGGAAGGATATAGAGGGTTGTGAGGCACCACTAATGTCTTGTGGGTCATTTCTAGACCCATATTTCCAATATATACCACTTAAATGGCCTTAAGAAAACTATAATATACCAAAATAAGCTACAAAATGATACACACCATTCATTTATATTTCTTCAACCATAGTTTTGTTACTTTATTGACATTTTGTACTATTACATGTGTGATTGCGAACATGCTGAAATAATATTGTCATGTGTATTTGAGCACATATTTTGAACATGCATGCCTAGCTTAAGTTCACGTAATTGAGATTAATTTAGTATGTCTAGTCTAGTTGGGTTGTAGTTTTCCTATTTAGCTCTAGTTTTCATATCATGCTAATAGCTTTAAATATCTAAAAATTGTTTTTAGATTTTCTACTTTTTCCTACGTTTTAGAGACATTATTTTATATAAAAGAATAACATTGTCTCCATAGTAATTCATCTTGTAATCCATTTTTACATTTAAGAAATATAGTAATTCATTCTTGCTACCTTTATGGGGGATGTGTTTTTATTTTGATATTTAATCTTCCAAGTTCATGTCTTGCTAAATTCAACATGGTATTAGAGGTCAATTTTTGCTCCAACATTGTGTCAAAATATAGATTCAACAAAACCCTTCTCGAGCTTTGAAGGTTTTTTTTGTCAAGTGTATTACACGGTCTCCAAATTTGCCTTCTTGTGTTAGGTTTGGGTTTGGGCACCTTTTCAACTTATTTTAGATCTTAACAAACCTCTTGAATGTGATCTCAATGTCCCAAAACCCCATGATCAACTATTGTTTCCTCAAAATCCAAGAAGTTGATGTTTTGGGTGGTTGTTTTGTTTGGGCACATAATTTAAGGCAATTACAAAAGATAAACACTATTTATGGGTACTTTCAACCAAAATTAAGATTACTTTCATGATTAGAGCATCCCAGAACCCTAAAATTGCTTTTTGTTTCTTTAAAATTAGAGATCATGTATTTTCTAAAGAAAAATATGTCTGTTTATATGGACTCATATTAGCCTATATTGGTAAGTACAAAACCTCAGAGCATGCATTGCACTCTGAGAACACTCTACACTTAGACACTTTGATGGAGTGCACCTAAGTGCATAATTATACTGACTAGAAGACTCTAGAGTGCCCCAATGGTGTACTGTGAAGTTCAAATAGCTCGCCACTACCCATGTGCTTGAGAACCACTATCACTGGGGCAAGGAGCCTACATGTGACTAGCGGCTACATTTTTGAGTCTTCAGTTTCTCTTTTATTGCCATTGGGAGTAGTTTTATGAAATCGTTCATATATTGCACATACAATGCCTATTTTTGGCAAATGAGATGTTGACAAAAAGATAATTTTATATACTATCAGATGATATTTGACCTATTTTTTGAGCTTTTAAGGCCATAACTTGGTCAAACAAAATTAGTTTTCAAAAATTATACATAATTAAAAAGCTTGTTTAGTGCTTTTTCTAGATCTGTAACTCACTTCACCAATTTTTTAATCAAGTACTTAATAATTTATTTGCAAAATTTTTTAATCAAGTACCTATTGTGGGTGGTTCCTTTTTCAGTTTTTGAAAATTTTCACCATGGGGGATACCACTTCTATAGTTCCTATTGCTCTGTACAATTACCTTATGACTAGGTTATGTTAATCTAGAGGGTTGTAGCCCATTTTGCATGAGATTCAACCTAACTTGACCCACTAGGTTAGGATCTTTTAACAAAAAAAGATGGATAAGGGTATGTGTTTTATATCCATACATGTTGCAGATAGTCTCCTATTTTACCTTGAGTCTTGCAGCACTGCATGAGTGATGTGGCTCAAGTTTGAGGATCATTTTGGGTAGGATAATGATGTTTGATCAATATAACTCAAGTTGGAACTAACTATTTCTAGTAAGGACTATTAGAAATATATTGTAGGCTAGGTGACTGAGATTGGGGGGTGAATCAGGAACCAATAAAACTTATTCATTTTTTATCCTTTATTAGATTGACTAATCTAATTGAATGCATGGAATAGAACAGAAATAAACATTAATAATACTTGACACATATTTGGTTACCTAGAAACCTTCCAAATAGAAAGTAAAACTAGGGTGGGGATGATACCCACAAGATTTAGAACTGCAGTAATAAATTTGGTCGGTTAAGGCTTACAATTGACCACTTTTGATGGTCTGCCCTGTTAGGCGCAATATGGACCGTTAGGTCTACCTTGTGAAAGGATTTATAAAATACAATTAAGTATGCACTCTATTAGAATATTTGTGAAGGATTGTTATGTTCACCATGTTAAAGGATTTTGACTGATACACCTATTAGAATGAACCAGTGAATGATATTCTATGCAACTCTGATTTGTTGAATAAGATGCTTTGAAGTAATACTAATCACCTGAATGTGATAGATGAGTCTCTGCTGTTCCTTTATACTGTTGTAGCCTTCTAAGAAATCTGCCACTTCATTTTTAAATCTGTAATTGATTCATGTATTCATTCTCACATTTTGGATAAACAAAGTGTCTTACATATATATCTTATCCAAATCAATTACCTCCATAATTTGGCTACTTATCATATTAAATAGTATCAAAAAATATGTACTAAGTTGGCCCAATGTTGATACTCTGGTCAAGTAATCCACTTGGGTGATATACTGACACTCAGGAGACATAGTGAACTGGCAACTCTAGAACTTAAGGAACACTGGGTTCTCGGGCCACAATGACCACTCGGAGATGGTATGCAACTCGGGTAACACTGGTCATTTGGGTGATACTATTTTGGAACTAACTACTCGGTCGACACTGTAGCTTCTTAGCTCGGGTAACACATTAAGCTGTTGGCTTGGTCAACACTGTAACCAAATAAATGACTAACTGATTTGGTCACTAATTGACAACATGTATTTCCATAAGGTCTACAATCTCCACCTTTGGAATTAGTGACAAAAACACTTATCATACCAAAAAAATATTCTGATCAAATTGCTAATTCAAAACTCCTCCTTACCATGTGCTTGGGTACTTGCTCGCTTTTGACTACTTCTCTACAAATTGGTTACAACTGACTCTATTTTTTATTTTTCAAAACTATTTTTGCCACTCTACTATATATATTCCTCTTCTATGTACATGTATTTCCTCACACACACACACACACACACACACACCCTATCTTTCCCCCTTGTTTTTGACAAAAATGTCAAAAATCATATCTTGAAGGTAATACCAAAGTATCAAAGGAAATCACTATGTACCTTCAAAATTTGAGACAAAGTCTTGTCCCAATAGTCATGCAACACCTTCAAGATGTGCAACTCAATCTGAATTTCTATGGTAAAGTTGGATGTGTCACTCAACTTTATAAATAATGCCACGATATTATTCACAGTGGTTTCTAGAGAGATAATGGTAGTGGTTAGCTTTACTTGATCTATTGCAATCTTACCTGCAACATTCTCTAGAACCTTATTCTCAAATTTTCTCTCTGCCTTTTGCAGTAATTTCTCTCGACCACTAAGATCATGATTAAACTTGTGGACTATGTCAACTAGTTGGTCCATTATGGAGTCGTCCTCATTGACTTTAATATCTAGTGAATCAAGGAATATACCTTTGATGTCCTTGAGCACTCTATTCCTTTTTTTCAGCTCGGAGCCTCTGTTGTTTTGCTCTTTTCTTTCATAGCTCCCCAAGGATGTCCATCTGCTCGGCTATCAGGCTAGAAAGATCTCAATTAGGAATCACAATGTCTTCCTCAAGGTCAACCTCATCACTAATTATTAGCTTTTCTTTACCTTTTGACCTTGGGATCAGGTGAAGGAAATATTTCCTTGTCTTTTCCATCATCATCCTTGTCCTTAGTGTTCAATTGAATTGGGTCATTAACTTTTAATGCACCAACTGTAGAATCAATACCAGCTATAGAAATATTCACAGTGTCCTTCTGTGACTCGGTCTGGCTTTGACTAGTAGTAGGTAGAGCCTGATGCTTAGCTCCTAGTAGACTTGATGTAGAATCTATGAAATTTTCCTTGCTTGAAGATAAGATACTCCAAATAGGTGACTGGGGCAGGGATTCCATCACTTCTACTGTTATCTATTATGCATTAGATTCTTCAATGTTCTGTCCCTTAGGTAATTCTTCATCTTTAACCTGTACATGAGGTTCTATACTCTGTTCCTATGTCTTATCATCTCCCTTGTCATCAAAAATTGACTTCCACAACTTTGTTTCGGTCTGCACAACATCCTTTATTTTATTTCTTAAAATTTGAAAAGTTCAAAACCTTGGAGTGTGATTACTCTCATACTTAGAAATATCATCTTTTACCTCTTTATCATTCATAGTAGGCATGACTTGCTTCAAGGTTTGTTTTCTGATTCCCTTTTCAATTTGAACTGCATTGTTCCAATGAATGGTGATTGATTTGAGAAGGTCTTCAGACATATGGCTTTTCAATTCAGATGGATTATACTTCCATCTTGCCATCTTCACTACTAATGCATCCTCAGTCATCTTTTGTTCATCTCTGGTTCTAGAAGCATATTTGAGTGATCTGAGATTTGACATACCATTACCTTCTTTCCATTCTTCAATCTTCTACTCAAAGGTAAGTGGTGGCTTCTTGAAAGTAACTGTATCTTCTTCATCATCTTCTTTAGGCAATATCAGTTTTCTTCTAGATCTTCTAGGTTTATTTGCAATGAAGACAAGGGTAGAGATCTTTGGTGTTTTCTTGGGAGCTAGCCTCTTCTTCTTAGGAGGCTCTTCCTCTACCTCTTCCTCTTCTTTCTCAAGTTCTTCTTCTTTTGTCTTTATGGCATCCTATTTTATTTCAGTGATCGAAGGAGAAGAGTCTGATGGCTTCCAATATTTCTTTCCAAAATTCTCAATTCTCTTCCTCCCCCTCTTCAAGATTTTAGGAATCTCAATTTCCAATGATTTTCTTCCCTTAGCTTCTTCATAGGTACCAAAATAATGTGCTTTAGGATCAAAAGGCTCATTTACAAGAGCTTCAATAATGTCTCTAGTCTCATCTATGTTAACATCATATGCAATGGGTGAAATTCTTCATAAGTACCAAAATATGGTGCTTTAGGATCGACATGCTCATTTAAAAGAGCTTCAATAATTTCTCTAGCCTCATCTATGTTAACTTCATATGCAAGAGGTTTTACCCATGCAACCCTAGGCTTAACTGCTTGAATGTATACTTTGTCACAATCAACTAGGAAGAATATGTCATCCTTATAGTCTTCTACCAATTGTTTTGGAATTCTGAATCTATTCTGCATTTTCTCTGTAAAACTTTCAAAGTAAGCATCCATGATGCTTTCAGAATTATCTCACAATTCTGCTATAAACTCATTTATATGATAAATTATAGGCCTTTCCTTCTTCCATACAACTGTGCCTTTTGAAGGGAAAAACTTTTGAACATAAAAGAATATATAGACCAAGAGTGAACCGAACTTACACGGATTGGTCTTGGATGCCCGGATGCTCTCCATGTTTTTTCTCATTTGGATGAGCCGCAACTTGGCTAGGTCAAATGATATATTGTTCTTCACCACTTTGTATGCCATGTCCATAGCCTCACATGGAACACTGTCTGGTCGGATTGAATTGTATATCTTATGTCCAATCACATTAATTCTAAACTTTAGCTCTGTTTCAGTAACTCCATTCAACTTCATGCCTCTTCCATCCACCTCGGCAAGAGTCTTGTTGGCTAGATCATCTCGGGGTAGGGTTTTATTTTCTTTAGGTTTGTTGAGAATTGCATACCCTGTCACTCGGTGGACCATCATCTTAGTTATCTTCACAGGTTTCTCCAACCAGAGATGCATGTAGTGAATAGGGCTGAGAATAAACCTAATCCACTTTATCTGCAAATTCTTTGGCATATGCAAGATGTGGGTTAAACCCTTGACTTCAAGGTTCTTGTGTTTCGGCTTCAGGTTCCCACCCACACAAAGTACCTCATATGCTTGATTCATCTGTAATGTGCCTAGCTGTTGAATGGTGCAATGATAGAAAGTTTGAATGTCGTGAATCAATAATACTTTAGGATGAATTTGGGAATGGGATCCCATTGGATCTATCTCCTCTGTAATTGCTGGATGAAGTTTGAAATTTGGTAATTCATAGATAGAATTCCTCACTAACATCTCAGATCCCTTCTTGATCTTATTGCTAGAAGAAGATTCCATAATGCTCACAGGACTGATGAAACTTTTCTAAACGAACTTTAATCACTCTGCAAACTATAAAACTTGGTAAGAAATAACCCTTTGATTTCACCATTTATGGAAAATTTCACCATAGGTTTTCATTAAATGCTCCATACATAGTGGTTGTCATAGCTTAGGTAGTTATCACAGGCTTACTCAGAAGCTTGGCGAAAACTAACTTCCCATCTTTGAAACCATAAAACCTGACTTAACTTGGTTAAGCCTGAGTAACTTAGTTGTAACTGAGACCCTGAATCAGTTAGAACCATAATGTGTCCGAGTGCATCAATATGCAGATTTGGACTTGCTATCATATCTTGAATTGATGTATGATGGCTTGTATGCATAGTTCCAGTTATATCCTTGCATCTTTATCCAGAGATGGTTGATCCACCCAATTCACTATTTTGGGTACCATTAGATCCTTCATTGTTTTGGTCTGAAATTCAAGAGAGTTCCTTACCCAC
This sequence comes from Thuja plicata, assembly GCA_018584345.1. Taxonomy (NCBI): domain Eukaryota; kingdom Viridiplantae; phylum Streptophyta; class Pinopsida; order Cupressales; family Cupressaceae; genus Thuja; species Thuja plicata. Next base: position 1,145,421 of record MU224233.1, on the reverse strand, counting down.
TACTGAATTGTCTGAGTTTTGATTTCAGAAACTTTTGCTTTGCCTTTCTCAAAACTAGTATCCACTTTTTCTCTATTCATACAATTCTTGCATAGATGACCAAGTTGTTTATAAACATAACATCTCTTAGTAGGATTCCTTTTTTTGAGATGATTCTTTGTACAATTTGCACCAATGTGCCCATACTCACCACAATGACAACATATTCTCCATGTGTTGTAATCCCAACCAAAAATTGCTTTAGCTAATTGTTCTGCAGGGTTCGACTTCTTCATTCTACAGTCTGTGGATTATGACCTTGTTTGTTACAATTGAAACATTTTCCTTCAAACTTAGGTTTTTCATTGCATTCACTTTCCCTATGTCCATGTTTGTTTCACCTCTAGAGCTTAACTTTAAAATTTTACTTTCCAATGCTCCAACACTTATTTGATGTATGCCCTAACTTACCACAATGATTGCATGTAGGTTTCTAGTTCTTTTGAGCTCCTTGTTGTGAGGATTCACCTTGTTCAGTATAACCTAATCCGGTATGTCCATGATGTCTAAATTGAGTTTGTTCTATCAACTGATCCATGCTTACTTATAATTTCATCATACTCTCATTGGTTTTATTTTCAGTATTGAGATCATTTTGCATTCTTTCATTTTCAGTCCTCCGATTGATAACTTCATGATTTGAACTATTGAGTTGATTTAACATATCTGCTTGCTGAAGTGACAAATGATGGATTAATTTTCTTTTTCTTCTAATCTTTTACTTAGGAATATTTTATCTTCATGTTCCATTTATCTTGTATTTTCTGCTAGGTTCTTTTGTTCCATGACTTCACATATTCTGACTTAATGAATTTCTTGTTTTCTCTTCAACTTTCTGACTTCTTCATGTAAATTGAGATTCTTTGGAAGTAGGTATTCAATGGCTGAACTAGCTTCTTTAGAACTTCTTTCTTTGCATAAATATTCAATTCTTTCTTCTATGTAACCTTTGTCATTCATTTGCATTTGTATATCTTTTCTTCTTTTTAGGGAATGAGAGAGCTTCTCCTTGAGATTTCTGCTTTGATCCATGGTCACTTGTAGATCTATCTTTTCATTTTCAATGGCTTTCTCAAGTCTATATATTTCCATTGGCTTTGATCTTTTCTCAATCTTTTAAACTTCTGATAAGAGAAATTTTTCTCTGATACTAGTTGTTCAAAATATATTGTAGGATAGGTGACTGAGAGGGGGGGCTGAATCAAGAAACAATAAAACTTATTCACTTTTATACTTTATTAGATTGACTAATCTAATTGCCTGCATGGAACATAAAAGAAATAAACATTGATTATACTTGGCACAATATTTGGTTACCCAGAAACCTTCCAAATAGAAAGTAAAACTGGGGTGGGGATGATACCCACAAGATTTAGAACTTCAGTAATAAAGTTGCCCGGTTAAGGCTTAAAATTGACCACTTCTCATGGTCTACCCTCTTAGGAGCAATAAGGACTATTAGGTACACCTTGTTAAAGGATTTATACAATACAATTAAGTATGCACTCTATTACGAGATTTGTTAAGGACTGTTAAGTCCACCCTGGTAAAGGATTTTGACTAATGCACCTGTTAGGATGAACCAGTGAATGATCTGCTATGAAAATCTAATTTTCTAAATAAGATCCTTTGAATCAATACTGTAACCTAAATGTGATAATGAGTCTTTGTTGTTCCTTTATACTGATGTATCCTTCTAATCAATTTGCCACTTCATATTCGCATCTGTAATTGATTCATATATCCATTCTCACATTTTGGATAAACAAAGTCTCTAACATATATGTCTTATCCAAATCAATTACCTCCACAAGTTGGCTACTTATCATGTTAAAAAATATCAAACAATATGTACTAAGTCGGCCAAATGTTGATACTCAGGTCTAGTAATCCATTCGAGTGATATACTAAAACTTGGGTGACATGATAAATTGGAAACTTTGGCACTCAGGTAACACTGGGTGCTCAAGCCACAATGATCACTCGAAGATGGTATGAAAATTGAGTAAGGCTAGTGATTCAGGTGATACTATTTTGGAACCAACTGCTCGGTCGACACTACAACTACTTAGCTCGGGTAACACTTCAAACTACTAGCTCGGTCTACACTGTAACCACATAAATGGCTAAGTGTTTTGGTTACTAATTGACATGTCTTTCCATAAGGTCTACAAGGACTTCTTGGTTAATTTTAAGTTCATCAAGAGTTTTTTTCCTAGATATGGGAAGAAGATGACTAATAGAGAGTGCATCTTCAAGATCTTTTCTAAGCTTCGAGGACCCTTATAGGTATTTACATTTGTATTCTATGCAAGCATGGATGTTATGAGAGATTCCTTCACTTTTACTAATTTTAACGTGTTTTGTGAATGCAAGACCTGGAAGCAGTCTTTGTTGAATTAACATGATTCAATTCCTTTCTCCAAGTCCAAGGCTTTGGCTGCAAAAATATCTAAGAGGAAATAGAATTCAAAGAAAAATCCTAAGACACCTTCTTCAAGTAGTGATCAATTCTCCAATCCCACTTAGAGAACATATTAGAGACCTTATTCTACTGTACCTTCTCCTCCTATTTATTTTCATTTTACTTCAAAGACAAAGAAGAAGAAGTTTGACTAGCCTTACAATTTTTGTTGCTAGGATGGTATGTAATTACCAAGTATTGGATGATTCTAGAGGCTTTAGAGAAGGTTTTATAGTAGAATCACATTTCAATCCGTTATTATTCTTCCTTATGGATATAATAAGGTCATCCTAGCTCATCGATAATTGATTCTAGTCCTTCTCATAATATGGCACATTCCTTTCAGCTCATTGCCTCTCTTTCCACATGTGGAACATTATAGATTGCATAAGGTATCCTAATTATATTTAAGTTGATATTTTACATCTTTTTGAGCTTGAGGGTCGATATTTTATGATGCTCTTATTGTCCCTAACATTTCCACCAAAGTTATATTAGTATATTGGATTCTTTATATTTGAACTAGTAAGATAGTTTTGTTCACACCTCATAATGTAATTATTCGATACCTTACTAATTATACTATTGTATCTATTGGGAATGTCGATAGAATTCATCTTAGTTTTATGAATTTCATGGATTTAAGAGTTTGTATCAAGTGGGTCTCTCTCTCTCTCTCTCTCTCTCTCTCTCTCTCTCTCATGTAGATTTAGTGAGTAAGCATTGACATGAGCACATTATTCATGTACACTATATGTATCTATATAAATTTATCATTCAATATTTTGTTGTTAGGATACCTAAGCTTACATCTAAAGATGATTTTTTTGAGGTTGTGTGCCTGGTAGGAATCATTAGGATTTGTTTCTATTAGGCAGAGTTGTTAGAATGTGAGGTTGATGTGATCTATGTTCTTTTCATTAATATTGTTATTGATGTCAACATATGCTTATTCCAGCCTCTTGTTCTTGTACCATCCTAAAAATTTATCTCCCATTATTGGAGGCTCCAGGACCTTTTAGGCCTCATTTTGGTGATTTCCAGGTCTGAATATACTATATGCTTGATTCCCACCTCATTTAATTTCTTCCACTGAAATCTATCACACGTTGCTAGGCTTGGGCTATTTTCAAATCACTTGGACAAGGCCTCTATTTGTAGCCTTTTCCTAGAGTTATGCGCTTCAGTGAGGTCTAAGCCGAATGTAGGAGTGTGTCTTCTAAATATTTATTTATGGTATTTCCAACAATATTGAATCCTAAAATGAGTATAAAAGTACATCAAGGCCTCTTATTTTTACATGCATCATTGAGATCCAATAAAATACATGAGAAAGATATCATTAAAGTGCAAGCAAGTCAATATTTCAAGTAATTCAAGTTGTCTAATTAAGGATTTGTATTCAAGATTTGAATGCAAGCACCCAATTGAAGATATCCAAGTCTCCATATCTTAAATATCAATTCAAGAAAAATATATTTTCTTTAATTGATGCAACTTTCTCTTCCATGATGTCGATGTAGAGTAAATCTCAAGCTAGCAAGAAGATCCATAAGAATATATTCATTCAATATCTAGGATTGGGAAGCGTAGATCCATTGAATTTTTGAAGACATCCTTGATTCTACTTATTATTAAAATAGAAACTTCTTGATGCATTTATCGGATCCAAACATCCATCCATGAAGTCTTTTCATGAGTGGTGATTACTTACATGTATCTTGTTTCCAATACTTTCCTTATGAAATTTCAATACTCTTTAGAATTTGATTCCTATAAAAGGGTTTGACCAAGGCAAGCCCCTTTCCACAACCTTCTCCCTTTGTTCTCTATGTATAGGAACAAGTTGTAGAGTTTTGGATCTAGATTCAGAAGTATCAGAATAAGTTATAAGTCCTCAAGCTATATGTTATTAGTTTCAGAGTCAAAAGGAAAAGGGAAAAATGTTCACCCTTGTCTGGGACAAGGTCACCATTTTTGGCCTTGTCCTCTGGGTTTGATATTTTAACAAACATAAGTTTCAGGTGCAAGAGTTCCAGATCCATAACCTTACCTGATTTTGACAGCTCTGCAGTAGCCAAAATTAGTTCTAAAGGTGCATTGGCCTCTTCTTGTTGTCAGGGTAAGTTAAATGTCTTGCGATTTTCTTCATGTAATGACTTTATACATCAGATCTGATATCTTATCTTGCTGGTTATCATTTACTTTATCATAGTATCAATTTCCCTTAACACGTTTAACCTCGCACACATATTCACATTACATTTTCATTAACACATAAAGAGAAAGTGAAACCAAATTCCCCACTCTCACTTGGATCTTGCATTATCACCTCTTCACCCTTTTGGGGTTTTACTAATATGATTTGTTTGAAGGTGATCCTTTGGGAAGAAATTTCCCTTAACGTACAAAAGAAAATTTTGGTGAGATATCTATCATTCCTAACATTAGATCATTCACCATTCAACATTGTACAGGTGAATCGGGTGTTGTACAACCAGAAGATTTTGACGTATCAGTTGGGTATTGGTTTTTATGCTCTAATCATTTATATCTTTCGGTTGAGGTTGTCACTGACAGGTTTTGATGAGTTTTCTTCGTTGGATGAAACATATAGTTTATTGGATTGATCCTTTTTGGATCTGTATCCCTTGTATATTTTTTTCCTAGCTATGTATGTATAACGATGCTTATCATAGCCATTGAACTGAGTGCTTTGGAGATGCTATGGCATGTTGGACAGAGAAATGCGTGTTGTAATATTTATGGTGTGACCTATTTCAAAATTTTTGGGCAAACTGGTGCATCTCATGATGGTGTATATATAAGAGCAAGGAGTTACATTGTTGGGTATTTGGATTAGTGTTTGTCTCTTGATCTATATATGTATCTGATAAGACTTATGGGTGCTGATATGCAAAGTGATTACAAATCTATTTGTAGGATATATGTCTTCATGTACAGAAGTGTGTTTATTTCTGTGGTGGATTCTATCTCTTTTCATATTTTCTAAATGTGAGCCTTATTGTATTGGCAGTGAGCCTTTGTGTATTGACAATGAGCCTTTGTGCATTTGGTAATGAGACTTTATAAAAATAAATATATTGGTGCCACCTTAACATGTGTTTTACATTTTATGAGAATTATCTTCTCCATGGTTTTTCCCATTTTCGGTTCTACAAAAAAATTCTGGTGTTCTCTCTGTCGGTATCTCTATGTTCTTAATGCTTATATTTATGTGGATATTTGATGTGCTTAATTGGAAAATCTAAAGTTGTTAATATGATTTTTTGTGAGTTGAACAACAAAGGAAAATATTATATGTTGTGTGGGAATAACTGATTCACTCCCCTCTCAGTTATTCAACTTGTTCAACAATTTCTATTAGAGCTTGGTTCCTCGTTAAAGAGACATAATTCTTTAAGCAAATCCGATGGTATTGTTACCCAAATTTTTCATTCTGTGTAAATTGGCCTAGTCTGCCCTGTCTGGCATTTCCATGTCATGGTTCCCAGGTCTTGGCTCTGCTTAAACCCCTTAAACCCTCAGTCTTTCATGTTTAAATGAGGTGTAAAACCCTAGGCCATGGATCTTATATTTCATAGTTACTTTTTCCAATCACTAAGAGTATGTGTTTTATTTCTAAGTTGCTTGATCGCTTCAGCCTGGGCGAATATTCTTTTCTTTCTCCCGACTTCGCTTTTCCTTGTGTCGCGTGGTCTGGTGATCTTTTGGAATATTCCCTAAATGCCTTCCGACTTGGATACCTTTCTTCAGTCGCATGATCGCCAGATCATGTTAAGTCCTGTGACAAGTGGGACCCTCTCAGCCAGTCGGGTGATCGCGTAACCTTCAGCGAATATTCTCTTTTATCTCCCGACTTCGCTTTTCCTCTGTGTCGTGTAGTCTCTTAACATGTTGGAATATTCCCTCTGCATCTTTCGACTTAGCATTTGCTCTTTGGTCGCATGGTCGCCAGATCTATGTTACAAGTCACATAAGGAATGGGGCCCGCCCTTAGTCTCTTGATCGCATGAAGAATTCAACACTCAAGGAAAAGTCTTCCGACTTCGCGATCGACTTCATGTCGCATGATCGCTTGATCCAGCCGTGACAAATAGTTAAGTTTTCTTCAGTCGCGTGGTCTCGTGATTAAAAGGCAGTTAGGAGATAACATTCCCGACCCCGCGACTAGCTGTTTAATGTTAGCAAATTTACTCAGTCGCCTTGTCGCTAGAACAGCACGATGACTCAGCTTTCCCCAATGCAAATAGATGGACCAGTGGTTGTGTGACAGGTGGCATATATCAGGTGGATGTGGGTCCTCAGTCGGGTGATCTCTAGACAAAAGAAGTGGGTCACGCGACTTCGAGACTAAGTGTTTCTTTGCCCTCAGTCGTGTGATCGCTGGATAATTTAAGGGTATCCTCAGTTTTATAGCGATTAAATGCCAGCCGTCCGATGCAAAGCACAGATGATCTAACGGTGGTCACCAAGTCTGGTGATTAAAGTGCCCTACGTGAAAAGTACTCCCGACTTGGCGATTAAGGCAGTCGGATTGTCGCCAGAAGGATTTAAGGGGACTCAGGCGTTGTTTGAAAAGTCAAAAGGCTCAGACATAGGATCTCTTGACTTGGTGACTAAGATTTGTCATGTGGTCTCGAGACGAAGAGATAGCATCTGGCGATTAGGTGACATACCTTGATGGTCTAAGGTAGCAGTTAGGCGCTGGGTCGCTAGAAGAATGGTGAGTTAAGTGAAATGTCTCCCGACTTTGAAATTTCACAGTCGGGATGTCGCCAGAAGTAACTCAGGTGGGCCAGGGGTTAAGAA
>MU224233.1:1096464-1130073 GCA_018584345.1 Thuja plicata | reverse complement strand
AGCATGTGTTTTATTTCTAAGTCGCTTGATCGCTTCAGCCTGGGCGAATATTCTTTTCTTTCTCCCGACTTCGCTTTTCCTTGTGTCACGTGGTCTGGTGATCTTTTGGAATATTCCCTAAATGTCTTCTGACTTGGCTAGCTTTCTTCAGTCGCATGATCGCCAGATCATGTTAAGCCTTGTGACAAGTGGGACCCTCTCAGCCAGTCAGGTGATCGCGTAACCTTCAGTGAATATTCTCTTTTATCTCCCGACTTCGCTTTTCCTCTATGTCGCATAGTCTCTTAACATGTTGGAATATTCCCTCTGCATCTTCTGACTTAGCATTTTCTCTTTGGTCGCATGGTCGCCAGATCTATGTTACAAGTCACATAAGGAATGGGGCCCACCCTCAGTCGCTTGATCGCATGAATAATTCAACACTCAAGGAAAAGTCTTCCGACTTCGCGATCGACTTCATGTCGCATGATCGCTTGATCCAACCGTGACAAACAGTTAAGTTTTCTTCAGTCGCGTGGTCTCGTGATTAAAAGGCAATTAGGAGATAACATTCCCGACCCCGCGACTAGCTGTTTGATGTTAGCAAATTTACTCAGTCGCCTTGTCGCTAGAATAGCACGATGACTCAGCTTTCCCCAATGCAAATAGATGGACCAGTGGCTGTGTGACAGGTGGCATATATCAGGTGGATGTGGGTCCTCAGTCGGGTGATCGCCAGACAAAAGAAGTGGGTCACGCGACTTCGAGACTAAGTGTTTCTTTGTCCTCAGTCATGTGATCGCTGGATAATTTAAGGGTATCTCCAGTTTTATAGTGATTAAATGCCAGCCATCCGATGCAAAGCACAGATGATCTAATGGTGGTCGCCAAGTCTGGTGATTAAAGTGCCCTACGTGAAAAGTACTCCCGACTTGGTGATTAAGGCAGTCGGATTGTCGCCAGAAGGATTTAAGGGGACTCAGGCGCTGTTTGAAAAGTCAAAAGGCTCAGACATAGGATCTCCCGACTTGGCGACTAAGCTTTGTCACGTGGTCTCGAGATGGAGAGATAACATCTGGAGATCAGGCGACATATCGTGACGGTCTGAGGTAGCAGTTAGGCGGTGGCTTGCTAGAAGAATGGTGAGTTAAGTGAAATGTCTCCCGACTTCGAAATTTCACAGTCGGGATGTCGCCAGAAGTAACTTAGGTGGGCCAGGGGTTAAGAAGAAGCACAGTGTCACTGGGTCGTGAGATTTAACCAAGGTTAAGGACTGATGCTCGTGACTTAGAGACTAGCCGTTGTCGCATGGTTGCAGGAATTTGAATTTGAAATTCTGGCGGCAAGATAACAGAGGAGAACGATCGGCAGCCATGGTTTCTCTGTGCTCATGTTCCAGATTTGATCAGAAGGGTTTCTAGTCATAGGGGCCATGCACAGAGCAGTCTGCTGATATTTGAGTAGATTTGTTTCAATGTCGATGAGTAGGAGGAGATTCAGCGTGTTGTAGGAAAGAACGGAGATATGACTAAGTTTCCAGAGGTGCTACGAGAAAGGAGGAGAAGTCTTAGGCGGTGACAAGGAGAACACTTGGTCATGCACTGTTCACAGACAAGAGAGGCAGTTATTGCAGAGAAATATAGGTGAACAGGTGTGCATGACTTTCAGAGTAAACATAAATGTTACTAGCCGTCATCTACCAAATCTGATTCCAATTTCCAGATCGAGGAGGAGCATGAAAATATCCATGAATATCTATTTGACTCGGTCATTCTCCACCGTCTCTTCTCTCTCTTTTCCTCTCTCCTATGTTTTCTAGGGTTAGGGTTTCCTAGGACCATCTGAAGCTTGTTGCATCCTAAGGGATCCCAAGATGGTCTTACCCCTATATATAGCAGAAAAGTTGCATTTTGCAAGGGTCGGTTCTTCTTCTTTTGTTCTTGCTGTTCTGTAACTTTTCTGAGTTCTTGACAGAGATAAAGAGATTTTTTAACCCAGGAGTTCATTTTTATGCAGAAGGCATGCTCTGTGACATTTCTTTGTCCTTGGTGTATTTTTTGTATGAGTCTGTAACTCACTGTGAGAAGTAATATGCAGAGCCTTATGTTTTTGGATCAATTTGTTGGATTGTGTAAACCTTGTCTCTTTTCTGCTTGTCTGTATGTGTCTTGATGGTTGATGGATTAACTATGGATGACTTTATTCCTCTTAATCATTCCTTTCACAGCATCTACTTGTAGAAGAGTATGTCTTCTTGCAGGTTGTAACTAGCGTTTTACTGTTTAAAAACTGTTAACTGTGAAGAAGTCTTTCCTTTTAACTGGTTTACTCATGACCTGGTTATGAAATATTTATGCATGCCTATACAGGGGACTTGTGTTTTATTTAAAATTTAGAGTTAGTTGACCCATGGTTTTATCCTATGTGTGTTATGTTTTCATGCCAATTTCGGTGCATCACCTAGTAGGTAGTTTGTTTTCAGTCGTTTCCCTTTAAAGCAATCCTTCTAACCCTTTCCCTCAAAAGATTTACTTTCCTGTTTAAGAAGAAAATTAAGGTGATTATCCAAGAGGAACCAGCCTAGAACCTGGAGGTCTCATCTCAGTTAGCATAGGTCCCACAACTTGGAGATGATTCCCTTGTTATATTGGATTATCAAGACTAAGAGAGCTTGAGATCAGAGGCGCAAATTCAGTGTATAACAGGTATACAAATTGACTATCCCTTTTTTTGATGGATCATATTATAGTTCATGGAAAGGTCAGATGAAAGGATATAGCATCCCTATATCCCTTAGTAAAATAATTTTTTAGAGAAGAAGGACAAGAAAATTTGGGAGATGACTAATTGCATGATTCAGTATCATGATATGGATGCAATCTACTTGGATACGCTTATGAATTATTGTAATAAAATTAAAGAGTGGATGCCTCATAGGGAATTGTGATAGATGACTCATGAGTAGGATTGGTCTCATTCCATGTCCCTTGTTTTATAGTTTTATAGAGTAAGGCTTGGGGTTTCAATCGAAATGCATAGTGGGAAGTGATGAAGAGTAAGATTTAGCCACTCAACTCCATTGGATATTGTGATGATTCTAAGGTATATAGGATTTTTTACCCAATTACAAAAGAATCCTAATTTTTTAGGGATGTTATAATTGATGAGAATTATCCTATTAAGGATTCTTCCTTATATTCTTCTTGATTACTCCCTTCTTCCCCTTGTTAATCTCTTGAGGATTATTGACATGCAAAGAATAAGGATGATATTTCTTTTATCAAAATCCACCACCTCATCCTCCACTTCCTAAGGGGTTCTTTTTTACTATTGGTGTAGCCATAGATGTCTAGGTGATCCTACAAATGGTCATCGCACATGAGCACAATATTCCAAGGTTTCTATTTTGACTGATCCTTAATATTTTTAGATATTGTAGGAATTCTAGAATGAGACAACACTATAGATGATGGGTAAATTGTTATTTTATGAAGAATCACACCTCGGATCATGTTTATATTTCTAAGGGAGTAAATTTGGTGTGATGTAAGTGGGTGTATTATACCAAGTATTCTAGAAATAGTTCCATTGAAAAGTACAAGGAATGTCTTGGTCCTAAGGGGTTTGAAAATTTGAGGGCATTGATTATTTTTATACTTTTTCCTCTTGCAAAGATGGATTCTATTTTCCACGTACTTTATCTTGCTACTTCATAGGGATGGTTATTTTTTTTAAATGGATGTGAATAGAACTTTCTTGCATGGAGATCTTCATGAGGATATCTGTATGGAGAAACCTTAGGGATTTTTTAAGAGTCATTTTTTTATTTTTGGACTTTGAGATTCATTGTACACCCTCAAGAATGTCCTTTTGTCTCTTTTCTAATTTCACTCAATGATTTAACAGGAAAATTTCTTTCATACTCACCAACACCTTTAAGAAATCTCTTTGAAGTAAGGGCTTCAAGAACTTCTAGCTTATTCTCTTCTTCTTCAATCGCTTTTGCATATCTGTATACTCTGTTGGAATTAATGGGAAGTAGTACTGAGAGGGGAGGGTGAATCAGTACCTCTAAAACTTTTAGCACCTTACAAAATTCATCATTAGTAATCATTAAATTCTGATTTACCAACCATTACTGTTATTCTTTCCTATGTATCTATTGCTTCTTCACAATCTTTAATAGTTTTCAATCATTCATAGAAACATTAATGAAATTGACAAACACATAATACAAGATATGGTATCGTAGAAAACTCTTGTTAGGAAGTAAAAACTACAGTGGGGATGTCACCCACAATACTTCACTATCTACATAATGGAAGGGAGTCAGTTAAGGCTTAAAATTTGATCACTTCTAATGATCTACCCTATTAAGAGTATTAAGGTGGAGACCTGTTAAGATCTACTATGTTAAGAGCTTTAGCAACACTGACTTAAGTGTGCACTCAGTTATGAGATTTACAATAGGACGGTTAAGCCCACCTTTCTTGAAATGATTTCATTAGTGTACTACACTTGTTAGAATGAGTACAAATGTTGACCTGACTGTATGCAATCTACTATTTCTGATTTACAGATCCATTAGAGATTTTACCATAACAATATCACCTTAAGTGATTGATGAATACCTTTTCTTTGCTTGTCGGTAGCCTCCGTTCTATTCTTGAAAACTGATTAGATTTTGTTTATGTTCTTCTGCATGAATTCTCTATCTAGTCTTTATTTTCTCTTCATGGATACTATCTTCATTGAACAACAACTATTATCAATGGATTGAGCACCTATTTATACAAGTATCTGACCTATCTTGGAATTCACATTTTACAATGTTAACTCTCAGATCCAAGGTTTATAACTTGACCTTGATCTTTAGTTTGCATGTTTTAAAATAGTAAAACTAATTAAAACAATAAAAATTACCTTGCTTCCTCCACACATAATGGATTTAAAATAAAATCAACAAGTTATAAATACAAATGTAGTGATTTATCTGATGTAGAAAGTCGGATCCACTTTTGGCGGAATGTAACTGACTGTCGGTTCTTTGTCATCGGTTTGAACTTACAGTCTGTCAGCATTCATTAACTGAACTATTGATTGGGTTCCCTGTATCTGTCAGTAGCCTCTCTTTGCTATACTATTGGGTAGTACTTTTGTTACTCATTGGGTATATTTTACCTTTTTGTCATCAGGTAACACTTAACAGTGTTTGTCGAGTAACCTTGGTGTTGGATAGTGTTGTGCCCCATCTTTCGATGTAGAGTAAACTGACGGTGTAGATCATGTTTTTCTCTAAGCATACTAATGGAAAAATATAATGCCTTCACTCTCCCCCTTTGACATTAGTATCAAAAAATGATATGTGCACAAAACTAAAATTATTACACCATGTTTATATCCTTGTCATAATATGACTCCCCCTTATTGTGTGCATCGGTATAGTGTATGAATATGTACATTTATACTATTTGATTTATTTATGTACATTATTTCCCCCTTTTGTTTACTATACATATAACTTCCTCCTTTTAGCTGAGGTGATGTACATATCAAATTCCCCCTTTCTTTGATACTGATGACAAAAATGTACAACTTACAATATGCCAAACTTGTGACAAAAATGTGTAACTTACAATGTGTTAAATACGTTAGAATGGGTAATTTTGATATCTTCCATTAGTTTCTCCCATTGTTCTTTCAACTATTCTAGTGCCATGTGTTGCAGCTCTAGTCTTGCGTGCATATCATAAATGTTGTCTAGGACAGACATTTCAGGGGTGGCAATTAGAGCATTTGCCTAAGTCATATTTTGTTGCAGGAGTGTAAGTGTCAGTAAGAGCATAAATTGGAGCTCATTGACATCATCTTTGTACTTCATCTCTACAAACTGAATGTCCTATCTCTGTTTCCTAGCAGGTATGTTTTGTTTATTGTGCAATTTAAATGCTTCTTATGTGTTGGCTAGATTTTGTGCACTAGACTGAAGATAATCATCTATTTTTTCTATCTTGTCAGTATAATCCTTAGTGAGTTGATCTAAAGTGCACAATTTCTTGATTAAGGTAATGACTTCTGATAAAATTGGGTCAATTGTACTTACCAATTCAGATAGCTTGACCTTTTTCAGTGCCACTTCCTGGCTTTTTTTCTCTGTAAGCTTGAATTCATACTTTTGTTCAAGTCTCTCTTCCATAGTCTTCTCAACATCAGTATTCTGAGATGTTATTGCATTTGTGAGTGTGACTAGTTGATCAATATTTGGAGCTTTTTGATCAATATCTATGTCTGGTACAATTTGTTGAAGTATATTTCTTGCTACTTCTAGTACCTTGGCCTCTTTTGTCACTCTCTTCAGCTTGTCTTGAATGAATTTTCTTTCATAGAGCTTTGCATATTTTGTCAATGCTGTTGGATCCAATTTCCTTGGATCACAGACTAGAATCTCAATGATTTCATGTAGAGTTACTGGATTTTTATTCTTTCCTTTCTTCTTCTTCTTTGAGATTTGAGGGGATGCAGATGTATGAACTACCATAGCTAGTTCATTTGTTCGCTCTGAATTTCTTGGGGAAGGTTTTTTTGATGATTCATCTTGTGTTTTCTACTTAGTTTGCACCTGTCTATTATGTGAAGATGTTTCTTCATTAACCTTGGGTGTTTCTACAGAATGTGCTCCTAATTTCTTTGCTATCTCATCCTTCTTTCCTTCTTCACCTTTTTTTGAAGACTTGTCCCCTATTTCCTTTTGAGTTTCTTCATTATTCTGATCAGTAGATGTATCTTTCTGATCATTGGTTACAACTTGCTCTGTAGTTGTATCTTTTGTTCTTTTGGCTTCTTCATCACCCTTGTCTTTGGGTGTGCTCGTTTCCTTTTAATTTGAACCTTCATTTCCCTCTACTAAGTTTATTTCTTTCATTAGGAAAACCATGTTACTTTGAGTTGTGGCTTGGGCTTTGTCAGTATTGGTGTCCTGCTCGTCAGTTAGTGCCTTGTCAGTAGTGACATCCTCATCTTTTTGTATAGCTTCTGCAGGTTCTTGCACTTTTGAGTGCATGATTTTAGTGTCCTGCACTTGTTCATCAACAATGTCAACTATCTTACCATCTGATGTCTTCAGTACTTGATGGCTTTGTTGATCCTTAAGTGTGATAAATATTACATCATCTTTCTTCTTTGGATCATTTTCAGAATCATAGTGAGTGATATCTTGGATATTATCATCCATTCCTGTATCTAAGTTAATAGGCTCATCATCACTTTCTTGACTGTCCAGAGCAATATGCTGAGGACTTGCATTATCTGTCTCCTCCTCTCTGTGAGGTTTTTTTGTGAAAAGAAATTTCTTATCAACACTTGTTGATTCTACCGGTAGATCTAGGAGATCTCTCCTTTTGGTTTCTGTCATTGAATCTAGTTCTACAAACTTGTTCTCTAGTACTTTGTACGCCCTTATTTTGGCTACAAATTTACTTGAGTGTTTATTTAGTAATTCTTGTATCTCTTCAACTTTGGATTCAGGAGGCATCATTCTCACAAGAACTCTTTCTCTTGCTTCTCTTTCTATTTGTAGGGCATATGACCATAGTTGGTATACCCTTTTACCTAGCTCTTCAAGTATTTGATTTACAAATTCAGTAGGGGCATACTTGTTCTTAATCATTGATTTTATGACTGATTTTATTCTGATCCTCTAGATCTAGTGTATCCCATTGCCTGATCTTTTTACCAGTCATTGTGCCATGAGTAGCAATTGATTTAGCAGCTTCATCTGCCATTTGATTTCTAAAGTTTTTCTTTACTACATCTGGTTCATCATCTTTGGTGTCATCCAAGTCATCCTTTGTCCTAACAAACCTTTTTATTTTCTTTTTAGGTGTGGTTTTGACAGGTTGTTGTTTTTTTCTTTTTGCTGGCTACTTCCTCATATAGGTCCTTACTTGACCTTTCTTTAGTGGTGTGGTATCGGTAGTAGTAATTTGACTTTGTGTTCTTTGCTTCTTTGCAGGAGGTGGAGATGGAGGTGTATCAGATTCAGTAGCCTCTATATTTGATTTCTTTTCTTCTAGTTCTTCATCGATGGTGCCCTGTTCATCAGTTTCCTCTTGTTGATCCTGCTCTTCTTATGAGACCGATAGAATCTTCTTGAGATTCCTAACCATTTTATCTTTCTTATTTATAGTCTTCTTGAATTATAGGCCATGTTTTATCTTAGATTTGGCCTCCTCATATGTTCCAAACCTTAGGTTTTTTCTTATCAACGAGATCATTGATTAGTTCCTTAATTGCACGTGTAGCTAGATCAATATTGATCTCATAGTCTAATGGTCCTAACCAAGCTATTCTTGGTACAACTGGTTTGATATGTGTGTAGTTTGTGTCTGCCATGAAACATATATCATCTTTGTGTTTTTCAACTAGTTGTTTAGGAATCCTAGTTCTTTCCATCATCTTTTTGTTGAACTCAAGGAAGCATGCAGGCATGACTGACTCAAAATTGTCTCCTAGTGACTTAATCAGCTCACTAATCTGTTAGGTTACCAGTTTGGTAGAGTCCCATACAACTTTTCCTACTGAAAGAAAGTATTCTTGAAAATAGAAAAATGTACACATGATAAGTGATCCAAACTTACATGTTTTGCTCTTTGTAGACCTGATTTTGATCATATTTTCATCAAGTTGTTTCAATAGGATCTCACACAGATCCATCTGAATTCCTTTTGTTACAATCTTGTAAGCTATGCTTACTGCTGTTGCAGAAATGTTGTTCATTCTTCTAGCCTGAATAATTTTGTAACCAATAACACATGCACAAAATTTTAACTCTTCGTCAGTGATTCTGTTTACTTTGAGAACTCTGTTGTCTCCTTCTGCATTGGTGAGCTTTGTAACTTCTTTCATGGATGGATGTTTGTGTGCCCTAGGCTTGTTGGTTATTGGATAACCAGTGACAACATGAAGAACATCCTTTGTTATTTTCTTGGGTTGGTCTATCCATAGTTTGTTTTCATGCATCCTTCTCAAGACTAACCTAATCCATTCTGTCTTGAATTCCCTCAGGAAATGTAGGGCATTGGTTAACCCTTTGACCTCTAAGTGTTTGTGTTCTTCTTTCAGTTTTCCTTTGGCACTACATAGCTTCTTAAAAGCTTCATCCATTTCTAGATCACCTATCTCTGTGATCTTCCAGTGAATATAAGACCTAACGTCTTCTATGGGAAAAACCCTAGGTCAAATTTTTTAAAATGCGGTGGCTTCATCGGGCTTCGATGTAATTTTTGGACAGATTTTGTACTTAGGGTTCTCTAAAAAATAGGGCTTTCTTAACAAAACAATGACAAAGATCTTTCAGTTCCTTTGGTACTTATTTCAATTCGCAATAGTGATGAGGAATTTTTTCTTTGTGTGCTGAATCGATCTGTAGACACTTCTGCTTTCTTCTCTTTAATTTATTTGATGTCGCTCTGCTTTCTCTTCAAATCATGGGTGAAAAATGAAGTTGTCCCATTGACTATTTATTGACTTTTTGACCTAAGTCTTTCAATAAATGCTCAACAACTCATCAGGACGTGAAGACGGGTTTCATCGGGAGGATGTTTCCAATCATCGTCATTGAAGATATGATCCTTAGGGAAGTTGTTAACCACTTTGATTTTACCAACGGATTATAATATTCTGTCATGACCAATTCTGAACTTTGCTTTCTTACCGACAGTCGTCGGGTTACATTGGCAGTTTACCATATTTACTAGTGGACCGACAATTTCCAGTAAGCGTAAACAACTCATTATTGTGTTCATCGATGATTTTAGGTAAGTGTTTACTAATGGTGTTGCATTCTTAGATTAGTCACAAGTAAAGTAGTATGCATCTTTGGTTCATGTACATTTTGACTATCTATCAATTTATATAATGGAACTAATGCAAAATATAACTTGGTATAGTGCAGTTCCATACTTACTTGTTCAGCTCAAGTGGGGTTGGTTGTGTCACCAAATCCATTGGATGGGGTGTCACCATTTGTATTGCTTGGTCTAGCTTCATCATTGCTCGAATATTTTATCCATATTTTGTCTCTCACCCTCCGGATATCTTCAATGGTGTTACCATTGGGATATGTGCTTGTTTCTGTCAATCTGTCTTTGCAATCTTTCTTGAGGTGACCAACTTTATGACAGTGTAAGCATGACATTCTAGGGTTTGACCAGCCTCTAGACCTTTTGGTCCATGCTCTCATGTAGTTTGCAGTAATGTGACCATATCTACCACATGCTGTATAGTTTGTCCAAGTGTTGTAATCCCATACATATTGATTACTGATTCTCTTTGGCAGATAAGGAAATTCTTTACCTTTTGGCTTCCATGTTTGCCTTTTCTTTTTCCAGCATTCTTTAGATTTGTTCCCATTCATCTTGCATGTAGGACAGTATTTGTCCATGTAGGTTTCCTTCTTTGGCTTTTCTATCTTTCTCTTGAATTCATAAGCCTTATGTCCTTTCTTCTTACATTTATAATAGAATCCTATGAATGAAGGTTTAGGTGTAGATTTAGGAGTACCTTTCATTTTACCTCTGCATGCATTTGATGTGTGCCATTTCTTTCCACAGTGCTTGCATGTTAGCTTTCTTGGTCTTGGATTTTTGTAGACATTCTTTGGATTTGATGATTCTCCATTTTCGGCAAAGCCTATACCATTGTTGTTGTTGACTCTTCATTGTCCCTCAAGAAAGTCATCCATTATTTTATTTCTTTCTTTAGCCTTTCTAATAATCTCATTATGTTGTTTTTGAATTCTAACCTCATGCTTTAGCCTTTCATTTTCTTCTCTTAGTTCACTGATAATCTGTATTCTCTCAATGAGTTCCACATTTATTCTATTTGCTTCTTGACTCATAAGGATAATCTAATTTGTGAGATCATGGTGATGCTCAGAATTTCTTTGAATTTCCATTTCCTTTTCTTGTAGTTTCTCTAAAATATTCCTTCTATCATCAATAGAAAGTGTTCTTTCTGTTTCAACTTGTCTGGCAGAACTCATCACATCAATCATTCTTACCATCTGGGTCTCTTGACCAATTTGCAGCATCTTTGTTTACTTTGTCAGATGTAGATTGACCACCTTTAGATTTGTGATGTTCTCTTATAATGTATCTAATGTATTACTTGCATTTGATCCTGAATATTTAAAGAAATCTGGAATCTTTTCTTCTTGATAGTCTATTTCATTGTTCCGGGTAGCCATAGCTTTTCTTTCATCCTGCAGCTCTCTCATCTTTATTCTTGCTTCTTTATACTATTCATAGAACATCTGTATCTCAAGATTTTTGTTTTCAATATTCTTATCAAGTTTGTACTTCTCCATTGTATGATCTTTTCTCTTAAGCCTTTAAGATTTTCAAGAAGATAGCTCTGATACCAATTGTTGGAATTAATGGGAAGTAGTACTAAGAGGGGAGGGGTGAATTAGTACCTCTAAAACTTTTAGCACCTTACACAATTCATCATTAGAAATCATTCAATTCTGATTTACCAACCATTACTGTTATTCTTTCTTATGTATCTATTGTTTGTTCACAATCTTTAATAGTTTTCAATCATTCATAGAAACATTCATGAAATTGACAAACACATAACATAATATATGGTATTGCAAAAAACTCCTGTTAGGAAGTAAAAACTGCGGTGGGGATGGCACCCACAAAACTTCACTATCTACAAAATGGAAGGGAGCTAGTTAAGGCTTACAATTTGATCACTTCTGATGATCTACCATATTAAGAGTATTAAGGTGGAGACCTGTTAAGATCTACTTTGTTAAGAGCTTTAGCAACACTGATTTAAGTGTGCACGCAGTTATGAGATTTACAATAGGACGGTTAAGCCCACCTTTCTTGAAAGGATTTCATTAGTGTACTACACTTGTTAGAATGAGTAAAAATGTTAACCTTGACTGTATGAAATCTACTATTTCTGATTTATAGATCCATAAAATCTTTTACCATAATAATATCACCTTAAGTGCTTGATGAATACCTTTTCTCTGCTTGTTGGTAGCCTCTGTTCTGTTCTTGAAAATTGATTAGATTTTGTTTGTGTTCTTCTGCATGAATTCTCTATGTGGTCTTTAGTTTCTCTTCATGGCTACTATCTTCATTGAAAAAAAACTATTCTCAATGGATTGAGAACCTATTTATACAAGTATTTTACCTATCTTAGAACTCATGTTTTACAATGTTAACTCTTAGATCTAAGGTTTACAACTTGACCTTGATCTTTAGTTGGCATGTTTTAAAATAGTAAAACAAATTAAAACAATAACAATTAACTTTCTTCCTCTGCACATAATGGATTTAAAAGCAAATCAAGAAGTTATAAATACAACTTCAGTGATTTATCTGCCATGGAAAGTCAGATCCACTTTTTGTGGAATTTAATTGACTGTCAATTCTTGGTCGTCGGTTTGAACTTGCAGTCTGTCGGCGTTCCTTGACTGAACTATTTGTCAATTTCCCTGTATCTGTCGATAGCCTCTCTTTATTTTACTATAGGGTAGAAATGTTGTTACTTGTTGGTTATCTTTTACCTTTCTATCATCGGATAACACTTAACAGTGTTTGTCGGGTAACCTTGGCGTTGGATAGTGTTGTGGCCTGTCTGTCAGTGTAGAGTAAACCGATGGTGCAAATCATGTTTTTATCTAAGCATACTAATGGAAAAATATAATGCCTTCATACTCATTTATAACTTTCTTACGCATCATAGCTCTTCTTATTCTGATAAATAGTAGCTTTAAATGTAGATTCTAATTTAGGAAGGGAATCACCAAATTCAATCATTGCAAATGCTAAAATATTACCAATCAATATATTGCTTGTCACATTTGTCACTATACTGATATGCTTAATAGTAGCAACATTGTGTTTTTAGGGAGCAGGTAAGGATCTAAGAAATTTAGCAATAATCTATGATTCAAATAACTGACCACTAGAACATCTGATACTAAAAATAAGTTCATTCATATTATTCATGCAGGAAGTAATGCTCCCATCTTCACTCATTCTAAATGTCCCATACTTTCTTTTTAGGCTCTGCAACTTTTCAAGCTTCACATAAGCATCACCTTTATACAATGTTTTCAGCTTCTTTTAGATCTCATGAGTAGTCTTCACTTCCATAATATTTTTCATCTTAGCATCTGTCAAGGCCATCAGCTATGCTTCCTTAACTCTTATGTTTTATTCAGCTTTCTTTTTCTCATCAGGTTTACCAAAACTACTTGATTTGAAGGAGGAACATGTTGTGTTTGGATAATCTCCCAATATTCCTCACCAATGCATCTCAAACTTGTTTCCTTGTGACCTTTCCAAAGAGAGTGGCTAATGCCATCAAATATCATAATATCCTTCTTAAAGGATGTCATCTCGGATCACCTTAAGCGATTAAGCTTTCCACGAAGAAACTAGGATCTTATACCAATTTATGGAGATATGGAAAAAAACAACTAAGAGGGGTTGGGGGGGTGAATCAGTTGTCTCACAAACTTCACAAGTTACTTACACAACTTTAACCTTAGCTTTAGATATAATAATTAACTAATAAAGCATAAATCCACAACATATCAAGAGCGCATAACACAAAATTGTTTATCATGGAAACCTGATGAAGGGAAAAAAAATGGTGGGGATGAACCCACAAGATGATGTACTATGTTAAAATTACTATACCCTATGAGGAGTATTACAATAGATATGCACATGCATTAATACATAATACCTAGAGCTCAGTCCTCAAAATACAAAAAATGACTTCCTGTCTAGGGAAGACTTGTTTCCTTACATATATATGGACAAAAGTCCTTAGATCTTGAACTATACATTAGCATCTTTAACATTCCTGGATCAGTTTCATTGAAGTGCAACATTATTTTCCACACCATATATTTGCCTTAAAAACATATAATCAATATTTGGACATCTTTATCTCATCTACTCATTCACGCACTCTGACACACAATCCTCAAATGAATAGAATTACATTTATAAAAATCATCAACCTTCAAAGAATAAAAAGGATTGTCTTCACTCTCACCACCTAAATACAAAATATAACCTCTCTTAATTACAATAATGAATGTCATCCAAAACATATAAGACCATCTTTGAATGGGTAAAAGCACAATAATCTGTCACCCCTAAGGACAACTCTGGGAGCTCATTCACGTTATACTCAGCCGAGTCCCACATGAATGAGATTATGTTGGTGCCACATGGTGCCATACGACGCTGAGTGGCACCTATGTGGCCTGGGAGTCTCAGTTGAGAGCTACTCGGCTGAGTTATACTCAGCTGAGTATGCGCAATGTTTTAAAAACCCAAAAACAACCCGCTAGCCCCTCATTTGCACATTGAGGGGCTAATATTGAGGGTGTGGAGCTGAGGAAGAAAACTTGGCCGTGTTCCAGGTAGGGCCCTTTTTTTCTTGTTTTTAAAATGTTTTACTGTATTTAAACATATATTTAAAATGAATTTTTTTCATCTAGCATTGTAATGTCATGGTTTTTTTCTTCATTTTCTAGAAATAATTTTTTTTAGGTCATATAATTGATGTTATTTAAAAACATTTAAACGCAAACCCAAACTTAAATGCAAACTCAAACTTACACATAATTTACCAAAAATTTTGTGTAATAAACGCAAACCCAAATCCAAAATTATGAAACATTTATACGTAAACTTAAAAGCCTAAAATCATATAATTTAACCAAAACATAAACTAGAATCATAACTTTTGTTTCATGAATCTAATTAGTCATTAGTCATCCGAAGCAATCATTACAAAGAATTAATTTAGGATACATGACTATATTTATTACTTCAGAACATGCCACAAAATATTTTTGTCACAACTTGATCATTCTAGACATTTTCATTATGTACACAAATTTCAAAATTAGTACATAACAAAACCCTAGAAGTCTTACATACTAGGTTACATAAATCAATTTGTATATATTAAAATCTTAAAATCACTTAAAAGTTATGTACATGTGGAATCTTTTTTTGATGTATTAATGCTTAAGGGATTGTCATGAGTCTTTTTGTTTAGATAGACATACATATATTATGAAGATATTTATGTTAATATGTACATGTGCAATTTTCATTGTTTAAAATTTCTGAACTTTTGTTTGAAAAAATGTTTCATGTTGAAGATGTAAATTGAATTTGTTTAAAATTTAAATATGTATGTATAGATATTTTTTAATTTTTTAATTGAAAAACATGTTATTTTTCAATACATGTACACATATAAATTGATTTCCTACTAAATGTACACATGTATGTGCCCACCTGCAGCAAGTGCACTTTTTATCTCTAGATATTACATTTCTACATCACATGGCTTCTACTGGTTTAGACCCTAGCATTCGTGGTAGTCAAGCCTCACGAGCATCATCAGGCCACCATGATACCCCACAAAGTCGTGATAGTTGTAGAAAGGAGACTATCATGAGGATGCACGCCGCTCTAGCTGCACTAGAGAGGACGTTGCAGAATAGTGCTACCCTCCCTAATAGTGAGAAATTGATTTCCATTCGTACAAAGTTGATGAGTATGATTCAGAAGGCTGAATCATATGTAATCCATATGATGATCCATGTATCGATTCTTTTTACCATAGCCTATCTAGCACTGTTACAGGTACTGTTAGCTGGAGGATAGTTGATGGGGATGTTACTGTTACTCAGGTTAAGAACATGGTTGGGACCCATTACATAGAAAATAAAGTGGTTTGAGCATATAGGGTAACAAAATGTATAGATCAGTTAGTAGCTCCTTTTATATATCTGATATGGTTTGCGACCCATCATATGTGGCCCCAAAAGGATGAGGTGCCCTTATATTTTTGCAAACAATTGTTTGTAGAGTTCCATTTAGGTTATGATGTTGATTACATAGATTTACCTCCACATTCTGGTCAAGGTCGGGGGAGATATCAGGATAAGTGTAGATGACCTAATGCACCACAACCCCCTAGCAAGAGGGCATTGGTGGGTCAAAACCTTTTGGTTCTTCCAAAAGGTTTGGAGACCTACACTAGAGCTGGACAGGTTGTTGCTGAGGATGCATGTGTAGATATGTTTTCTAGCATTCCCACCATTGCGACTCAGGTTGATGATTTGTCATCTGATCGTGTGGGTAGTTACATGCTTAGATCCTAGATTAGATGACAAATCATCAATTATTATTTCTTTTACTTGACCTGCTTGTCCAATTTTCCTATTATCAACACCTAACAAGTCCAAAACCAGAGTCATTTCTCATTTTTGGAATAAATTTGCAAATAATTGTGCTTTTCCCACCAAATTTTTATCCTCAAAATATTCTTTCCACATGTTTTTGAAATGAAATTTAATAGTGCTATCAGATATCAGGTGCTCCGGTGCAATTTTACTGACAAGTGATTCCTCATTCATCTCCATCAAATTTTGCATTGTAGGATAAGTACATATACCTCGAATACTACCAATATCCTCCCCTAGTTGAGTTTCACCTTCTTCAACATCGATAGGTTCTTCTTCAGCATTGTCTGGTTTCTCTTCGATAAGTTTTGTATGACCTTTCATTTGGTCATTCCTTTTACGATCATATTTCCTTATTATAGTCCTTTTATTTCCCATTTTTCAAATAGAAGCAAAAAATTTATTTTGCTTTCAGAATCCTTCTTTATTAAAAAACTTGCAAAGTCACACTCCTCCGATCACAAAATGCCTTTTTTCGCTTCCTCAAAAAACTTTATATATTCTGAAATAAGGATTTAATTTTGCAATTGATATTTTTTTTGTTTAAAATAACTTTTATATATACCTTTCAAATTGAAAGGGTGGGTCACCCACATGAACATTCGTGGGTGGCCGACCACTTAGGTAGACTCAGGTGAGTCAGCCTTAGCCAAGTCATCCTAGGTGGCATGCCATGTTGGCAACCAAACCTCCAAAAACACACCAAATCAACAAGTTGGCACTTATGCTGGTTTTTTCTCTACTAAAACTAAACAATGTCAAAAAATTAAAAGTAACCTTTTCTAGATATCGGAACTACGAGTCTTGACATATAATTTTTATATTGTTTTGACTACATAATATTGAACAAATTTGTTAAAAACTGCACGTAGGTTATTTAAGCTTTCGAAAATCGTTGATTCGGATAATATAAAAAAATTACTAAATCAATTCAGAATTTTTTAAAAATCATAGATAACACTAGAGAAGAGAGTCCTCTTCAATAATATGTAATTTATTTGGTTTTTGGTATAGTTTTGATAGGGGAAAAAAGGTGGGAGACAAAAATGGTTGATTTCAAGCAAGTTCAACTTTGAATACTTATAACGGGCAAAGTATACATCGAAAACACTTCTTTCTTTTTTTTGGCACTAGCTATACATGTCATCTAAAATACATTATGAAATTGGAGGAAAAAACTAATGATTTACTTTTAATGATTTGGCTGGAAGTAAACTCCCTGATTTACAGTTTTCTTCATGAAATGAAAAATAGACCTTAAAATTTCAAAAAACATATTAATTTTTGTTCACTTTTTTTTAAAAATTTATAGGCATATAATTCAGCCTATTTCACACATTTCATCAGTTTACATCATCTTAAAATTCTCAACAGAAATCTGAATTTTATGCCCTTGAAGTTTTACAGTTTTGGTGTTGTTGTCCTTTTCCTTTGTAAAATGGTGACAAATTATTGTGCTTTTACCCAAACATGGTAAGCATAAAATAATCATTTCTTCAACATCCACAACATGCTACAACACCAAGTCAACCAAGAGCATGAAGAACATGAGTTTGATAACTGATAATCAATAAATGTGATCACCTCGATCAATGTGAACCAACAACACAATAAGAGAATGATCTAGAACATCCATATGAACTCAAATCATTTAAATAATCAATAACAGTATACCAAACCTCAAGAACAGCAATAGTAACTTGTGAACATCCAAAATACCACTCTCAACATAGAAACCCATAACATACTCAAATCATCTTGTGAACCTCTAAAATTTGAATTGAATCAACTACATACATCCCTCTACATAATGCACACATTCATAGACTTTGGCCTTCAGGCACACTGTCAATACCAAACAAAACAACTCACTCAACATCATAGGAACATTGTCTCAACAAATAAATATGTTGATAGAAATGACAACACATATATGCATATTATTCCAACATGACACACCAATCCTTCTTTAGTTCCTAATATCATTTTATTTAAACCCTGACCTCAAACTAGCTTCATGGGTTGAATTTATAGATCAACACTCTTAAGGGGAAAACTCATAAATGCAATGGGTCTTTCATTTTCCCCATCTTTCTTTTAAGTAAGTGTATTATTCTAAAAATTTAACAGCCATAATTGGATGTCTTTTAGGACCTATTAGATCCCATTTTGGTGATTTTGAGATCTGAATGTGTTTATGCTTGATATGTGCATCTTTTATTTTCTTCCTTCACAACTTATCACACTCTCCTAGGCCCAAGAAAGCTTGATAAAAGCATAAATTCTTGGATAATTTTGTCCAATTTGGCCTTGTCCTAGAGCATTGTTCTTAAGTGGGCTCCGGGCATAATACAGGTTTGTTTCTCCTAGACCTTTTAATTGTGGTTGTCCTATCAATATTGAATTCTTAGATGAATATAAAAGGAAAGAAATGCCGCTCATTTTGACATCTTACATCCATATACATAAGAATGAATCAATTGATTAACTTCAAGTAATCAAGATTTCAAGTTGTGCAATTGAAGTGGTGGATTAAAGATTTGAAGGAAAAGCTCCAATTCAAGGTCTCCAAGTCTCCATTTCTTCAATATTTACTCAAGAAAAGAAAATCCTCTCATTTATGCAAGTTTCTATCCCATGATGGAAGAGTAGAGGATTTCACAAGCAAGCAAGAAGATCCATACCTCCATTATTCTTCTCTATCCTTCTCCATAGAGATTATCAACCATACATGCATTCAAGATCTAGTATTGGTAAGTGTATATCCATGCATTTTTAAAGGCATCCTTGATTCTACATTTTAAGAATTCATATACAAGAAAATTCATGAGTTTGATAGATATCAATATCCATCCATGAGGGTTTTACATACAAGATGAATACTGACATTTATCTTATTTACATTTACTTTATGCAATCCCTATTTCATTTCAAAGTTGATTCCTATACAGGGTTTTGACCAAGAAAAACCCTTTCCACAACCTTTTCCCCTATTTTTTTTGTGTACCGGAATATGTAACAAAGTTTTAGATATAGATTCAGGAATATCAGTCACAATCATAGGTACTCTGTGAATTTGATCAGATTTGGAGTTGAGAGGACTAGGTTGAAATTCTAGAACATTCTCCTGGACAAGGCCACCCTGGTCTACCTGATCCTTAGGATTTGATATTTTCACATAAATTAGTTAAAAAATTCATCAGAAGCCCAACTCTAGAGTTTTACTAGATTTTGACACCTCCGCAATAATCAAAACCAAATCTGAAGGTCCATTTGGCTCTTCTTTCTTTAAGGTGAGTCCCTTTCTATTTATTTCCTTTTATTTCCTTTCATGCATCAAATTTTATATTATATGCGAGTCATTTACCATTTCCTTTATCAACCTTGTCACTTTTATATATTATCTCATTATTATTGCTACTTCATTAAGGGAAAGAACTCTCAATTCCCCACACTCTCTCTTAGATCTTGCATTAAGAATGCCTTCATCCATTTTGGGTTGTGCTAATCTGATTTATTTGAGGGTGAGCCTTTTAGAATACCCCTTTACCTCAATGTATTTTATAATTCAATGATTTATCTTCTTCCTAGTATTGCTCACCATTTTATATTGTATATTTTGGTGAACCTGCCATATGACATTTCCATTCTAACTTTGGTGTTAGATCCTATTTATTTTTATGCATTTAGATATCTAGATAGTAGTTTGCATGCATTGTTAATATTACTATTTCTATCACATATCTACTACATTTTATGCACCTAGATCTATAGCTTCATATTGCATGGTTTTCATTTTCATTATCAAATCTCCTTTGAAATTATCTACATTACATGTTTGAATTTTATTGCATATTTCCTTCAAATATAATAATTTAATTTTGTTTCTCTTTTCTTTCATTCCTTGGTGCATGAGTGTTATAACTTTTAGACCAACCTGTAGCATTTCGGTTAGAAGAAGTCATTGACTTATTTTTTCCTTTGATCTTGAAACCTCCTTCTTTCCTAGGAATCTTGATGAGACCAACATTCACCTTAATGATATCAATATCATCATGGAGAAAAAATCTTCTCATTATTCTCATGATAAAGATGAATCCTTAAGAGTTCCTCCTGTCCAAGTCCAAATACTTTCCCAAGACTTTGAAAATTTTGATCAATACTTAGGTCAATAAAAATATAATCTTAAGGCTTTTTCTATTGTATAAGGCTAAAGGAAACTTATTCATATCGATGAACATAGTGTTAACCTCTTGCGTAGAATTTCACATCTCATTGATAACAATATAAAGCCTATTAAGGATTGTGCTCAAGAGTTAGGCTTCATTCAACCTACTACAAATGCTGAAAATTCATGGCTTATTGCTACTTCTATTCCTAGTGTGTCTACTTATGCTCCACCTATCATAAAAAATTTAATCCAAAATTCCAATCCTACACATGTGATTCTTCCTAATGATATTCTTCATTCTATTCCTTAAAGTATATCATCTATTTCATTTCAATCATGTGTTCCCTCTTACCATACTCTCCCTTTTTCATACTCAACTATTCCTTAAAATTCAAACAATCCTCCTCACACTTCTTATGTTCCTCGTCCTACCATAATTTCTACAGATCTTTCCATTAATAGCTTTTCTCAAAATGTGTCTTCCCTACAACAACAAATTGCCTCCATGACTCAATCCAAGTTAAATATTCCTACTTTTGACATTGCTAGTCCTTTGTATTTGGACATTATTCATGCTATTATCCTATAATATGTGCAGATTCCTCACCTTGAGACTTATAATTCTAAGGGTGATCCGTTGACTCATGTGAAAAATTTTCAAACCCTGTACAATGATTTCTCTCATGACCATACGTTCTTGGAAAATTTGTTTACTAGAACCTTTCGAGACAAGACCTTGAAATGATATGTTCTTTGCCTCCTTATTCTATTGATTTATTTCATAGTCTTCTTAATGCTTTCATTCAAAAATTTCAAAACAACATTGGTCCTCAAGTTTCTTTGACCAATTTAATGCATTGTAAACAAGGTGTTAAAGAAAAATTTAGTGACTTCATTGGTAGATTTAAATATTTGCATGCTCAAATTTCTTATCCTATGCCTACATTTATGTACAATGCATTTTTTTCTAATTTGCAAAAAGACACTAGAGATAAGGTACTTCTTTCTGAATTATCTTCTTTTCCTCAATTGTGTGCAATGCTTCATCATTCTCAAATTTGAGTTTTTCATTTTGAGAGCACCACTTTAATGGTTCTTGTTCTCATTGATAAGAGTAATATCACATCCAACAATTATGAGAAATTTAAGAAAGAAAAAACCTTCATCAAAATTAACAACTCATCCAACTCTATTAATGAACAAGTAGAAACTACATCCAAAGGTGTGGCTCCTTTGTCATCTATTTTTAAACCTACTCATAATTACACTAATTCTTCTGAATCTATTCATAATGTGGTGTTGAAGTTAATTAATGATAATGTATTAACACTTCCTCCTATCAAACCAATTGACACATCTAAACCTTTTCCCAAATCCTTTGATGAAAACATTTTCCACCAATACCATTGTTAACTTGATCATGATAATAAAAATGCTTTCATTTGAAAACTATTGTCTAAGATCTTATTGATTTAAAGTCATATCTATTGAAGGTGACAATGATTACGAAAACAAATCTTTTGCACCTCCCAACAAAAATTTGTAAATATATACCAATCCTTTTCCATCTCATTCAACCAATACCATTGATCTTACCAAACCTTCTTATTCTTCTCAATGTATTGACTATGACACCAACATTAATGAAGCTAATCATGTTGTGAGCCAAGTTGAGAAATTCAAAGCTAAACCTCTATCTGTGCCTTCCATTACCTTTGTTTCTACCAAGACAATTAAAGCACATGATGGTCCCCTCCACAATGTATCAAGGGTTTCTAACCTTCCTTCCCATGGTGTCCTCGTTGGTCCCACTTGCATGGTTAATGTGATAGCTAAAGACCATCTTTATTGAAAACAATTTCAACATGATTTATATTATAGATCCAATGTTATGATCCAAAATTGCAATGGTTTCCTTTATCCTTCCCACGGTTCCATTTAGTTTTCTATCAAAGTTGGTGGTTAAACTGTAGATGTTACCTTCATTGTCTTGACTTGAATAGGGACCCAATCCTCACACTTATATTCATTCTAAGAAACTGTTTGAAGATAAAAAGAGGAGATAGTAGAGATGGTGAACATTTATAATAGATAATATCAGAAGGATCTCAAATCATCTAAGACTCTTAAGGAATTACAATAATTTTTTTATAATTGTAGTATCCTAAATATTACACACTTGCAATTCTAGTCCTTAGTTAGCACCCATTTTAGTGTTCTCATTATTATATTAATTTTAGGACCCTTTAATTAATATTTTAATAAACATACACCTTTTCTCATTTAGTTTTTGTTTATAGGCCTTTAATTATAGGTTTTCCCCTTTAAATATACCCACTCGTACATAGGCCTTATTTATTTACAGGTGGCCTTTTAGATGTTTCCTTTTATCACACCTCAATTTCACCTATATTTATGGAATCACCACATCATAAAGAAAACTTGAGAAAACTTAAAGTTAATGTTTACTCATAGAGGCCACTTGTTAGTTTAGGGCATGATCTAAACTACACCCTACATCCAAAGTAACCCCTTACAAGGAAAAATGGGTCTAAATGTAAATCGGAGAATGGTCATTTGATTTTGGGTGAGATTTAAAATTATTATAAGGCCTCTCCAATTTTTGAGCCCCAAAATGATTATGGTACTTGGTATATAAGAGAACTACCTTCCTCATCTTGGATATCTAAGATCTATCTTCAATCAAATGAGCAATCAATGATCAAGTAATAAATCTACCAAGCATTCAAGAATTCAAGGAGAAATCAAGCATTCCTCTTTACAATTTGGGGAAATCCTTTCCAATTATCATGCAAGCATGTTCTTTGTGATGTCATTTTAGGTCTTTGTGGAGTTATGGTATTTCAACAACACTTGTGATCTCATTTCAAGAAGCATTTGTTGATCAAGGTACAGTTCATTACCAAGCCTCTTCTACTTACAACATGCTCATTTATTTATGAAATTTCAATCCAATTTCAAGATAAATTACTATCTAGGGTTTTGATTAAGGAAACCCCATTTTAATCCAACATGTTCTCTTATTTTTTATATATAGGTTACATGTGATGGAGCTTAAGATTCTGAAATGGGACCTATTGATTATCTACTTCAAATCTAGACCATTGTCAACTCTTTTTGGCAGTACAAGGGTGCCTCTCAAGGTAAGGGGTAGCTTCAACTACTAGCTACATCCAAAGCCATCCCTACAGTCAATTTTAGGCCCATATTTTTGGTATAGGTCAGTGACTTAGTCCTGTATACAGATCTATAGTCAATTTCAATCTATAGGCTATTGTGTTTCATGTGTGATTTAAAAATATCTCCCTTTTATTCTATTAAAACATCTTAAATCTCATCACCCCAATCCATCAAACTAAAGGAAAAAAAACTTACAATTATTGAGCACTTTAGTCATCTTGAGCTTAGTGGTTGGTTTTCCTTCATAGTGTAATTGGCCTTAGGGAAATTGGTCCCAAGTTTCAATCTAGTTTGGATAGCTTTCATTTTAAGATAGAGTTTACTAATCTAGATTGGTGTAATTTTTTCTCATTTAATTACATTAATTATTAATTCCTTCTGTCAAGGACATGTGGTAGATGATACATTTTTCATTTCATGTTGCTTGCATTCATTTATGGTACTCCTGCATATGGCTTCATGAGAATTTCAAATCTTCTTCTGACATTACATGTTCCTTTTAACTTTATTTTGTGTTAGTTTACTAATGGTTGGCTATTTGTTGGTATAATCTATCTTTTTAGGCATCATTTATATATAAATGGTTTTTCATCCCTTAAAAGATGATTTTTTTTTTTAAAGTGAGAGAGAAATACAAGATTCTTAAGATTTCTAAGAGAAAACACTAGAATTCACCTATTGAAGAACAAGTGTCACTACAAGAAATATAATTTTATTTAGAAAACAAATATGGATGACCAAGAGTTACAAATTACAATTCCACTATAGATGTCCCTATATGATGAATTCAACTTGGATCTCTAGAATTAAAGCCAAAAGTTTTAACCAATTAAGATCAAACCCTACGATGTGTTTCACATCTTCATAAAATGTAAAAGTAAACTTTGATAATATAAAATAAGAAATAAATCTCTAGGAAACATAAAAAATATTCCTCTTAGCACTCTAATAACCTAGACCAATAAATAAACTTGTAATGATTAATTGAATGGAAAGAAATGAAGAACCATACACTTGTTTGGAAATATGCCCATGTATAGGAACCACATCCTCAACCTAGGGTTTTGAATTTATTATCCAAATATTTATTGAAATTTTCAACCTTTTATCTATAAACATCCTTAACTTCCTCTATTTACCTATCTTATTATCCATTGATTCCATATCTAAGGCCACCTCGATAAATTTATTGGTAGATGTCCCCTTTAATGAAATTAACACCATGCAACAATATGAAAAAAGGTATCCAAGTGGCAAATTACCATCTATTATAATATTGTACCGACATCCACCCTAATGATAGAGAAATCACTATAAAAATCTCACCACTAACTTAACTACTATTACCCTCATGTCCCATCAAACTATAATTCCCCCAAATGATCATTATCACTGTTTATCAAGCTTATAGATCCATAGATTTTTTATTAACAAATGAAATGCAATCATAAAAAATATTAATTGAAAATACATAGTATATATTGTTTTATATAGAAATTATTTTAATAATAAGTACATATTAAGAAAAGTAAATATTGTATTTCCCCATGCATATGCATGTGCAGTAGTGTGTGTATGTGTGTGCATGCTCATGTGCATGTGTTCATATAAGCATACATGTATCTATCATTAGTAACTACTTGTAAACCTCTATCCCATCACTAAATAATTCTTTCCTAAATTTTACATCCTTAGATTATTTCATTAACAAATTAAATCAATAATATATTTTCTAATTAATAATGCATAGTATGTAATAAATTATATTGAATATAATTACAAATTGAATTAAAGTAATAAATACTTTCCATGAGTGAGGGAGTTGTGAGTGAAGGTATTAGGATTTCAGTGAATGCTGGAGAAGTGAAAAGAGATGGAGATGATGATATAGATAATGGTGGTGGGGTCTTCGAGAGATTTATTTTCTAGAGATGCTCCTTGTCTTGCTTCCTATGGTTGGGGAGATTAAATTTTCAACATGTTTGGTCTCAGGCTGCACTCATTTGGTGGTTCTCTTAGGGTTCATTTTCTCATGGGTAGCCCGAGTGTCAACAATCCTTGTCCTTGGGCCTTTTTCTTGCTGCATGAGTCATTTGGCTCTATTTCTAAGACTCTCTATCTAGGTATGTTGTTTAATGGGTATATTTTTTTTTATGTTTTTAGTTCCCTTGGTGATTTGTAGTTTCTGGTTTTTATGGGTGACTATTTTGGTTTCCTCCATGTATTTGTCAATATGTAGTGTTGGTAATTTATCGGTAACCCCATTCTTCTTGAGTGGTTCTCTAATTTTTGAGGCTTGAGTTCTTACTTTCTCATGCTCTAGTTTTTTTCTTTCCCATGCTCTGCAATATTTTTTTCTTCTTCCTTGTGGCTACTTTGTTAATGACATTTGTGTTTTCTATTTTATTTTATTTTATCTTCTGGGGGCTAGGGTTTCATCCATGGAGCCTTGTTTTTTTGGTGGGAGTTTGTATATTCCAATGGTTATGCATTGCATTATTAAGACACTGTTACTTTTCGATTTGGGTTTATTCTTCGAGTTGTGGGTAAGATTTTGTGGATTTCTAAGGGATAGATACATTGTAGGGGATTAACTAGATTCGGGTTTGCTTCAATTATGCCTACTTTTGTGGTGCTTACTAGATTCTCTTGTTTCTTTTCATAGGTGTAATTTCCTAGGGTTGTATGGCTCTATGATTTTTGGATGTTCATGGTTGGGTGGTTCTTCTTTCTTTTGGGGTCTCTATGTTTACCCCTATGCCCCCTATTTCTCTTGTGGGTCATATTGAGGTGGCTTCTCGTGGATCTAATTTTTCTGGCAATGAGCTTACTAAAGTGGTCCTTGCTACAATGGTTTCTTGTAATTTTTACCAAATCTTTTCAGGCCCTTTGTTTCCTCTATCTATTACTATGAACTTGCTTGTCATAGTGATTTATCTTGTAAAAGGTTTCAAGGTTCCTTTCAAAACCTTATGGTTCTTTTTTTCTTATGGCACCCTTTATCTTCTTTCTCAACAATTCAACATTCTCTCATGATTATTTTTTTTGGATGCCTTCCCAAATCCGTTGTTTTTTAAATTAGTTGGTTTTTGGATGCCTTCCCAAATCCATTGTTTTTTAAATTAGTTGGTTTTTGGATGTGTTGATGAGGGTTTGTGACCGGGTCTGCCAATAGATGTAAGTTGTCAACAGGTACTAGGGTACCAACCAACTTCACCTATAAAGGTTTTCTGGAGAAATGAGATTCTTTGGGCCTTCAAGCACCTGAGAGTTCGGTCTCGACAGCGCGGGAGCTAAGTTAGGCATTGTGAATATTTTGTTTGGGGGGATAGCTGGTTTTCTTCGCTTGTCTTCTCTATGGATTTAGGTTGGTGGGGTTTCCTACAAGCATTCATTATTTTAATCAAATAAACTTCAAAAGATAGGCCAAGGTTAGAAGTATTTCATCTATCTATAGTTGTGTAAATACATTTTAAACATCAAACCATGTTCTAACATGCTACACTAAATACTGAACACATACAGAACCAACATTTCA
Organism: Thuja plicata; assembly: GCA_018584345.1. Classification (NCBI taxonomy): domain Eukaryota; kingdom Viridiplantae; phylum Streptophyta; class Pinopsida; order Cupressales; family Cupressaceae; genus Thuja; species Thuja plicata. Next base: position 1,102,878 of record MU224233.1, on the reverse strand, counting down.
TACATATCCAATAGAGAGGGAAAAGGAGGCTGTTAATCTACTTAAAATATTAGAGAAAGGGACATAAGAAACATACAACACAAAAGAGTATTAACTCAGAGATCAAGAGACCAACAATCACATTGTGAGAATCTTTCCTTCTTCATTAATAGTTTTCCACCATCACAGGTGAGTACATCAACAATGGCTCCAGCGGAGCATCTATCTACTGAGAACTTCTAAGAACTAAGGAGCATTGAGCTCTACAACTATGAAATGAAAATGCTAAAAGTGCTATATCTATGGACTGCAAAATCATCAATTTTGCTGACCCTTGGAATGAGGTCAGACTTGTTATTTATACACAGATTTGCCCTAAAATTAACCTAACTTATCTTTACGTTCAACCAATAAAATACAATTTCTGGTGGCTGGTACTACCTGCACCACACTACAACAACCTCAAAAGGAATGGAGGTCTGACATGTCAGAAGAATGAGACAAGAAAGGAGGTATGGAAGAATCGACCTCGAGAAGAAAGCTAGAGGGAAAATAGAAGAAATTTGATCCCCCGGGGATCGAGACTACATGCCTCATTAATGGAAAAGTGGCTTAATGTCTCTGATGCACCAGGTGTTATATTAGAGTGGCGCCTTGGAAAGACCACCTATCAGAATCATCTTTTGAGCCAACGTACCCTGCTGGAGTCACCTACTTTCTGATATCCTTATTAACTGTCTGACAATGACTAGTTGGCTCTAGGGAACCTAGACATGGGTCATCAAAAGAATACAAAAATGTGGATATAGAACTCTGAGATTTGGGATCTTACGCTCAAAGAATAAAGAATACAAAATATGCACGGCTGATGGAATTCTCCAGACTCTGGAGAACCTTATTGCTCTTTACTATCTTTAAAAGCTTCCAAAACTTGGCTTACACCAACTTTGTCTATATCCTTGATGTTATCCCATCGGATGCGGACAACCTCCAGTTTCTCTTCGAATTCTTCTGCCCCATCCTGGAATTCACTTACCATTTTCATGACATCATGTGCGCAGATCATCATCTTGGATAACCTTGATAACCTTCCCCTGTCAAAGTCCCCAGCAGACTGATACAGGGACTCCATTTGATCATCATATTTGCTGAGGAAATAGTCCTTTGGGGTGCATGTCCCGGTGGTGAAGGGGTTGACTTCCAACAGCCCTACTACAAATGCCTAAAATAGGCCCAAAGGGTATCAGGCCACTGTCACCTTATCTTTTAAGGCCTTAACCAGTTCCTTCCATACCTCGATTTTCAGGCCAAGTCTAGAGTACTAGGCCTGGAGAGAATCATATAATTCATCTCAAAAAATTCATGCCTCTATTATGGTTTCTTCTCTGACATTGAAAACTTCCTCCAACTTGGCCTTTTATTTTTTGTACTTCTCCAAGTCCCGATCCCACACAATAGCAAAGGCATTTTCCTGACTAAGGAGAATATTGATATGATATATATTTGGGAGAAACACCACTAAAAATTGCCTTATGGAAGCTATTTTCTAGGTGACCCACTCGTCCACAGCCTGGGCCTTCTACTTCATGGCCCTTAAAGAATCCATATCACCTTGTGCGAGTGGTAATCTGGAAGTAGAAGCTTCTGAGCGGACCTCAGTTAGGGGTTGTGTAAGTTCCACTAGAAGTGCAAGGAGATTCACATTGGTTTCTCTTTCCTCCTTTAACTTCTAGGTTTGTTTATTGTATTGGGCCTCTATTACTTTGGTGGCCTCCGTTAGCAGGTCCAACTCGCCTTTCTTATCTCTTCTTCCCAATGCTACCTCTGTAACAATATAATCTTTGGGCCTTACGTCCACTACATTTGCATCTAGGGTAGGTGTTGCGATTTCCCCAACTATACTTCCTATTGGACTAGTCTAGAGGGTATTGATCATCCAAAATTTCTTAGGCCTTTTGGCCTCTGCATTACGGACCATCATTTCAGCTAAGGAGAGTGTAGTGCATGTTGCTACCGCCGGGGATTTTCTCTTCCTTGATTCCACCAGCCATTGGGGGAGCTGGGGCAGCTTCACTATTAGGACCCGGGCATTGGGATTCCCTTCAGAATCTGGTGGTGTATTCCCAAGATCAACATTGTCATCAGGCTCTTTCTCTCTTTCTTTTTCCTGATCCCTCTCCCTAGATGCCTCAATATTTTCTGCCAGGTTGGCGTCTTCTTTTGTGATACCCGGGGCTTCTTCTCTGCCGATATCAATATCACATGTATTCTTGGGGACTTCCTTATCCTTCTCAGCATCAGTTGATTCAACATTTATATCCTCGAGGACTTCCCTGTCATTCTGCTACTTTTTTTCTTCGGCCTCATCAGCTTCATCTACCAAAACATCTTGCTCCACTGGGACATCTTGTGGAGGTGGGTGAGGTCTCTGGACAAAGTTTAACAATGCAGTCACCTTTACTACCTCACTGAACGTACTTTGGGGCAATTGGTCATCTAGAGTAACTGAAGGTGTTTGGAGCATGATGATTGGGGGTACGGTTGATCCTGTGGGTCCTATTTCCCCAATCATTGGTTGGTCATCTGTGGTTTTCCTTGGTTCATTCTCGATCTCTTGGATCGGTCTCTTCTACCACTCAGGCTCCTTTTGTATTTCTTCCTGGACTTCCTGCTCTGTCGCAGATTCTTATTCCAGGACTTCCTCCTCTGGGGGAATATCCTCTTTTTCTTGGGCGGCGATCTCCTCTACCGCATGGTCTATAACCTCATGAAGGTTCATGAGTTCATTTTTCCTGAAGACATCATCAAAATCATCGTGTGGGGGAGAGGAATCTTTAATATTCTTGAGTTTGGGGGAATCCAAACTAACATCAATTGGAGGCAGGTCAGGCATACCGGGGCTGACGGCTGTGCTTGAAGTGGGGGTCACCGTCTGCTTCTTCTTCCTTAGTAATGGAACCCCGGTATCCAAAGTACTTGTAGACTCCACCTCAGTGAGAGTCTATCTGCTCATCATTATGGGCAATGACTGGGATCCCACCAGGTGAGGAGATGCTACCAGAGTTGCGAGGAGGCCCTGCAAAAGTTGTATGCTAATCTGCTAGCTCGCCAGTCTCCCCGACTCCATTTGTTTTTGTAACTGCGCCATTATGGGGGCCAGGCCTGGAGGAGGTACCTTGGCTACGGTGTCTTTTTTCTCCTTTCCCTTTCTTGTCCTGGGTTTGGTGGTGACAGTGGATCTTCGAACAATTGGTCCCTTCCGGGTGCTCTTGGGACACACCCGGGCAAAATAATTATGACTGGCCTCTATAATGGGGCAACATACTCCCTTGATTATTAAATCTTCTGGGGTGGCCCAATCCACCAAAGGGAGATCCACTTTGTCTAACCCCTATCCTTTATATGATGGGTCATCCAACAGCTCATCATCTAAGAAACCCTTCAAGAAATTTCAAAGGTCAATTACTTTCATTAGTCCTTTGGACATCTGTGAATGTTGGCTGGCCTGGAGATCAAAACTATCTTGGAAATCTGCCCAAAAATCTTCAACATCCGCTATATGTGGTGGGGAGGCCCAGGGAAGTGCCAAAGCTATCTTTCCTAGTAGATCAAAACCCTTTCTGGTGTGGTCAAATTCAACCAAGCCCAGACTCTTTAGCTCATTATCTACCTCCTTTTCTATGGCCAGACTACAAGTATAGTTTCCACAAGAGATCAGGAATGGGACATTGGTGACCTTCTTCACTGTGAAGAGGGCCTCCATCTCCAAAATTTGTCGGTAGAATTCTAAAAGAATGATTCTATCCCTGCAATACCGGAGAATAAGATAGGGTTTCCCAGAGAAGTTGGTCACCCAAATATACGTGTGTTTCTGGAATTGAATGAAATGATTTACATAAGAACTCACCAAGTTCATCGCCTCTTGTGATAACCAGTATCTGGAATCCTGAGTAAGTGTCAAAATTTTTTGGTAAATGAAGTCATCATTTACCCTACAAAAATTTGGGAAATTGAGTTCCCATTCGATCTGGGGATAATGATCCCACAACGTCGACTGACCCAGCCCATTCCTGCAAACCTAAAAAATCTTGTCTTTGTTTGGCCAGCACCCATAGTCCATAAGATGTCATGTGGAACTTTGAATTTTGGAGAACCCCTTTCAACTGTGAGTCCATGTGATTAGCTATGATAGCCACCCAATTGAAGGTTTGGTTGTGGGTGGTGATGCAGTAGAGAAAGTAGTACATCCATCCTAAGAAATCCTAGGCATGGGGCTGTCCAAAGATTCAGCACAGAAATATAATGCCCACCTGAATGGGTTCTTTGAAATGCTTGCGAGGAATCTCCAACTTCATCTTTTTATGGTCCCTCTTTGGGGACTTCAGCCACTGAGAGTTGAAATATTTCTGGGAAAGGAGAGAAGCTCCTTTGAACTCCTCTAACGAATTGGCCCAGGTGAGAACGATAGATCCTTTGAACTAAGGGATCTCTAGCCCTGAAGCAAAACTTGTCGCGTCCAGATTGATGATTGTTGCTAGATAGTGTAATGGCTGGGGATCAATGAGAAGAATAGTCTGAGTAGGTTCCTTGTAGAGTGTTTCTAGCTGAAGTATTAGCACTGCTAATTGCACCAAGAAAGGAAAATTCTAAGCCTTAATAATTCCAGAGGTGGCCAAGTGAACGACCATATTATCTCCATTGGCCTTCAGTTTGTATATGGCTTGAACTAAGCCTTGCATTTCAGCACAGAGCCCAGGCTCTATGTCTATTATTTCTTGCACTTTGAAGTCCACCTTGGACCCCATGAGAATGCCCTCCTTCATGTATTTGGAGGTTAGTGGCAGCTTAGCCAGCATCTTTTTGGCCTTAGTTTTTGTGGCCGCCCGAGTGGAGGTAGTAGGCAGCTCCGGGATATCAGGAGGAGTGATCACTTCAGACATCTTGATCAAACAATCTGCAACCTACAAGACCAGAGAATCGTCAATACATGATACAATAATAGTAACTTTAAGAATTCTGGGGAAATCATCACTATTTCACATCTGTCCAAAAAGTGTTAGCATACATCAAAATCCTAGAGTATTAAGGTAAACATGAGTCATATTCTGGTAAACACCCGTTAACTCCGGGGTGTTGGACTAAATGACAAAAATGGAATGATGACCCAGGGGCCTCTTAGCACCCAGAGTCTAGAAGATTTATCCATTGTGGATGTGACCAGTAGGAAGCCATACTGAGCTGACATGGGTCATCACATGGCCACATGACAGGAGGCATAATGACATTAATGGTGACAAGTGGGCAGACGCGGGGGAAGTAAATGCTAGATGGGATGCGATTTGACTGCCCACTCATGGGAAATTAATCCTACCATTTAAGATGAAACGATAGAGGAGAGAGAAAGTCACCATGATTCAAACCAACAAGGTGTTGAGTTCAAACCATGGCGAATACCTCTCGACAAGCTCGACAAAGTGGTTTAAGACATGGGTGAGCATGGTGAGCTCAAAAAGACAAAAGGATATACAAGAAAGAGACACCTAATGTGTAGGGGGTCAAAGCCCAATGAGGGCCGAAGCACAACTCGTAGGCCGACTGCAAGACAAAAGACATATATATACTACTTACTCAAATTTACATGATGTACATAATATACAGAGACCACAAAAGATACTCTACAACAATGTACAGAATATACACTACACTACAATTGCATAGAGGGTGGAAAACCCTCTAGTAAAGCCAACCCACCAATGGGAAGCAACAAAAAAAAATGAAACTAGAGACAAGAATGGCAGGGGGATGAAAACAAACAAAAAGAAACAAATGAGAACCAGAAAAAAGAAAACCAGAGAAGGAAAAGTTGAAAGCCTACTTGGAAACTGTTATACACTGAATTTGTGCCTCTGATCTCAAGCTCTCTTGGTCTTGATAATCTAGTATAACAAGGGAATCATCTCCAGGTTATGGGACCTATGCTAACTGAGATGAGACCTCCAGATTCTAGGCTGGTTCCTCTTGGATAATCACCTTAATTTGCTTCTTAAACAGGAAAGTAAACTTTTGAGGGAAAGGGATAGAAGGATTTCTTTGAAAGGGAAATGACTGAAAGCAAACTACCTACTAGGTGATGCACCAAAAATGGCATGAAAACATAACACACATAGGATAAACCCCTGGGTCAACTAACTCAGAATTGTAAGTAGAACACAAGTCCCTTGTATAGGAATGCATCAATATTTCATAACAAGGTCATGAGTAAACCAGTTAAAAGGAAAGACTTCTTCACAGTTAACAGCTTTAAACAGTAAAACACTAGTTACAACCTGCAAGCAGACATACTCTCCTGCAAGTAGATGCTGTGAAAGGACTGATTAAGAGGAATAAAATCATCCATAGTTAATCCATCAACAATCAAGACACATACAGACAAGC